>CM036756.1:16747411-17347411 GCA_020796225.1 Arion vulgaris
TAGTTCTGACGAATGAGAAGTAATTTATGAAAACAGAAAGCAATACATACTAAAAAGAATATTCATCAAAAGGTATCGGTTGATATTAAGTGCTTGTGAATTGTTTAATGTAATGTCATTGTTCATTGGAGGTTTATCTTCATAGCATATCGGAGCTGTCCATAGTTGTTCTGGTCTCCTCCTAGGTATGTCTTTCATTGTGCTTAGATTAACATCTCATGTTATGTGCTAGTTGATGTATCTACTATTGTTTATCTCATAGTTTTTCCTCCCTGCTACACCAAGTGGTATGTCTAGCTTGCTCAGTCGTGATAGAGGGTAACATTTAACTTCTTTGTTGAAATCTTCAGAGCTGATGTTTCTCTTATAAAATAGATAGTATCACATTTGTTCATAGAATACCCAATCTCATTTTCCACGTTCATAGACATTGCATCCGTTCTCTTATTGTCTTTCATCACGGAATGACGTAGGATAGAGGTGAAGGTGAATGTCTTGATTGTCGAGTTTTGTATTGGCTATATCCACTGACATCGCATATAAATGGTCTTCATCTACTGAATCATGCTCACACCGTCGCTGAGCACGCATACACGAGTGAACGTTTCCATCTTAAGCCACTCCATGGATTGTCCATGATCTTCGTAGTCGTTCTGCTGGTAGTGGTATGTACCACTTTCCTACTTTGATTACGTTCCTTTAGTTTCATCCGTAAAGGTCCAAGCACTCTGACTTTGCCGAATCACGAAACTATTAGTGTAGAAAATAGCATCCTTATCATCTTCTTTCGATGTGTAGTCATCTTGTACACTTCTACTTATGCTTCGACTGTTTATAGACAGTGTTAATAATTAAAATTCATATTTTCATTTCTCTCGTGTGTTGCTGGGGCTCTCAAGGGGAGCAAAGAATAGTAGCAAGCGACCTACAAGGCATGCCGTAAGAGGCGACTGAGATAGGAACCTAGGGAAGCTACCCTAGTAAATAAAAAGCGTTGCAGAAATAATATGTGCTGGCCTTCTTGAAGGCGCATAACTGGCACAACGAACAATCGCTCTTAGGCTCAGATCACATACAAATCACTAAGAGTGGTTTAACAAGTGATCGATATGGAGCTTTGGAAGAAGAAGAAGACGAAGAAATATTTAAATTTACCAACGTTGAGATTGTGAAATAATGTTCAACTATTATTACATGGTTGATGTTAACCACTATTGGAAAAACAATTTCACATTTCATTAAATGACACTGCAGCAGTTTCTGGTTTAGCATTAGATGACAATGGTACTAAATCGCATTTAACCCTTAACCATTGGGATAATGGAATTTCGATCATTTATGATCGATGCTACATGCCTATTTAAGTGACCATAATTTTGTATCCATTTCGCATTTAAGTTGGTAAAATGTATGTTATCTAATGCAGAACATATGATAATCTAATAAAAATTTAAAAAAATAATTATATGTTTTTTAAATGTCTAATCTCGTTGACTGGAGCACACCTCATTTCCCACTTGCCATTTTGTAGAAACGTCCAAATTGCTCCAGCCAAAAAGCCCAAAATATGTGATAAAATGGATTCTATTAACTCAGATTACTGTCCTGATGAAGACACCAGTGATTCTTGAAATATATGTGCTTGGGTCAGATGAACATTCTGTACCTGTGTCACTTTGAGTCTGTTTGCAAGATGCCCGATAACTTTTTTCCTGATTATTTTGTCTATCAAATATCATTGCATAATCATATTTTTGTTCAATAATATCTTTTACTTGCAATGTTTAGAAATTATATACCTATTGAATGTTTATGTATGCTACTATAAGTGTTAGTTCTTTATAGGTTGCTTACTAGACCAATTCGGCATCATTTTCTCTTGAAGGCCAAATTTATTGAATTTTTTCTTTAAAATATGAAAATATTGAATATTATAAATTTCATGATTACTGCCTTTCATATTTTCTAAACATGTTTACATTCATAACTGTTTTGCAAATATGAAGACTTTAAAAGACTGTAATAAAAGATTCCATTATATTCGTCATACTTATTTTTTTCCCTCTTTATGACTGTAAAATAATTTGTCATTTGTAGAATAATCTATTTTTAGACTTTACATAAGTAGGTCACGGATATCATAAATTACATCACACTTATGTTAAAACCACATATTCTGATAGCCCATCCAATTAGCTTTCCAACCATATATAACATGCATATTTTCAATGCAAAGAACTTGTATGGTTGCTAAATATAGAGCAGGGCTTCAAAAATATAGAAAAACCTTAAAACCTGCCAATGGTTAAGAGTTAAACGTACCGGATGTGCTTAATAGTATCATCAACATTCCAAAATAGATCCGAAAAAGCAAAGACCGAGAGAGAGAGAGCTATGAACTGACAATACTGTGTGTTTTCTTAAACTCTCACCGCTGGATTCAACTCTGATTACAATGCTGTAGGTCTGAATCAAAAACGTGGCACTATTTGCCCTGTGGTGATGTATTACTATCTAAAACCGTTACAAAATAATTATCCCCTGCAAATTTCAATACAACTGTTTTGAGATATGTTATCAACTTTGTTTATCCGGTCCTTCAGTCGGTCTAGTCAGATCCTTTGTTCACTGTAGTTGGAGATGTGACTATCTGAAGAAAATGTCATGATGACACCATAATCCCAATCCCCGGATACGCATTTTGATCCAACATTCTAAAATCACTAATTTAGGTCAAGTTATAACTTCAATCTATCAAAGTTCCACGTTTGGAAAAAGTACATGCAATGTTTCAAGAACAGACTAATTTTTTTAACAGCCCTATTATTTGTGATGTATTTTATTTTTTATTTGGTTGCAACAGGTAATATTCAGGGAAGGCGAGATCGAGGAAGACAGAGGGAGACGATACTGGATGGCCTGACATCATGGTTCGACACTAGATCGACGTCAGAACTGTTTACGTGCACCAAGTAGAGAAAGTTTTGGAGAGACATGATCGCCTACGCCGGCAAGCATGGCACTTAAGATGAGATTTGTATTTGTATGCCTCACAGTAATAAACCTAGTTTTAGAAGAGTGGTGAGGAGTGGGAAGGGGTTTAAACCAAAATTGGTGTGTCTACAGAGTGGACACTTTTACAAAAGACCATTTTCTGAACTAGCACGTTTTTTCTATACTCAAATTGACAAGATGTTTTTATTTATTTCTATTTCAATGTCATGATCTTCCCGCATTGATTTCTTTTCGTAAAGTTTGCTCATTAGCTAGTTTTGGAATGTTTTGTTTATGCTAGCTAGGGAGAATGTAGAAAGTGTCCACATAGGTTGTGTTCAGCCTCTACTAACATGAGAATATGATATTCTAGTTGGTTTCTTTAACTTAATTAGCATGACATTTCTTCAGTAGACTGGAGAGATCAGTTGCTGGTTAATGCTATAGCTACACTTATATTAGTAATGATCACCATGTCCTAGAATGATTCACTTGATTGATAGAGAATATATGTATACGCAGCAATTACTTTTGATGGGTTTTTTTAAGAGGTTGTTGTTTTATCAACCATTGCTTTCTTCAGCGTGTACATTGTTTTTCTAAGTGTAGTTTAGAACAGCCACTTAGAAATCATTATTTGTGATTTTGTTGTTTGAGTCGATGAGGGTAAATGTGGTTTTTTTCGCCTTCTATTCAGGCGTATTTATGCGCCTAATATGGCGCCTCTGACTGATTTTTGCGTGGAAACTAGTTTTCCTTACCCCCAACTTCAGAGATACTTGTAATTTATATCCCCAAGTAAAGGGTCCGGGAACTAATAGTTCAACCGGGCACAGTTTGCACACCGAGAATTGGTGGCCAAACTGGCCTCGAACCCAGCTATTTCCACGGCACGTTCTCACTAGCGCAGTATGTTATCAACCTCGCTATCGGCTATCACCGGTAGATGTAATTTGCTACTAGCTTACAATAATGTTGAGATGTTACTGGCTTTCGGCTCCGTCCTTTTGTTTTAGATATAATCATTGATCCATTGTGTTAGATATGTAAATACCTTTCATAAATTTTATTGTCATATGACATAGAGTCAACACATGACTTTTTGAGATAATTGTTGCCTTCATGTATAGGAAAGTATAAGATTAGAGCCTTCATGTATAGGAAAGTATAGGATTAGAGGATGGATGGATTAGCGTAAGCGTTCTCCTATCGACTCGGACTCAAGAGAGTTGTGGGTTCAATCTCACATTCAACGTTCCACGCGCGAGGAAGGGAATTGGTCCTCCTACCTCCTGGACACTAGGTTCTATAAATATAAAGTGACATGAACTTCATACCTTAAGATCTTATTTGGCTTCGGGAACATTTTTTTTCTCATTAATCATTTCGTACGACCAGAGAGTGTATAAAATATCCTTTGTATACTTTGTCAGCTCACCAAGAAATAAATAGAGAAAATAATGCATACCAAAACGGTTTCATTTTCTAACTTGAAAGATTTTATAGATAAACTGAAACATATCCTACTGTTCATTTCAGCTACTGATGCTGTGATCTAATGATTGACAGACAAACAACGAAGTAGAAGAAGTATTGTATGTATGTCCTGTAGTGAACATGCCAAAAACTACAGCATAAATTGCTAAACAATTTCAGATTTTCTATGTTAAGTTAAGGTCAGTGATCAAGACTGGTTACCTTTGATCATATGTGCTGCATGCTATAACATTTCTCATTACCTTAATTGGTTGTCAGTATCTGTAATTGCTAGCATACGTTCGTATCACATACTCGTATTTGACAAGAGATAACTAAGATTGATTTCTACATAAATATCAACATTCCTATGATATCGTTATAAACATGCCAGAAATTAAATGAAACGCAAACAATGTTTTATTGTTAGTGTTTCGAATTAAAACATGTGAAAACGTTACTGCAAAAGTTTAGGGAGCACAGTAATATAAGATATTTTTGTCGTCATAAATTAAATTTCGTCCTCATTTTGTACGCGCTTGGGGATATGCCAATATATTCTCTGCTATTCTCCACTTTGTTCGAATGTTTTTTAGTACTAGAGTTTGTGAATTTGATCAACATCAGTTTGTTTGTCCCTGTCGGAACTTGACTCCCATAACAGTAGCTCTAAATGCCTTCTTGTTCAGCTTGAAGTGTCCAGCGTCTGTCACAGCCATATTAAGCTCATCTATGCATCAATCTTCTTCATGAGTTTGATAATTTACTCATATTTATTTTCTGTTTACTGTGTGTAGTAGAGACGGGTTTTTTCTTCAAAACGTGTATTGTGTCTGGTATTCTTACTGCCCTCCAGTACATTATCCCGTACAGAACTTCACCATCATAACATTCCATCAGTGTTTCTATCTATTTGTACGTAAGATACTTTGCCTCTGTTGCTGTCATGTTCAAGTCATCTATCATAGTCTGTATACATTTTGTACTTGGTTTGTTTTTAACAGTTTTCCCAGGCACCCCTTCCCTCCCCCTTCCCATAATTGTCTTTTCCAAACCTTATCGCTTCGTATGTGTCCAATTACTTCAATTTCCTCAATCTTATTTTTTTCATAATCTAATTCTCTTCAATTCCTAGTTCTCATTAGATAGAAATGTTGAGTTTTCTTCTTTGACAGTGAAATTTTGAGAAGTCTACTACTAACAGACATATATATGTTCAAGCTCTTGTATCGTACAGTTAATTTGTTCAATGTCCAAATCTGACACTCGAATGCCGTCACTGGCAATATACATGCATTATATTCAACGTTGCCTGTTCCATTACATCAAGATTTAAGTTGCTCAAGTGTTGTCTTCTATAAGGACTGCTATTATTTTCTAGACATAAGTAAGACAGTGATATCAAACAGATGTTAATCAACAGATGTTTTTATATATTTTTGCTTCAATTCAAGACCTATTCTATAATTTCAGAATTTATTTTTGTCTGAGAAACTAAAATAGCAACGATACGACGACACAACAAATGTTTATATTAAGTATTATAACATCACTCCAAATAAACACCTGGACTATGCTCTCTTTCAACTTCCGTTTATTACTATCATCATTTTGTGTGAGATGATTCGTTCATGTTCTCTGATATTCGGAAGAATTTGAGTGATGACTATACCACTTCCTGCGAGTACTTCAGTACTTCAGTAGTTAGTCGTTTAATCAATTTACAAGTTGTATCTATCTCTCATACTTTATGTGTACTAGAATTCTTGTGGAATGTACGTGATAGCATTCTTGTCGCCAAAAATAAAAACGTAAATTCTCTGTTTCTAGGTACGTATTCACAAGAATCTAGGTTAGTAAACAATAATATTAGAATGTATTCATATAGTAAAAATATTGCGAGCATACACACCCAAAGTATCCCTTTCATCATGTAGAAGGCCCTTTGCAGAACGTTGGTCCCGTCACAGCCCACCTGAAGACTCTCGGCCTTTAGCAAGTTCTTCTGCTTTCTCCAACGTCACATTTAATGTTTGGTTAACGTCCTGTTGCCACCGTCGTCTTCTTTGTCCTCTGCTTCCTCTTCCAGGAACCTTGATCTCCGTTATTGTTTTCTACAAACAACTGTGGCGTTTAATGTGACCAAAGTATTACAGTTTCATAAACATGTTGTTGTTGATGAAGCAATGTTACTCGGTGTTCAGGTCTTGCGAATTTTTCTGGAGAACGTTTTTTTTGGAACATTCGATTTTATTTTTAAATGTTTGTGTTATGGTCCATGTATTATAATTATATGTTGGCATGCCCGTCTGCCCAGCGTGTTCATAGCGCGTTGGACTACAGGTGACTATCCCTCTGTGTGTGCGGGTTCAATTCCGCGGGATGGCAGAAAAGCCACAGATTCCCAGATTTACGGTGTTCGTGGCACCGAACCGAAGGGTTACGATGTCAATGCCACCGAGCCGAAGAGCTGAAAAGCTCAAGTGCTTCTGAATCGGAAGAAAAAA
This sequence comes from Arion vulgaris, assembly GCA_020796225.1. NCBI lineage: Eukaryota > Metazoa > Mollusca > Gastropoda > Stylommatophora > Arionidae > Arion > Arion vulgaris. The sequence continues at coordinate 16,754,389 of CM036756.1, forward strand.
AAATATGTTGGCAGATGGAAAATGCAGGTCCTCGGAAGCTTTATATAAACATTTAAAAATTAATCATAATAATAACAAGAGATTGAACGCGATGATGGCAGCAGACACATACTTTTGTTGTATTACCTCTCTGTTGTGTGCGGAACCCATTCATATAAAGTTAGCAAGGACAAACTACGAGATACTTGACAATTAAAAGACAATAAAAAGAACGCTGCTACGACAGTAGTCTCTCTCTCTCTCTCTCCTCTCCTCTCTCTCTCTTTGCCTTTAAACACCGGATTGGGGCATAGGCTCTCAACCAACTCATGCCAAGTCTTCCTATCTCTAGCTATCTCCTGCAACTCCCACCAGCTCTTCTTTATATTGTTGATCTCTGCCTTCAAATCTCGTCTCCATGTATTTCTCGGCCTCCCCTTTTTTCGCTGTTCCTGTGGGTTCCAGGCAAGGACCCTTCTTGTTATATTCCCCTCCTGTTTTCGCAAAGTGTGTCCTATCCAGCGCCAGAGTCTTTTTTTAACCCGCTACGACGTACATTGTTTTTATTTTGTCTGGCTCTGGTAGCTATCAGGAAGTAATAGAACAAGCACCTTTGTGCAGAATGATATTTGTGGATCTAACTTTTCTTTTAATTGATTGTATCAGCTTTGTAGAAAGGTGTGGTTTTATAGCAGCTTGTTGTGATTGCTGAAAATAATGATGTTAATCACAAAGTTTACACTTTACTGCTGAAAGCAAGCCTAAACAAAACATTGAGATTCCTGATTATAATGGTAACAAAATATTTTATTACATGATTATGTGCATTTGCTAAAAATGCGTTTTGTTTAACATCATCAACCATAAAGATGCAAATCTTTCAGATATCCTTTTGTAATTGGATGCATTGTTATGACCTTTCTGTGATATACATGTCTCAGCCAGCAGGTCTGGTCTAAAGTCAGATTTCATGTCAGGCTACCATGAGGTTAATGTCTTTACTTTCCAGTTTTTCCTTGGTACTCAATTGAGCTTGGATCGACCTGAGTGTCGTACGGTGGGGAGAGAATGTCTAATTCCAATGTTGAATTTGGTTCTTGGACCAGGCTCTTACGAAACAAGTGCACTAAGCATACAATACACATGACCGTGTCGGGCTATGATACAGAGAGACGGCCGCATCAGGCGGTACCGTAAGAGGGGCGGCATAAGCAACGAAATCAAAATCACAATTGAAGGTTATTTAAAAGAAAATACATTTAACCCTTTCGCTGCTACATACTTTCTGAAGGCTGAGCTAAAAATATCTACTCTTTGTTTCTAAGTCACAAACGTGAATGTACACCTATAACAGTGACAGTAGCAATATATAACGTGTTAACACGTCTTTTACCCACAGAGAAGATATAATATCAGACGTATTAATACATCTTTAGAAGTGAATGGGAAAACGTATATATACGTCCTTAGCAGCTAAAGGGTTAAGGGGCAGAATTTCAAAGACTTGCATCATATTAAGAAAATATACCGCATGGCCCTGACAAAATATACCACATGACATAGAAAAATCAGACAAAGATGGTGCATATGTCACTTATGTCATCGTATAATCTCAGATCGTTGTTCAATTGAAGTTTAGCAAAACATAACCTTGAAACATATGTCCCTTGTATCAGGTATCATTAATTTGGAGCTTGAATAAAAAGGTGTGTCTGTTTTATGTGTGTGTGTGTACACGTGCGATCGTGTGTGTTTTGGGAGGTGGTGGAGAAAATAATGAAGGTAAACAATAACATTTTACAACACATAGAAGTGTGGGAGGAGGTGTTCTCTTTGACTATTGCCTTCCAAAGGACGTGATTTCGAACGCAGACCTTCGCAGTCTGTTCACGGGTTTTGCAGAAATCACTAGGACTGTTGCCGGAGCTATTGATTTCGTGCTTTGTGCAACACTCTCGACAGGTAGCTTACCTTTTCTGCAGAGAGAGAGACCAAGCTCAATGTGGGGAAACCAGTCAATTATTAGTCTTGAGACCCTTTTTAGACAAGAGAGGCCTAGAAATACATGAAGACGAGATTTGCAGGAAGAGATCAACAATATAAAGAAGAGCTGGAGGGAGCTGCATGAGATAGCTAGAGATAGGAAGACTTGGCATGAGTTTGTTGAGGGCATATGCCCTAATCCGGGTTAAAAGAGCAGAGAGAGAGAGTCAACACATTGTGTACCATTTCAACTGTTTTATCTGCTAACTCACTTTTCTCATTTATCTTGTTATTCAAACTTGAGCGATGTTTTATATTAGTCATATTGTAAGAATAATTAACACGCTAGCTGAACTTTCTGCTTCATTAATCAAACCATGTTTGCTTTTTAATGTGCTTCATTTTTGTGTTTGATTTTATAACACTTTCTTATTTATGTTTGGACTAGTTTACATTATTTGTCCCGTTTTTCTTCAGAATGAAAATTCTGGCAATAAAAACGTTGTATGCGACTACATTATAGCATCGATTACTGGAGCAGAAACTTTATTTAGAGAATGATTTGAGCAGAAGACGGAGAAAGGTCAAATGTTTTGATACAGATCACGCATCGAATAATCAACAGATTACTTCCATGTAAACAGAACTACAGAAGTCAACTGTTGACATATAGGTCACACTCGATGCAAAAAAAAATTTATATTTTACTTCAACCGAAACAAAGTAAACAACGATCGTGAAATAACTACAGCCACATAAAATACAATCGATATCAAGAAGTTGGTTTTTGGTTTTACTGTTGTTACTGTTGTTGATAAACAGATATAGTTATCGCACTTTTGAATTAACTGCAAGATTCAGGAAATTGTACTAGGGGCGTTCGGAAAAAATGCAAAACATCGGTTTTTCTCACGAATTGTTTAATCAAAAAGCATTAAATGTGTACACAATAAACATGGACATGTTATTTTTTAGGGCTAGAGAAGACCATCATTGAAGTAGGCATACCGGCAAAGTGAAGAAGAGGAAGACCACGGAGAAGATGGATTCAGGATGTAACTGATGGTTTGAACATGGTGGCTGCAGAGGCAGGACATCTGGCCTATGAGAGAGAAATTTCAGAAGACTGTTGGGGTAGCAACGTTCTGCTCAGGACTAGCTATTTGATGATAATGATGCTGTTATATTTTAAAACATCTGTATTATTCAATATAATTGCCATCAACTTGTACGTCTTTATGCCAGCACCAAACAAGGGCATGTGTTCCTAGCCTGTACCAGATTTTGTCTTGATCATGTAGCCATTTTTTTCGCTGTATGAATTCCTCCTTCATCATCTTCAAACCTTGTCCCACGGAGTGAATCTTCAAACCTTGTCCCGCAGAGTGAATCTTCAAACCTTGTCCCACGAGGAAATCTTCAAACCTTGTCCAGCGGAGTGAATCTTCAAGTGGACTAAGATGAAAATTAGAGGGTGCCAGATTGGGACTATGTGGTGAATGAGGTAGTACATGGCCTTTCCGGAAGAAAGAGTTGTCTTGAACTTATTTCTTCGTTGTGATTGCGAATGATGACAGGTATGCGAGTAGGCTCATCAATCAAAATCGAACTGGTACGGTCAGTCGCTGAACGCTGTTGGAGATATTTCGAAAGAGATCGGAGCACCTATGGACGTGTCCGGAGTGCAATGAAGATCTTCTTCTTCTTTGCGTTCGTTCTTTACCACCAATTTTATTCACTCTTTGTGATATGTTTGATCTTTGCCAAGAACGCGTATACGTTGCACATTGGTTTGGTAGGCCCCTAAACGCATAGACTTCTACACGTTTAGGACACATGCATCCGATTTCAGCCAAACCTCCTTAGTCGCCTCTTACGACACGCATGGCAGGTAACAGTGGTTCTCTTCTTTACACCCCAAATTTTGGTCCCGGTAACCACTCGGGCAATTAAGATATTCCAAACTGAAACTAAAACTGAACATGATGGGACTCCATTGGCTGCCTTTTTGTCTCATGTTCAAAATGATGTACCCATGTTTCGTCATATCTTAAACATCTCAATCTTAAGCGTTTCGCTCCAACAATTCTTAAGAAATTGCTTACCGTTGCATTCGGTGGATAATTGTGAGTCTTCGAGGAACCCAGAACATTTGAGAGTTTTTATAATTTCATTTGCACTACCATTGCTGACTGACATTTCTGAGTTGGTAGCTGTGGCAGACGTACACAGCGTGGCGGATCATGCAGTTCCCTTTCTCCAATTCCTGATTCTGTTATTATCTGAACCGAGCGACTTACTGTACTCCTGTCAACTGCAATACTTCCATACAGATCACATAGTAGCTTGTGAATGTTCACAACAGTTTCATTCTCTATAACGAGAAATGTAATCACAATTCGCTGCTTGTAACGCAAGTTGCGAACATGCTCTATTTCAATAGTTTAGTGCAGCTGTATTATTTGGCGAACTGCGGTGCAATGTGGTACATACAATTAGCCCATGTTATATTTGAAGTTATATGTTATATTTGCTTATGAAACTTTCCACAACAGAATATCAGGAAGGATGGCGGAGGAAGACCGAGGAGAAGGTGGATAGATAATGTAGTTGAATTCTGCCAGGGGACTAAGAAAACCATCACACAAGTCACCAGAGAAGCGCAAGACATATACATAAAACCACGACACTGGATTAACAACCCGGTAACAATGTGCTGACAAAAGAAGAAGAAGAAAAAGATATTTGAAGTGTACACAATCTTACACATCTATCCTCATTAATTTCTGAGAAAACCATTGTGGTGCATTATTTTTGATTGCTTCTCGTACAGAATGCAATTCCATTTCTGAAGACCTGTCTCATCGTTCAGGTGTGAGAATTGTGAAAGGAAACTGTCACTCCCGTATTGGACTTTACAGTTACCGACGAAGCGGCAAAGCACCTACCTAGCGACACAGCTGTATGGTCCCTTGGTTCTGAGACTGAAAGAGACCTAATAAAACACTATCTCATTGATAATGTCGCTTCTGCTTCTTCTTCTTGTGATCGCTTACAATTATCATTTATAATATAACTAATCACAATATACCTCATTTATAACAAAGTCCATCACAAAATATATCATTTATAATACGGTAAGATTAACAATTGTTTAATACATATATTAGATTAGAATATACATGTACATAAGTAAATGAGGTAAAGATCATAGATAAAATCTCGGTTTCTCAAATTTGACTTACATAATTCTTTGTTGTCTTCAATAAGTTTATGATGTCCTGGAAGAATAGTCACATAATAGAAGTAATACTTGATTAAACTTAATGAAAACAAAATATACTGAAGTCATTTGTCAACTAGTTAGTAGTACTGAAATGAAGTCATTTGTCAACTAGTTAGTAGTACTGAACTGAAGTCATTTGTCAACTAGTTAGTAGTACTGAACTGAAGTCATTTGTCAACTAGTTAGTAGTACTGAAATGAAGTCATTTGTCAACTAGTTAGTAGTACTGAACTGAAAAGTAAACAGTGTGAGACGCAGTAAAATATTTTATTTCGACGGTCTAATCAAAGAGATTCACATTAAGCTCTGGAATCTAGAAACACTGGCGCTGGATTTTCTTCATTCACAGTCTTAGGACCGTGTACCGTCTCCGTTCCCACTAGCTCTATCACTTCGTATCACGCAAAATTATGTTTACCATTCTGCAAGTCTCCTCCACCACCCAACAAATGTTCTGTATTTTCCCCCATCTACCCTCCTCTTTCCAACACACGGATACTCACATATACACACAGAGACGATTCCAGCCGTCCAGGTCTTCCGCCGCAATTTTTCTCGTTCATTATAGCCACACCAACACCAGGCAGACTGGGCTCATGTTTTCATTAAAATAAGGAACGGAACCCTGGTAGTGGTGGTAAGGGGAATGAAATTGTAGCGCCTTCATAAGAAAAAATATGCAGTAATATCTTTATAACTGATAACCATACTCTTTCATGTCCTCAACGGGTTTTTTCGTGTATGTCCTCATTAATTTATTTTACTTACACACACTTATTCGTGGTTCTATCTGCATGGTAGGCCTCTTTCAGACCATATGAACCATAACAATGTGCCGCTGGATTCTGCCAGCTTTGGAGATCCGTTCATGACAGTGTTAACAAGAGAATATGAGCACATTCATCTATAAGATACGTTGTAGATTGATTGGAAATGTGATAAGCATTGAGACTAAATCTGTCACGAAAATTGCACTGAGATGGCCACCAGAGGGTAAACGAAAATCTGGAAGATTCAAAACAACCTGGAGGAGAACAGTATAATAAGAATTGACAGAAATTAATTACAACTAGAACACAATTCAGAGGACGGTGAAGGATAGAGAAGAACATTGTACATTTCATGATGTCTTAAGCGCCAGTAGCATCACAGGCTAGAGAGAGAGAGAGAGAGATTATTACTTAGATAACCATCTTCATTGGTGAAACTGACAAAGTTTAATGAAACGGTTTTTCTCTATTCAGATCTTTGGTCATGCACAATCACCGGACCTGTCATCTGGACCAAGTTCATCGTCTTCTATATTAGCTGAAGTGACAGCATCATAGTTTTGAGTTGGGTGAGTGAGACAAGGCAGAGTGTCTCAATTCTTTAGTTCCAAATTGTAGGTTATATGAGCGATGTTCTAATTCTGACTTTGAATTTTATAGATAGTCATATTTCTGCACTTGTGTCTATGCTCTGATTTAACCTGATATTTGGTTTGTACTGGCCCACTCATTCATTCAGTAGACCGGGCGGATAAAATTTTCTATTTAAATTCTTTAGTGCATTTTTCTATGTTTATTAATGTGAAATATGTTGTTGTTAATTTTCTTCGAACGCTCCATATCGACCACTTGTTAACCACTCTTTGGGATTTGTATGTGATCCGAGCCTAAGAGCGATTGTACGTTGTGTCAGTTATGCGCATACAAGTAGGCCAGCACATCTAATTTCTGCGACTTTTTGATGTACTAGGGTAGCTTTCCTAGGCCCCTACCTTAGTCCCCTCTTACGACATGCCTTGTGTGTCGAAGTATTGCTATTCTTCGTTTCCCTTGCGCTCCCCGGCAACACACGGGAGGTTGTTGTGAATGATTCCTGTAGTTCATATTAATGGAATATCAATCTATGGTGTTCTGAAGTTCATATTAATGGAATATCAATCTATGTTATTCTGAAGTTCATATTAATGGAATATCAATCTATGGTATTCTGAAGTTCATATTAATGGAATATCAATCTATGGTATTCTGAAGTTCATATTAATGGAATATCAATCTATGGTATTCTGAAGTTCATATTAATGGAATATCAATGTGTGATATTCTGACTTCTAATAAATCCTGTAATTGTTATCAAAGCTATATATATATATATATATTTGTTTCAAGTAGAAAAGAAATCATTATCCAAACAAAACAAGGAGGCGATGTAAGCAGCTTGTTCTATATTTAGAACACAGACACATTTGCTTCCAGTTTCACAAAGTGCATTCCTGTCAGGTCGTAATCTCGATAATCTGATTAAGAGTCATTCCAATGTGTTTTACTTCAGACAGGTTGTTCCGTTCTACAAATCACCATACTTGCTGAGTGTGGTCAACATACAACTCGTATTTGCTTATTGACTTATCTTCATATTTGCTATATGCGGGGAGTGGGATCATAAACACAGAAAGGTCTATGCCAGTATTAGGAAAAACATATACTTTGTGTCAAATGCATTATTTCAGTCTAATCACGAACTCTGCAAGTTGTAGTATTATAGTAACTATTTAGCCAGACGCTTCGTTCCCCATCGGGGGACTACATATAAGCTGCATAGGCTTGTAGCTGTCATTAAGTCTAGCTGACTGCTAGCGTCAGGGTCAGCGTAAGAACAAAGCTGACCAAGACTCCACTCTGCCTCCCAGTGGAAGTCCCGGTTTCTGGCTCTATCAAGTGAGTGCCATGTAAGTTTGTGAATCTCCTTGTGGGCAAAGATGGTACCTCCAATTACTAAGTTCAACAGCATACGTAACACAGCCAGTCTATCTCCGTTCTGGTTTGTTTTTGTTTTTGTTTTTTTCCTATAACTCTCTCTACTCCTACATTATCACTTCCAACCTTAAAGTCCCCCATTACTAATAACAGGTGGTGGTTTCGGGTCTAGTTAATTTGGTCATGCAGTTCTCATAAAACATGTCCTTTTTATCATCCTCACACTCGTTAGTTGGGGACATAGCACTGAGGTATTGTCATCTTAACATGCTTGGTACTAAAGCGATTTTTTATTATACGACTCGATATAGGTTCCCATTCTAACATGCTCTTTGCTTCTCTAGGTGTCCTCTGTATGCATACTCCTTCCATATGCTTACCATCCTCTCTCCTTCCATATGCTTACCATCCTCTCTCCTTCCATATGCTTACCATCCTCTCTCCTTCCATATGCTTACCATCCTCTCTCCTTCCATATGCTTACCATCCTCTCTCCTTCCATATGCTTACCATCCTCTCTCCTTCCATATGCTTACCATCCTCTCTCCTTCCATATGCTTACCATCCTCTCTCCTTCCATATGCTTACCATCCTCTCTCCTTCCATATGCTTACCATCCTCTCTCCTTCCATATGCTTACCATCCTTTCTCCTTCCATATGCTTACCATCCTCTCTCCTTGAATAATTGAAAACTATTCAGCTAACCTCTATTCTGTCTGCTCCATGACATCTCTCCTTCCATATGCTCCATGACATCTCTCCTTCCATATGCTCCATGACATCTCTTTTCCATATGCTCCATGACATCTCTCCTTCCATATGCTCCATGACATCTCTCCTTCCATATGCTCCATGACATCTCTCCTTCCATATGCTCCATGACATCTCTCCTTCCATATGCTCCATGACATCTCTCCTTCCATATGCTCCATGACATCTCTCCTTCCATATGCTCCATGACATCTCTCCTCACTTAATCCCAATATATCCTCGATAATCTGGACTGATTTTGTAGCTGTGGTCATTGTTCTAACACTTCAACATTATTAAATTATTAATAATTTACAACATTTACAATTATAGAGTTAACATGACCTCAGTAGAACACATAGAAATGAGTATCAGATAGCTGATTGCAACCTTTTAGAATTTGTAAGTCTTTGCGCTAGACGACTATTTGCACCGTCTTTATCAGTGGGTTTGAGAATAATGCCATCATGGCGATGTAGGTGTGAGAGGACATTAAATTTAGATGACCATTAAGTTAAAATGTCGTTCGCGTGTGGGGTAAATCAGTCCTATCTCGTGAAGGGTATTTTTTTAATGTAGAAATCAATTGCGTTATATGCACCAGGAGGTGGCATTCAATTATATGATATCGATATTGCGAAATAGTGCAGCCCCAATCTTGTTATGAAAAGTAAATTTAAATCGTAAGATACAATGAAAATGGTGCACATCTTGAAGAAATGTGTAGTGATCAAATGGGAGTCGGAGAGGGACAAGCGTAAGTCACTTAGGCTCACTTCTCACTGTCGTAGAGGGAAGATCATAAGGAATGCAAAGCACCTGTGTAAGAGTGATAGATTATGGTAGAAAGTAAAGGAGTTGGGACAGAAGGTTAAAGACCAAGAATGCTAAGTATGTTGGTGTTGAGTGCACAGAAAATCATACAAGTGTTTGTTAATAAAGTGGATAATGAAATGAATAAGTTAGTAGATTAAAATATTGTTAGAAATGAGAAGTGAGAAGTCTTAGACAATGTAATAGTTAAGACAATGTAGAAGTTAAGACAATGTAGAAGTTAAGACAATGTGGAAGTCTTAGACAATGTGGAAGCTAAGACAATGTAGAAGTTCAGACAATGTGGAAGTCTTAGACAATGTAGAAGTTAAGACAATGTAGAAGTTCAGACAATGTGGAAGTCTTAGACAATGTAGAAGTTAAGACAATGTGGAAGTCTTAGACAATGGGGAAGCTAAGACAATGTAGAAGTTCAGACAATGTGGAAGTCTTAGACAATGTAGAAGTTAAGACAATGTGGAAGTCTTAGACAATGGGGAAGCTAAGACAATGTAGAAGTTCAGACAATGTGGAAGTCTTAGACAATGTAGAAGTTAAGACAATGTGGAAGTCTTAGACAATGTGGAAGCTAAGACAATGTAGAAGCTAAGACAATGTAGAAGTTAAGACAATGTAGAAGTTAAGACAATGTAGAAGTTAAGATAATGTAGAAGTCTTAGACAATGTAGAAGTTAAGATAATGTAGAAGTTAAGACAATGTAGAAGTTAAGATAATGTAGAAGTTAAGATAATGTAGAAGTTAAGATAATGTAGAAGTTAAGACAATGTAGAAGTTAAGATAATGTAGAAGTTAAGATAATGTAGAAGCTAAGATAATGTACAAGTTAAGATAATGTAGAAGTTAAGATAATGTAGAAGTTAAGATAATGTAGAAGCTAAGATAATGTAGAAGCTAAGATAATGTAGAAGTTAAGATAATGTAGAAGTTAAGATAATGTACAAGTTAAGATAATGTAGAAGTTAAGATAATGTAGAAGCTAAGATAATGTAGAAGCTAAGATAATGTAGAAGTTAAGATAATGTAGAAGTTAAGATAATGTAGAAGTTAAGATAATGTAGAAGCTAAGACAATGTAGAAGCTAAGACAATGTAGAAGTTAAGATAATGTAGAAGTTAAGACAATGTAGAAGTTAAGATAATGTAGAAGTCTTAGACAATGTAGAAGTTAAGATAATGTAGAAGTCTTAGACAATGTAGAAGCTAAGACAATGTAGAAGTTAAGACAATGAAGAGCTTAAGTCAGACAAAAGATGTGTATGTTTTGCAAAGACAAAACACGAAAAAAAATAAAGTAATATATTTTACAAAGTACCAAAAAAGATGCAGCGACATTTCAACCAAAAGGTCTTTATCAAACAAAGGATATCGAAGAAACGAATACTTCCTATACACCAGACATAGCATATACAGTCAGGCGATAAATCTCTAACGGCTGTAAAATGTATAACAGAAAAATATGTTGACAGTTTTAAAGAGCAAGTACATCTCTTGTAAAACAGTAACATAAATTATTATTAAAGAATAACGCACAAAGAGACAAATAGTTCTATTCACGAGTTGACTGTTAGTATGTGCTTGTGGTTCCCGATCAATTCCATAGCGGTAGTAGAATTGTTTTCCAACTGTAACGGCTTTTAGTCGATCTAGCCTGAACTGAGTCCTAGAAAGCCACTGAGAAATGAAGGCAACTGGCGTAATGATGGCCATATCACCGGTATGTCCAGAAAAATATGGGCCAAACACCGTATTCCCCTATATGCCTTATGCAGTATTTCCCTATATACCTTATGGTTATGAAAAAGGATTCCTATCAGTTTTTGTAGCACTTATAGGACGTAAAAACCGCAACCAAGTAATCTAATGTAAACACTATATAAAATATAGAAGCAATTCAAACGAGGTAGGATATAGTGTATCCCTTCTCATTACAACATGCGTAGTAGTATTGAGACCGATAGATTGACAACAGATCATATCTAAGCATCTGATATCAACGTCAACTCATCCACATGACAATTTATTTATATGTGTCGTTCGCATGATCTTAGGTCAATCGTTTTATTTCGACAAATTAATGTTTACATCTGAGAGTGAACGAATATTCACAGAAGACGGAAGACTAGATAGAGAGATAGAGACTAGAGTGCAAAAAGTAAATGCTGTAACCTACCAGCTAGCCCCATTGTTAAGGCATCCAAACATTTCACAGACAGCTAAGCAACAGATGATCAACAACATTTTCATACCTACTTTGTGTTACCAGAGCCAAACATGGACAATGAGCAAAGCAAAAAAAATAAATACATGTGAAATGCGCTGCCTGCGAAAAGTTACCAACAACTCCAGAAAAGACAGTCACCAACATCAGCATATGAAAGAAAGTTAACACAGAACCTTTTTTGAATTACATTGAGAAATAAAGAATGAAGATGTTTGGTCACTTGAAAGAATGAATCCAAACTCCACAGTCTTCTACAACAGAACATCAGGAAAGAAGGCGAGAGGAAGACCACGAAAAAGATGGTAGTTGACAGCAGAATCCTGTTAAAGAGAAAAAATAACAATCACGCAAGCAACAATAACAGCACCAGACACAAAAAAGAAAATCAAAACACTGGGCAAGAACACGGTAGCACTGTAACGACAAAAGAAACAGAAAGAAGTGAACGAATATAAAGATCAGAAGAAAATGAATAAGAAAAATAATCAATGCATGTAAGAAAGGAAGTAAAATGCATGTAGAGAGTCTTCTCGAGACAACTTATGTATAAAACAGATTAAGACCTAAGTTGATATAAATCTGATCTGAAAATTCAGGTTTAAAATGTCAATAACTAACACGAAGACACATCTAGTTCTAAATTTGGAAGCAAGCAAGATGTCTATTCTATCAAGCAGTTGTAAATGGAGACTTATGTGGGTTGTTGAAAAGATAAAAGCTTACAACAGAAAATAACTACAGCGGAGCGTATGAGTTGCTTTGACAATGGTTTCAGCATGAGGGACAACTGAACTGCTGACACGGCACCTCTTAATGATCGAGACATGAAAAATAGCTTAAAGGAATGTTAAATTGCATGTTAGCCCTGACAAAGAAAATTCCGAAAGGTTAAGCTTCAAGTTCAGTGTCCATATTTTATGACAGCAAAATCGTTTCCTGTTAAAAACCAACTTTGGACATCATTGTGTCTCCATTTATGATGAAGTAATCATTAGTTAGTGGTTACTGAACCGATGTAATAGCACACGAAGGCGCATAGGTGTTCAGTCTCCCCAAACAGATGTTAAATGGAATGCATACTAACGGTTCCTGTGACTCGCCGGTTAAACATCCTTCTCTCTCTACCCCTCAAGCTACCTGTATACAATACAATACAATTTCATGTAACTTTTTCAGACCTTAAGATATGAAGTGTTTGTCACTTCACATTTTTAGTCCCTAGTGTACAGGAGGTAGGAGGGCAAATTCATTTCCTCCCATGTGGAAAGTCGAGTGTGGAATTGAACTAACATCCCTCTTGTGACCGAGTCGCTAGGTGAATGCTTATGCTTGATAAAGGCCTTGTTGGTCGAAACGTTGCTGTATTTTGCTCCTGTTGTTCGTTTGCTTGATAAAGGCCTTGTTGGTCGAAACGTTGCTGTATTTTACTACTGTTTGTTCGTTTGCTTGATAAAGGCCGTGTTGGTCGAAACGTTGCTGTATTTTGTCATTGTTTTTTGTAATTTGTAAAACTACAGTACTTTGTGATTACGTGTTTTGCATTACGTTAAGAACTCTTGTAAAACGTGTAATTCCAAATGAATTAAACATCTTCCTGTCAATTAACCATTAATATATATATATATATGAAGCTGATGATAAAGTAACGAATTTCCAGATGACTATGGTACCTCTTGGAAATTTCTTAACACTTGATTCAACTATTCATGTGAGATATTTATATACCATCATCATCTAGGGATAAAACTTGCTTCCATCAGATAAAGTGTACAGTCTGTTGTAAGTAATGACATTTTTCTCTACGCATTCTTTTTCTCTTTAGAGATGCAACATAACAATGTCATCTCTCTATCACTTTTCTCTGTTACGTCGCTCGCACTCATTCCTCCCTTTCATTCTCTTTCTCTTCTCTTTCTCTCTCTCTCTCTCTCTCTCTCTCTTTCTCTATTCATATATTGTTCTAACTGTAGAGCTGTCACTCCTTGGATTGCTTGTCATTGAGTTCCGTCACCGGTTCAGAAAACCAAACACAACATCGCAGTACAACCATTCTATTGAATAGCGCAGCAGCTATCCATCTTATGTGCACCTGGAGTTTGATAAGCTGGTGCATCAGATAATCATAGCGCAATCTGTTGTATGCGTCTTCCAAGTCCACCATCGCCGCACATGTTTCAGTACCTACTGCATTTTGAATGATTCGTTGAGTATTCACCCCCAACATTTCTATAAAGAAGTAAATGGTGGAAGAGAAGAAGAAGAATATTGAGTATGATCCGAAAGGTGGAGGCTGGTTCGGTGCGCAGGCAATGGACTGAATCACTACAAGCGTCAACAATTTGCAGAATTACACTTATCTTCGTTCCGGGGCACATGGGTGTCGTTGGCAATGAGAGAGCAGAACGGCTGGCTGGCTCTGCCACCATATCAACGGTCCACCCTATATACAGAGCTGATATTTAGAACGCCCTCATAGAGTGTGGCTGCAAAGAAGATTTTCATTTAAACCAGTCCACGTCAACTACTAGATTGCAGGAGCTGGGTTTGAAGGTTGGAGTAGCAAGAAAAGAACAGCATAACAGGTATATGAGTAGGCTCATCAATCAAAATCAAACTGGTACGGTCAGTCGCTGGACGCTTTTGGAGATATTGTGGAGGGAGATCGGAGCACCTATGGACATGTCCGGAGTGCAAAGATATTTCGAACTGAAACTGAAACTAAGTTCCGTGTGTTGCTAGGGCTCTCAATGAGAGCAAAGAATAGTAGCACTGCGAAATACAAGGTATGTCGAAAGAGGTGACAAATAGGGGCCTAGGAAACCTACCCTAGAAAATATAAAACATCGCAGAAATCGGATGTACTGGCCTACTTGTAGGCGCACAACTGGCACAACGTACAATCGCTCTTAGGCTCGGATCACAAACAAATCATAAATATTGGTTAACAAGTGATCGATATGTAGCGTTTCTAAAAAGAAGAAGATTGTGTTTCATACTTGAAATATGAACTTGTTCTAGAATATCTAACATCAAATTTTAAAAAATAGAATAATATTGCAATAATAAAAACAATAATAATAATAATATTGACACGAAAATTGAAAATAGAAAAAATAAAACGATTTGGGATTTGGCTGAAATAATCAATATTCTCCTTATAATATTGTAGCTGTATTATATATTGATCTTGTGGTGCGTTTCACTTCCATCATACTTAACTCTTGCATAATCATACTTTCAAAACATTTATAAAGTTGCATGTCTATCAATACTGAGATGCGAGTGAAAATTGGAACTGTCAGACATGAGAGATGTTATTACAGACACAAGACATTTGATAAATCAACACAGAACGGGTGTGATTAATAGTCTATACGATGGTAAATGTATTGGAGAAGATCGGAGCACCTTTGAACTTGTTCTGAGTTCTCTGACGGTGATTCTCACTAATCACTAGTCATAATCGTAATTTCGTTTTTCATGTAGCGTTTTGTGTGCGTTTTGGTTTTAAATATATATATATAAGTAAAAAAATTGAACCATTTTATACCATATGGTATATAGGGAAATACGGTGTTAGGTTCGTATTTTCATTGACCATCGGCACACGATGGGTGATGTGGTCAACATCCCACCGTGGCCACCTTTACTTCTCAATGCTTTTGTGGTATCCAATGGAGGCTGGGAATTGATGACTGTCGAATAGAACCCGAACCACTAGTCTACGAAGCGAGTTCACTAACTACGCTACTTCCACTATATATATATGTATATGTCATCTTTGTGGTTCGATTGTGGTCAAATTTCCATTGTTGCCGTTCTGCAGCCTTTCTACTAGTTGTTTCCCAAGTCATGAGAAGCCCGGCTGGGGTTTCTTGGCTAAAGCGCATAGTCGGGTTGTTGCAGAGCGAAGTGGGCCATACAGGACAACTACTTCTAGTATGAGGATGGAGGTTGAGGCCGTTACTGCTGCCCTCCATTGGATTTCTGGGACTTCATTTACTGGGGCCGTTGTTGTATTTGACTCTAAATGATTTGTAAGTGTTCTCTATAATTCGTCACTCCTGTTGTGTCGTTTGCTTGATAAAGGCCTTTGGTCGAAACGTTGCTTTTTATCGTCACTGTTTCTGTATTTTATAAAACTATAGTACTTTGTTTGTACGTGTTTTGCTATTTACCAAGTTTTACTGCAGTCTTCCCCCTTTTTCGATATGTTGTCTATAGAAGTTTCTAACCTCCAGAGGCTTACGTGGATATACTGTCCTGGGTATGCGGGTGTTTGCGGTAATGAGAGAGCGGCCACGCTTGCATCAACAGTATCGGTTGTTGGGGAGTTGAAGATGGATAAGGGGATGTTCTTCGGTCTCTTCGCGACTGTCTGTTGGATGAGGACACTAAAATCGATGTTGAATCGATCAAGCGATTTAGGCAGTTTGGAGTTACCCGTTGTACAAGTCGAACTGGATGTCTGAGCGGAAGAGTGAGGGATGTATTTAATCTGCCAGCCACAGGAACCATCAGTATGCATACTCTTCGATATCTGTTGTGGGAGACTGAGCACCTATGGGTCTGCCTGGAGTGCAATGACGTCAGTTTAGTAACCAATAACCAATCCCAACTCAGGCCACAATCCTTCAACTCTCATTTCACAATTCTTCTCCATGCTACCTTTGGACGACTATGCCTTCTTTTCTCATCCGCTGTCCATTGGAGTACTATCTTATCCAATATCCCTACTGGCATATGATATATATATATATATATATATATATATATATATATATAACATATTTATCTAATTTTTGTCTTTAAATGATTGTCCCCAATAATGCACAGTTTTATTCATTTTAAAAGCTCAAAATGTGTTATTGTACTTGATCAAAAATGTGCAGGATTCTTCAATTTCGTTTTACCTGTCACCTAATGTTTGTTTTGTTTATTATTTCGTGATACTTTAATATGAGGTTCGTTGTTGATCAAATATTATCGGTAACATTTCTGTAAAATGATGGCGTTGTAGTCGGCCATATGTTCCCAGTTTATCTAATTTGGGCTAGAACCAACAATCAACATCTATAAAATTGGTTTTTAACAAAAACTGCAATGAAATTCTGACGTAGTTTAAGAAACAATTCAATGTTGAATTAAATACCTAATATAGATGTTAGTGTTAAGTTGTATTACTATGTTGTTGTTGAATTAAATACTTAATATAGATGTTAGTGTTAAGTTGTATTACTATGTTGTTGTTGAATTAAATACTTAATATAGATGTTAGTGTTAAGTTGTATTACTATGTTGTTGTTGAATTAAATACTTAATATAGATGTTAGTGTTAAGTTGTATTACTATGTTGTTGTTGAATTAAATACCTAATATAGATGTTAGTGTTAAGTTGTATTACTATGTTCGATTAGGAATGAAAAAGAATATAGATAAGAGATAGATATTTTACTTTATTAACTTTTCATTTGCAAAATATCGATGTTCTTGCATATGTACGTGTACATCGGCCTCCTGTCAAGCGTGTTCGTAGCGCTTTGGGACGACGGGTGACAAGCCCTCTGTAAGTGCGGGTTCAATTCCTCGGGCTGGCAGAAAAGCCACAGGTTCTTCAGATTTACGGTGTTCAGGGCACCGAAACGAAGGGTTACGATGTCCACGGCACCGAGCCGAAGAGCTGAAAGCTCGTGCTTCTGGATCGAGAAAAAAAATGTATATGTTTGAGAGAGAGACGAAGAGAGAGAGGGAGAGGAGAGAGAGACAAAGTACACATGTGTGTGCAAGTAGAAGACGCTAGACAACATCTTAAATTGTGTTGTTTATTTAATTTATATCTTTCCCAGTTGCTCTAAAATTCGAAATATTTGGAACACAAATACGAAACTGTGTTAGAAACTATATTAGATTGAAACATTGAGTGTAAACGAACAAGGGAAATAAAGTTATTGTTAGAGAAGCAATATATCCAGTACGGGGATGGAGACTGAGGTCCTTATTGATGTCTTCTAGTCATTCGTTGGAACTCCACTTACATGTGTCGTTGGTGTTTCCGATTGTCAGTCCATGCTTCCAAAGGTTCAATATGGCGGGTTTGGTATGAGTGGGTGTCATCTATTGACGTTAACAACCTTCAAAGGGTTAAGTGGATCTCCTGCCCTACACTTGCGGGAGTTCACGGCAATGAGAGCCAACAGACCTGCCTCAACAGTATCGATCGTCGGGAAGTTGAATATGTATAGTAGCTATGTTCCTAGATTTCTCGGCAACCGACAGTTGGCTGAATAAACTAAAATTGATATTGAACTTATCCAGCGATTCAAGAAGTTTTGAATTACACGTTATACATGCAGAAATCGACTACCGATGGACAGAGTACGAAGTGTGTTTAACTAGCGAACTACGAGAACCATCAGCATGCATATCCTTCGACATCTGTTGGGGGAGATTGAGCACCTACAGATCTTCTCTGAGTGTTATAACGTCAGTTCATTAACCTACTACCCAATAACAAAACAAAGTAATGGTTGTGTTGGAGATTAGTTACAGTCAACGTGCAATGGGAATACAGAACAGAATCAATCAATCAAAACTAATGTGCAACGTATACACGTTCTTGGCAAAGATCAAAATATCACAAAGAGTGATTAAAATTGGTCGTAAAGAACGAACGCAAAGAAGAAGAAGAAGAAGAATCAATCAAAACAGTTTTCAGTCACGATAACATAACTTACGCGTGGTTGCTAATATATATCTGCTCTAGGGGTTGTAAATGGGAGGGTTTAATATTAAATATGTAATATGCAACAAACTATTTCAACAATAAAATATGTTAAGCCAGCGGTTACCAAACTTTGTCTTAACGCGGACTCCTTTTAAATACATTTTGCAGCCACTGACGCCCAATTGTTTCTATATATGAAAATGGACATGAATGAATTATCTGTGTGTTACAATAGTAAACAATGTCTGCAATTTAATATTTTAATAAGCAACAAAGAAAACATTTGCCTATAATTAGGCATAAAATTTATTTTTCTGTTTCAAATGTCAAAGATCATTCGTCGTTCATCAGGCACAAATTGTGTAGCTGCTGTCTTCATTCTAATCCCATCAAGTGCATTAAAATATGAGGACCCCCTTGTGAGTAGCTCGCGGACACCCGGTGGTCCGCGGACACCAGTTTAGGAAACGCTGTGTTAACACATATGTATCACATTTATTTTTTTTTTAAATTTCATTACAAATAAAATGATTTCCAATTCTATCCAAGCAAGAATGATGGTAACAGTATTTATGTGGTGTTTGATTCCATAATGGTTCATGATTTATGAGAAATGTCATTATTAAGTTCTCATGTTATCCGACACGAGCACGCGTGCCAAAACTACTCTGACCCAGGGGAACAGAAACAAATGTGGATGCCCCTTAAATACTGCCAGAGATAGTTATTTAAAGCATTCCAAATAGACCATACGGGTTTTCACGATATCATTTTATCGTGAAGTTCATTGAACTCTCAAAGGTTACTTCTTCATAAACGAAACACAACAAATACTTTCTTAAATTTGTATTGTTTGTAACTACGTAGTGTTACTTAATCTTCTTCTTTGAGTTCGACTGTTTTAATCCTTCTTTCCTTCTTTTGTTTCTTTCTTTCGTCATACCTTCTCTAATTATATATTTCGTCTATGACTGACTCACGGATGTTACCGCCGATTTAACTACACTTTTCTTCTATAAATCCCGTCTTGTCTGTTCTTTCCATCTATATGCCCCGTATCACCTAACTTTTTCTTCTGTGTCCGGTTTTACCTACTTCTTATGTCTAGAAATGTCATCTTACCTAATACTCACTTCTATACAATGTCTTGCCCAACAAAGATCACTCTCAGATAGCCGGCTACAGAATTATTGCACTGCAAAACACGACAGGCAAGCTTCTTGAGAAAATCGTGGCACGTCGACTGGCATGGGACCTTGAAAATCGCCATATCCTCCCACACACTCGGAGGTTACAGATCTGGGAAAGAAACATGGTGCAACGCTGCGGTCTTCGCCTATGATGTCTTCGAAGGTTTCCATGCAGGTATTGAAACATGTGCAGCAATGGTGGACTTGGAAGACGCATACAACAGAGTGCAATATGATTATCTTATACACCAGCTTATCAAACTCCAGGTGCATCCTCTCTACATCCGATGGATAGTTGCTGCGCTATTCAAAAGGAAGGTTGTACTGCGATGTGGTAGTTGGTTTTCTGAACAGGTGACTGTACATTCCGGATTGCCACAGGGCTCTCCTCTTTCCCCTGCCTTATTCAATATATACACGGTGTCAATCACAGAACAACAACTCGATGGCAGAGGTAGAACTCTGTCATTTGCTGATGACATCCTAGTGTATAGACAAGGGAAAGACAGGGATGCAATTGCCGGTGAGATACAGAGGGAACTCGACCGCATCACAGACCGGTGTGATGTCTCAGGTGCACTAGTCAACCCTACCAAAGCAGCAGTGACATGGTTCTCACTCAATAATCACATTGTTAACGCATGTACGCTTAGTGTTAAACTTCGCGGTAGTGTTTTGTCCGTAGATAAATCGATGAAATTTTTGGGTGTGACATTTTACCGCAGTCTGTGTTTCTGGGAACATGTTGAGTATGTCATTGTCAAGGCACGCAAAGGTTTGGCGGCAATGAGAGTCATGGTGACTGTTAACATCGAGCAACGACTGCTTGACATTCTGTATCAGATATTGGTCCTCTCCACCATTGAATATGTAATGGCCATCCTCACTGTCAGCAAAACGCAAATTGAAATACTGGAGAGAATACAAAACGAAGCTATGCGCATCATCCTCGGTTGCACAAGGGATACACCCTGTTTGGCGATGAGGTTTCTCCTGGATTTTCCGACCATGGAGTATAGAGTCAAGATAGCCAGAGCACGTGCCTATCTCAAAATAAGTGCCAAAAAGGATCACCCATTGCATGAACAGCTCAGCGCCAGTGGTGGACATCGGTTAAAGTGGGGCAAGTCATGGGTTGGCCGTGCCGCATATACTGTTCAGCTGGTATGCGGGCTCAATAATATTGACTATGGAGAAGAATGGATACCGATGCCTCCAATATACTGGAACACTTTTTCAACCATCATTAAATTTGACAAAGGTTGCAGAGAGGGAAATCCCGCGGCGTTGAATGCAGACGTCAAAGCCATCATCGATGAAAATTGCAAAGCAGACGACGTTGTGATCTACACGGATGGATCGGTAGTTCGTCACGAAAAGTCTGCATGGGCCTTCTCTGCAAGCTCAAGTGGCAGAATGGTAAAGGAAGCCAGTGGTGCATTCAGTATGACAACAAGCAGCATGACAATGGAGGTACTGGCGGTGACCAATGCACTAATCTGGCTAGAGTCACAAAACTACACTCATGCGTGCATTTTGAGTGACTCATTGAGTATGATCCGAAAGGTGGAGGCCGGTTCGATGCGCAGGCAATGGACTGAATCACTGCAGGCGTCAACAATTTGCAGAATTACACTTGTCTTTGTTCCGGGGCACATGGGTGTCGTTGGAAATGAGAGAGCAGACAGGCTGGCTGGCATTGCCGCTATATCAGACGGCCAGCCAATGGACGGAGCTGACATCGTCAACGCCCTCATAGAACGTGGCCGCAGAGAAGACCTTCATCTAAACCAATCCACGTCAACTACTAGATTGCGAGAACTGGGTTTGAAGATTGTTGTGGCAAGAAAAGAACGGTACAACAGGTATATGAGTAGGCTCATCAATCAAAATAGAACTGGTACGGTCAGTCGCCGGACGCTGATGGAGATATTGCGAAGGAGATCGGAGCACCTATGGACATGTCCGGAGTGCAATGAAGATATTCCAAACTGAAACTGAAACTGTCTTGCCTACAGCTACCTTCCATACATTCCTTCTTATTCATACTATCTCCTTCTATAAATTTCGTCTATACAACTTTTCTTCTGTGCACTGTCCTCTCTTACTTGCTGTACCTTCTATACCTATTCATCATCTTGCCTTTTGTCAGTTTCGAATATTCTTATTGCTCTATTTATCTATTTCCGTATTTAATAACGTTTTATCTTTGGGTTCTGAAGGTGCCATGCCGACTGACGTTTTCTATTATATCGTTCCCTACTTCCGGACACCAGAGATATGTATAAATTATCTTGGATGTTTTCCATGCCATTACACCGTCTAATATTTTCTCACGTTATTGTCATATTTCTCGTTTTTCTTGCAAATATGTTAACTGTAAAGCAAGCTGTATGTCATTTATTATTTGTCTGATATATGTAAACAAGATGGGAGACTAGACAGAAAGATAGAGGCTGGAGAACAAATAACAAATGCTTTAACCTACCAGCTAGCTACATTGTTAAGACACCCAGAAATCTCGCTGACAGCAAAACAACAGATGATCAATAGCATTTTCATACCTACTTTGTGTTACCAGATCCAAACATGGACAATGAGCAAAGCACAGTCACAAAAAATAACTACATCTGAAATGCGATGCCTGCGAAAAGTTACCAACAACACAAGAAAAGACAGTCAGCAACATCAGAATAAGAAAGAATGTTGGCACAGAACCTTGCTTGAATTACATTGAAAAAAACAAAAATTAAGGGGTTTGACCACTTGATAAGAATGCATTCAAACTCTATAGTAAACAGAGTCTTCTACAACAGAACATCAGGAAAGAAGGCGAGAGGAAGACCACGAAAAATTTGGTTAGATTACATAGCAGAATACAGTCAAAGTGCAAAAAATAACAATCACCTAAGTCACCAGAACAGCGATAATAATACATAATAATAAGACAAAAATAGAAAAGCACGACACTGTGCAACAACCAGGTAGCAGTGTTGAGACAAAATAAGAAGAAGAAAGATAAATGTATTCTATATTAGATAACGTTCTACATCAAATAGATTTCTGTCAAAACGAACTGACAGCCAGACAACTCCAACTTTATTGGAAGATTGGAAGGTCAGTGACACTTACTTTGTGGAGGTTACAGTCAACTTAATATGAACGAGAGAACCTCAAATACATTTCTCTATCTCTTTCATTCTATCTCTTCATCTTCGTCTGTCTGAAGACAATTCACGACGACACTGATTTTAAGTAACCAAGACACGAACTAGCCTCGTGCTCTGCTCAGTTATTTGGCTGTTAGCCTAGTGTGATACAGTGTAGTAAAACATGGCTGGAGACATCCGTAACCTTTCTCAGTTGTTCACTATCTTCATTGTGGCATTCAGCAGATGCTTCCTGGCTGGTTCTGTTAGCACAATTTATGAGCTCTTGTTGCGAGCTCAGCTTTGCATGTGTACACTAGTAGCAAAAGGTAAAAGTCCTGAAACGAACTTTACTGAGAAATGGGAGAAATATCAATACCCTAGATGAGATTGAGAGAGTTGCCATGGATAAGTACAGTTTGGAGAAAAGTAGGTTCTTTGTAGTGTATAACGGTACGAGAAATATCAAAATAATAATAATAATAATAATAGTAGTAGAAGCTGTCGAAGCAGTAGTAATATTAGAGGTAGTGATCTATCTCTCTCTCTCTCTCTCTCTCTTTGCCTTTTACCCCAGATTGGGGCATAGGCCCTCAACCAACTCATGCCAAGTCTTCCTACCTCCTGCAGCTCCTCCAACTCTTCTTTATATTGTTGATCTCCGCCTCCAAATCTCGTCTCCGTGTATTTCTCGACCTCCCTTCTTTCGCTGTCCCTGCGGGTTCCAGGCAAGGACCCTTCTTGTTATATTCCCTCCGGTTTTCGCAAAGTGTGTCCTATCCAGCGTCAGCGTCTTTTTAACCTGTTCGTTCACTGGAATCTGTCTTGTTCTCTCCATAAGTTCCTCCTTTGTGACCCTATCATACCATCTTATTCCCTCTATTCTGCGCAGATACCAGTTGATGAATGTTTGCAATTTATGCGCTATTGTTTTAGTTGTTCTCCGTGTTTCTGACCCATACAGTAGAACTGCTTTAACATTAGAGTTAAAGATCCGAATTTTGTTCTAGATTTGATTTCTTTAGACTTCCATATGTTTCCCAGTGCAATGAAAGCTCCTCTTGCCTTCTGTATTCTTATTTTAACATCTCTATCTGTTCCACCCTCTTTGTCTATGTTGCTGCCCAAATATGTGTATGATTCTACCTCTTGAAGTGGGATTTCTCCCAGGGAGATCGAGTTGTCGTTTGCTTGGTTAATTCTCAATATCTTTGTCTTTGCCTTATGAATGTTCAGCCTTAGTTGCTGGGACCTTTGATTCAATGTGTTTAGCTTATCCTGCATCTGGTTTCGAGAGGTAGTGATGGTAGCGATAAAAATATTATTATAAATAAAATATGACGATAAATGTAGATGAATGAAGAGGGGGGACAAGAATAAAAAAAAGAGAACAGGAATGCTCAACAATACACTCAATTAGTTGAGAAATGTGTCTATATCTATTGTCTATTCTCAGGTGGAAAATGTAGTTGACTGTCCACTCTGCCGTTAAGCGTAGGGATGGGAGCTTTAATTTGCGTTCTAGGGCTAGATGAGTCGCCCTTGTGTTGTATCCGTGTTTGTATAGTGTGGTCTTGATATTGTCTATCTATCTTTTTCTTGGTCTTCCTTAGCTGAGAAAGGTGTTACCTCTAAAAATTAGTAAACAATGTTTTATCTATCACTGTGGTGTGGTAAATAAACCTTCCTGTCTCATTTTGTTTTGTTGGCTTGAAACGGGTTGTGTATATCTGCAACATTGCCTTTTGTTTAAGGGTCATTAGCTTTTGAAATTTAAGTAGAGATCCGTGTAGTTTTTGTTTCAGTGTTTTATTTTTCCACTAGACTAGTGTGCCTGGCGCAGTATATCATATTCGGTACAGTCTTAAGTATGTGCTCTGTAGTCTGGATTATGTCCACGTGTGCACATATCTGAATTGTTAGTTTTATATTTTCATAGAGGTGTTGCTACGGAGTCGACTGCGTCCTGTTATGTGGCTCAAAATGACAGCTTGTTTTAAACTTATAGTTGTGTGTACATCTTGTGTTGGCCTCGGTGTCTCTTTGATTGATTTGTTCATTTCTTTCTTTGTATAATAAATAGATGTTAACTCATGTTTCTCATTTGTAGCACCTTCATTGTGGGACGAATTAGCATAATTCGTAAGCGTTGGCATCTCGACTCGGGCACAAGAGGGTTGAGGGTTCAATCCTACACTCGACGTATCACATATGAGGAATGGAATTGGTCCTCCTACGTCACGCACGCTAGGGTCTAGAAATATGAAGTTACAGTCACTTCATATCTTAACTCCCTGTGGATCAAACGCCACACTATATGACTTTGGGTATGGGCACATTTTACCAGGTATCACACTAAAGGGCGTTCTTTTATTTTAAAAACATATGGTTTGTAAAAACATGGCTTTTGCCCTGGTTCACTCAGAGTTAAGATATGAAAAGGCTACAAGAAATTTTATTTCATTTAGCACCTTAGGCAGTGTACCTGCTGCTGTCTTATCTCCTATATTCCACAATGGTGAAGTTTTCACTACGATATATTTTTTCTGGTTGAAAAATAAAGATAGTAGAGCCTATAGATCTAGTAATTTTCTGTCTTGGGCTGCTTGTAGTGCTAATATTGCATTTGTCAAAAATACTAATTGGTGGAGCAAGATTGCTGCTCAACAGTCTATTTGTTGCAACCATGATTGCCTGGATACAGTCTATTTGTTGCCACCATGATTGCCTGGATATAGTCTATTTGTTGCCACCATGATGGCCTGGATATAGTCTATTTGTTGCCACCATGATTGCCTGGATATAGTCTATTTGTTGCCACCATGATGGCCTGGATATAGTCTATTTGTTGCCACCATGATTGCCTGGATATAGTCTATTTGTTGCCACCATGATGGCCTGGATACAGTCTATTTGTTGCCACCATGATGGCCTGGATATAGTCTATTTGTTGCCACCATGATGGCCTGGATATAGTCTATTTGTTGCCACCATGATTGCCTGGATATAGTCTATTTGTTGCCACCATGATGGCCTGGATATAGTCTATTTGTTGCCACCATGATTGCCTGGATATAGTCTATTTGTTGCCACCATGATGGCCTGGATACAGTCTATTTGTTGCCACCATGATGGCCTGGATATAGTCTATTTGTTGCCACCATGATTGCCTGGATATAGTCTATTTGTTGCCACCATGATTGCCTGGATATAGTCTATTTGTTGCAACCATGATTGCCTGGATATAGTCTATTTGTTGCCACCATGATGGCCTGGATACAGACTATTTGTTGCCACCATGATGGCCTGGATATAGTCTATTTGTTGCCACCATGATGGCCTGGATATAGTCTATTTGTTGCCACCATGATTGCCTGGATATAGTCTATTTGTTGCCACCATGATTGCCTGGATACAATCTATTTGTTGCCACCATGATTGCCTGGATACAATCTATTTGTTGTCGCCATGATTGCCTGGATACAATCTATTTGTTGCCGCCATGATTGCATGGATACAATCATTTGTTGCCACCATGATTGCCTGGATACAACTCATTTGTTGCCACCATGATTGCATGGATACAATCTATTTGCTGCCACCATGATTGCCTGGATACAATCTATTTGTTGCCACCATGATTGCCTGGATATAGTCTATTTGTTGCCACCATGATTGCCTGGATTTGGGCACTTTTTCTCTACTTCTGTACCCTTCACTCCTATGGAGGCAGGTTTTCCAAGTCCTCCTATCCAAGGCAAGCTTTTCCAGTTCTTTCCGCTCTCTCCCCATTTTCTTGCATTCTGTTTTGAACTGCCGCCTTCAAGTTCTCCTGTGTCTTCCCTTACCTTTATTATAACAGAGGTTCAGGGTGGCCTGACCATATGTCCTCATTTCCTGTGCCACCTGTGATGTCTTCCCAGTTGCGAACATTCCATGTGCCAATCCTGGAGATTATTCGGGTTGAAAGAAGATGAGTAGATAGCCCTATTTCCTTCCGGGTTTCATCGAGTCGCTTCATACATCCTTCCTTGCGCTGTCCTTCTTCTTCTTTGGGTGACATCTTAGGAATGTTCTTGATTGTGGTATCTATAGCAATCTAGTGAGGTGTTTTTACAGAGCGGGGTAGCTAATCCCACACAACCTTCAAAGTCGCCTCCTACGACATGAGTGGCAGTTAACAGTGGTTCTATTCTTTACACCCCTGATTTGGGCCCAGTAAACACTAGGACGTTCTGCACTAGAGTTATGACATGGTTTCTCAGTTGCTACTCTGACCACATCCCTAACACTGTTTGAATATGTTATGTACACTCCTAACTAACAATTCATTCTTTATTGTATTCTGTGTTGACCTATTCGTGTATGCACTGACCCAAAGATCAATTTGTATTCTTAATTCACGAAACTCAGCCTGCCTGTCCTGCTTTCAATTTGGTCCCTCTCATCCTTGTCAAATATTTCTATCACTCATATCTGAATATGTATTGGTGGTATATCCTCCTCTCTCTGACAGTGTTATTCTGGCACATGCTTTACGAGGTTACGATCTACAGATAGATCAGAGGATTGCACGTGAATTGGTTCAACCTGATTAATAAGCTTCTTTTCAATTGTCTCTTGCTAGAGCTGGAACATTCATTTAATGGTTTGGTATTTTTTTCTCCTATCCAGAAGCACTTGAGCTTTCAGCTCTTCGTCTCGATGCCATGGACATCGTAACCGTTCGGTGCCACGAACACTGTGAATCTGGGGAACCTGTGGCGTTTCTGCCAGCCGGAATTGAACCCGCACACACAGAGGGCTAGTCACCCGCAGTCCAACGCGCTACGAACACGCTGTGCAGGCGGGCAATGGTTTGGTATAGAGAAGTGAGTGTCTGTAGCTCAAGCGGTAGTGCGCTCGATCACGAACCCAAGCGTACCTGGTTTAAACCCCACGGTGGGCAAGTTTGAAGCAAATTCGTTTCCGTGGGATTTTTACAAAAGGTAAAAATAGACCTCACCACTCAGAAAGCAATGGCAAACTACTGAATGTATAAGTGCTGCCCTAAAAATCAACGACTCGTTTACTGTGATTGATGGCTACTTCCTTTAGGATATGCCACGATTTTCATTTTTCATAAAGAGAGAAACATACCTGTATGTGTCAGTACCTTCGTGTCCCCTTGTTCTCTCAGTGCTTGTGCCCTCCCCCCCTTTCCATTCTCACCATCGTTGATATCATTGCTCCCGCCGTGGTTGCCATGACTGCCTGGTTGAGCAGCTCAACCAGATAACGCAATGTGACGTTTGATGCCTGGCACAACGTGAGGTGATCAATATTCCAGGTTGGGGTGGAATAGTCTGCTGAAAACTTTACTAAGTTTTTTGGGGTGAATGGCTGGCTATTCATGCAGTTCCATTTACTTTTCTTACAATAGCTATCCTGGACTTTATTATTGTTTTGTCGATAAGCTACATTTATGTTAGTCTAGCATTGAATGTAACTTGGATAGTTGTAGGGTTGTCTCAACAGTTCGGATAGTTGTAGGGTTGTCTCAACAGTTTGGACAGTTAGGGTTGTCTCAACAGTTTGGATAGTTGTAGGGTTGTCTCAACAGTTTGGATAGTGTAGGTTGTCTCAACAGTTTGGATAGTTGTAGGGTTGTCTCAACAGTTTGGATAGTTGTAGGGTTGTCTCAACAGTTTGGATAGTTGTAGGGTTGTCTCAACAGTTTGGATAGTTGTAGGGTTGTCTCAACAGTTTGGATAGTTGTAGGGTTGTCTCAACAGTTTGATAGTTGTAGGTTGCTCAACAGTTTGGATAGTTGAGGTTGTCTCAACAGTTTGGATAGTTGTAGGCTTGTCTCAACAGTTTGGATAGTTGTAGGCTTGTCTCAACAGTGTGGATAGTTGTAGGGTTGTCTCAACAGTTCGGATAGTTGTAGGCTTGTCTCAACAGTTTGGATAGTTGTAGGCTTGTCTCAACAGTTTGGATAGTTGTAGGCTTGTCTCAACAGTTTGGATAGTTGTAGGGTTGTCTCAACAGTTCGGATAGTTGTAGGCTTGTCTCAACAGTTTGGATAGTTGTAGGGTTGTCTCAACAGTTTGGACAGTTAGGGTTGTCTCAACAGTTTGGATAGTTGTAGGGTTGTCTCAACAGCTGGATAGTTGTAGGCTTGTCTCAACACTCTCGTTTATCTTGTAGAGCTAGATTCTTATTTGTAGGTGACATTTAGAAGTTGTATTGTTAACTTTGATGTGTTAATATTGACATCATATGTTTGTTCATGCGTTTACGGCATATCTATAACTTTTTATATAAATTTAGAAACCGATGTTATCATCCAATAGTTTATCCAGTGCAGAAATTGGTCACAACAGCAATCCTTCGTAAATTTACCTCTATCCTATTTCAGATCTCTTTTCTCAGTTGTTGTAACGTTCAGTTCATGTATCCTGTAAATATTTTTACCTAGATTTTCTTTATCTCCGCTTTCACGAAGTGCCTGATGGAAAGATTAAGAGGAGTAATAATGAAAGAGTGATAGAAAAAGTAAATAAAGTGAGAACGAGCGAAAGAAAAACACACAAGGCAAAAAGAGACAATCTTGAAGGTACTTTGTATCAAATTTTAGAAGCGAAGACGTTTATTTGACCATGCAACTTTCAAGTGCACACACAATTTTCTCACCGGAAGTGAGGGCACTGAATTAGATTCTTGAAATGCTCATATTACGTCATGTAGTAATGATAGATATAATCTATGATAACATTACCCCATGTAGTAATGCTATTTATAATTAATGTATAGAATACAGCATGTTGCAGTGGTAGCAATAATTTCTTATCCCATTACCTCATGTACTAATTATAGCTATAAATAATTGTCACATTATCATATACAATGATGTTAGCTATAATTGATGATCTCATCACCTCATACAGTAAAGATAGTTATAATTGATGATCTCATCACCTCATACAGTAAAGATAGCTATAATTGATGATCTCATCACCTCATACAGTAAAGATAGCTATAATTGATGATCTTATCACCTCATACAGTAAAGATAGCTATAATTGATGATCTCATCACCTCATACAGTAATGCTAGCTATAATTGATGATCGCATCACCTCATACAATAATGTTAGCTATAATTGATGATCTCATCACCTCATACAGTAAAGATAGCTATAATTGATGATCTTATCCTCTCATACAGTAAAGATAGCTATAATTGATGATCTCATCACCTCATACAGTAAAGCTAGCTATAATTGATGATCTCATCACCTCATATAATAATGTTAGCTATAATTCATGATCTCATCACCTCATACAATAATGTTAGCTATAATTGATGATCTCATTACCTCATATAGTAATGCTAGCTATAATTGATGATCTCATCACCTCATACAGTAAAGCTAGCTATAATTGATGATCTCATCACATCATACAATAATGTTAGCTATAATTGATGATATCACCTCATACAGTAAAGATTGCTATAATATATTGTCATATTAACTAAAGCAGTTTTTATATCTAAATTACGCAGCATTTCTCAATATACAATTAACAAAATGTCTGGTGCCTGCCATTTATTAAGGAAAACACTTATAAAAATAAAACAAAAACTAGACCAGATATTTCTCCATGTCATTTAGCAGTTATCAAATGTGCAATATATTTATACCTTGTTATCTGTTCCCCGATATCACTTCCACGTGACCGACATAACTCGAACACTGAATCACTGAACATAAATACATTATGTGATAATCTTAAGACATAAAGTGATAACTGAATGGTTTTGTTTCACTTACTTCGTCTTAATGATCTTGCGGCCTAGTAAACTATCACACCTGTAGCTGAAACGGTCAATTCTGGGTTTAATCTACTTCTTGCCTGACACCTGTTTCTTATAACCTCTTAGTAATGGTCAGGTCTGTTCATGTTGAAAAATGAAAATCGTGGCATGTTCTAGACATTACTTAACCATCAATCACAGTAAACGAGTCGTCGATTTTCTAGGCACAACTTATACGTTCAGTAGTTTGTCATTTCTTTCTGATCGGTAGGGTCTATTTCTAACTGTTCGTAAATATCCAAGGACACGAATTTGCTTCTAAACTGACTGCTCGGAGTTTGAACCAGGTCTGCTTTGGTTGTGATCGAGCTCACTATCACTTAATTAAGCTACAGACACCCACCAGTTATTGATAGTTATTATAAATTACTATATAACCAAACGTCTGTTTAATAGAAAACATCCGGTTTCTACGCAACATAACATTCATATGTAGC
The DNA here is from genome assembly GCA_020796225.1 of Arion vulgaris. Lineage (NCBI taxonomy): Eukaryota > Metazoa > Mollusca > Gastropoda > Stylommatophora > Arionidae > Arion > Arion vulgaris. The sequence goes on from CM036756.1 coordinate 16,785,547, forward strand.
ACAAACTGTCTTACATAACACACATTCTTTGATAGCAAAAAAAAAATAAAGTCTATCTAGAGATTTATCTTTCAGGATGTGTGTTACAGATCTGGGAATATCATATATAAATGTGCTTTGCTATTTAGTGCCTTTACTCTTGTTGTTTATTTTATATAGACATATCATAGTTTAACTTCTTCTTCTCCGCGATTGTGAGGTGTGACTCTGCATTCTATTTGTAAGGTGTGACTCTGCATTCTATTTGCGAGGTGTGACTCTGCATTCTATTTGTGAGGTGTGAGTCTGCATTATATTTGTGAGGTGTGACTCGGTTGTCTATTTGTGAGGTGTGACTCGGCTCTCTATTTGTGAGGTGTGACTCTGCTGTCTATTTGTGAGGTGTCACTTGGCTTTGATTGACCTTGTCTGTTACATGTGTCAATGTGATGTGTCAATGTAATTTGTCGTTTTTAACCTACTAGAAACAAAACTAACAAATTATAGTTTATATAGAAGACAATGTGTACCTTTTAGAGTTATCTGGTGCAGTCCACGGCTACATATTCCTGTAGAATAGCTACACATACGTCACAGTCCTCTACAGGGCCGTGCGGTATATTTTCTTAATATGATGCAAGTCTCCGAAATGCTGCCCTTAAATGTTTTTCCTTAAAATAACCTTCAATTCTAATATTGATTGTGCTGCTTATGCCGCCCCCTTTACGGTTTCCGCCTAATGCAGCCGCCTCTCTGCATCATAGCACGTCATAACCCTGGTCCCATATAGGAATTTGTAACAGTGCCATTCATCAGAACCTCTAATGTATTAAGTTTGCTTATCACATGTGGCAATGAAATCAAATTACTTAGTATCAAATTACTTTCTTTTGGCTGAAATCGGATGCACATTTCCTAAACGTGTAGAAGTCTATGCGTGTAGGGGCCTACCAAACCAATGTGCAACGTATACACGTTCTTGGCAAAATCAAACATATCACAAAGAGTGATTAAAATTGGTTATAAAGAACGAACGCAAAGAAGAAGAAGAAGAAGAAGAAATTACTTTCGACTCGTATAATGGTTATCAGATACCATTTTAACAGTGTCACCAAACCAAGCTCCAGGGGCTAATTAGAACTGTTATGCCTAGTTAGGTCATAACCCATATTAGAAGACGAAAACATGTTCTCGTCGCCATACCAGGTGTAATAGATTCGTAATAGGTGTTAAATGACATCAATTATAGCTGGCTCGGCACTTCTTTTCCTCTCTCGTGAACTCCAGCTAACATCTTTCATTCACAATCATTTAGGTATCACTCACAACAATTGACAGTACAACGTTATTAGACAAAAACAGTAGTTGTTTTTTTATTTAATAGATGTCGTGACTTCGATATGACTTTCAATGATAACCTGCAGATCTTTTATACAGGGTATTCAAGATAAAAGCAGCCCCATTGACAAATCAAAATTTGCCATGTAGGCATTGCTTTTTGTCTATTTACTATTTAAACCGGTTCTGACTAGCTCGTCCTGTCGTCACATTTGTTCATCGCCCCTTCCCGCACCATAATTACACACCATCACAAAAAGACTTGCTCACTTGACCTATACTACGCCATAATTTAACCTTTTCATTTTCATAAACATATGGCAGATTGGCTTCCTTGACGAGGCTGCTTTTATCTTGAACACACTGTTACCTCAAAATGAAAGTACTTCTCGTTATCTATTTTGATTCCAAATGCATATGTCTAAATGTTTTCTCTGTATGAAATAGCTTCCCGTTCTCTGTATCCGTAAACTATCAAGTTCTTATGTTATTCAATAAGTCAACTGTTAGCTATTCCTATCTTATTTTTCCTATGTGTTTATCTGTTTTTGATCTGGAGTCTTTTCTAGGTTTTTTCTGGACTTCTTGTGGTCTATCATATTCGGTCCTTCTATCTGAACTTTCTTACTATTTTTTCACTTGTCTGTATACTCCAGTCTAATATATATTTTCTATTTTGTTACTGTATGGGAGGTCATTAAGAGACGGAAGGAATGATCACACCAGTGAATATTTTCCTTAGGGGATAAAATAGAAAAACGATTTTAATATCTAATATCAACTGATTTGATTATATCTTGGTTCTGTCCCACAACCGCCCAACCAAACTTTTTTTTTAAATAAACTTTCATTCATATATTTTATATTCGCATGATTCGTCTGAATCTTTAAATAAACAAAATATTAGTAGAGTTACTTGATGTTTACCAATGTGTAAGCAACGCAATATTTACAAAATATACTTAAACGCGCATGTGTTTTTGAATGGCGAAACACGTAAAACCAAAGTACTGAAATTTTACAAAATACAAAAACAGTAACGATACACAGCAACGTTTCGACCAAAAGGCCTTCATCAAGGAAAGGATACAACAGAAGTGAAGAATTTCACTTCTTACACGGCACAGAACATATAAAATCAGACAATAATTTTCAAAAGTAGTAATGGAAAATATAAATACACAAGAAATGTGTTTTTTATAATACCTACATCCTCTTCATATCACGTTTAACACATACGGCTTACACAAAAGTTTTCTAGTTTTCCTGTTCAGTCACCTTTGTTTCATTAATTGTTTCCGATCTCATACAACAATATTTCAACTATCTTTTAATCATACTTTTTTCATGTTTCCTCTAAACTTATGGGCTTTCTTTCGTCATTCTCTGTCCATCGGAGAGCTGTCCTAGCCAATGCTCCTACTGGTATACGACATACATACCCATTCCACCTCAATCTTCGTCTTTTAATGATGAGCTTCAATGATGCATAGTTTGCTTGCTTTTTAAAAGCTCTTCATTTGCAATCGTATTTGGCCAGGGTATTTGCAGGATTTTTCTTCTACATTTTTTTACTGTCTCCAGCTTGTGTAAGATGTTGTGGATCATTTGTTAACACTCGCTACTATATAATACTACATCCAGGACACTGTTTCTATATATTTTAACTTTTGTTTTACAATTTAATTATTTTTTTTATTCCAGATTTTGTTGAGCATTACAAAAGTTTGACCTACTTTCTTGATTTTTCCAATGATGTTCTTTGGCGAATCACTATACTGCGATACTGTACTTTTCAGGTTTAGACAAATCTTAACTTATTTTATAAGATGGACCAGAAAATTATCAATGATAACAATAAATTTAATGTTATGTTTTTAAAGATAACAGTCTTTAAATCAGATAGTTATAATTACCAAAGTCTATATTTTAGTTACAAAACAAGGTTAACTCGCTGATATTTAAACATAATTTGCAATTAAAACATTTATGACAATATCAACTTACAAACTTTATTATTGTCAATAATAAAGACAACTAAAGAAGAACAACATAAGGACAAGTTGACATTTTAGCACTACTAGTTTCGTAGGAAAAAAAAATAATGGACTTCGAGCGTGTTCAGAAATAATTTGTTTTGTTTTCAATGTTTAATTTTTTATCCTTATTGTGTGGACAAATTCAGGATACATAAATTTAATATATTTATCTGATTTTCACAAAACAGGAGAAATCAATTTCTCATATGAGAAATCCTCTTTCGCTGTAACTTCTTGAAAAATGTGATGTTATTGAAAGCTTGGATACTGGTTGCCAACGTGAACTTCAACGCCACACCCAAAAGATTGATAACAATCTATCTATCTATCTATTCTCTAATCCTGTTTGCCTTTCAGCGTCAGGTTGAAAAAGGAGACACCTGGAGCGAGCCTCTCTATGCACCTTGTCTTTCTTTCTCTTCCCCAATCCTGGTTTGCCTCACAGCTTCAGGGTAAGAAGAGTTTTCTAGCACGGGATTTTGTGTGTGCTTCATAAATAGTGTCTTTCGTCGCCTCTGTTATCTCTGAGCTCCACCTTTTGGTTGGCCGGCCTTTTGCTTTGTATCCACTGTATACGGAATAACATTGCTCTCTGTGGCATACTGCCTATTGGTAATCTGCTTATGTGGCCGAACCATTTAATTTGTTGCTTTTTGCAACAATATGTAACAATAAGTAAGTTTTATATCAAGTTTGTACTATGTATGTTAATTTCATCTGAAATCTGTGTTGTCTTATATAATTGCTCGAGCGTTGAAATACATTTAGCTACAAAATTATTTATAAATGTATCCACCAGTCAAAACGGACATACGTCGCTACTGTCATCGATGTTCATTTGTATGACATGATCTGTTAAATATGTGCAAGCACTTTCCACAGACTCGTTACAAATATTAACTGCTACCGGTATATACACATATGTATCAAAACATTGGGAACATTAATTTATTAATTTATTAATACATCGAGCAGAGAAAATATACACAGAACGTATTAATATTTGGAATGTGACAAATATACACATAACTAGTTAATATTTGGAGTGAGACAAATATACACAGAACTAGTTAATATTTGGAGTGAGACAAATATACACAGAACTAGTTAATATTTGGAGTGAGACAAATATACACAGAACTAGTTAATATTTGGAGTGAGACAAATATACACAGAACTAGTTAATATTTGGAGTGAGACAAATATACACAGAACTAGTTAATATTTGGAGTGAGACAAATATACACAGAACTAGTTAATATTTGGAGTGAGACAAATATACACAGAACTAGTTAATATTTGGAGTGAGACAAATATACACAGAACTAGTTAATACTTGGAGTGAGACAAATATACACAGAACTAGTTAATATTTTGTGCCGAACTTGTATATATATATATATATTAGTGACATATTATGTAATTGATTGACCGTACGTTAGTTATTGTTGATTAAGAAAACCAATTTCGAGACATGCAGTTTTTACAAGTTATTTCCTTCAATTATCACGCTTCATACGATTCTCTCAATATCTCGATTTCTCTATCCCTTGTTGTGTCTTGTGTGTGTGACCCTGTGTACGTGCGTGAGTGGGTTTTTGTGTATGTGTGTATAATGTATGTAATAATAACTCTATACAGAGCTTGCAATGCGATTATTCAAAAGCCAAACATATATTTTGAGCGACCCGTTCCTTGACACAAAAGGTGATCGATCTCATACGGGTCATGGCTCAAAACTGTAATTACTCAGTTCCCTTCAGAAGTATTATTATAAAAACTAGTTTCTTTGCTTATATTTTCTTACAGAAGTAGTATTATAACAGTCAGTTCATATTCTTATATTTTCTTACAGAAGTAGTATTATAACATTCAGTTCATATTCTTATATTTTCTTACAGAAGTAGTATTATAACATTCAGTTCATATTATTATATTTTCTTACAGAAGTAGTATTAAAACAGTCAGTTCATATTCTTATATTTTCTTGCAGAAGTAGTATTATAACATTCAGTTCATATTCTTATATTTTCTTGCAGAAGTAGTATTATAACATTCAGTTCATATTCTTATATTTTCTTGCAGAAGTAGTATTATAACAGTCAGTTCATATTCTCATATTTTCTTTTAGTAGTAGTATTATAACATTCAGTTCATATTCTTATATTTTCTTTTAGTATTATAACAATCAGTTCTTCTTCTTATAATTTCTTTCAAATAAGGTCAGATCATTCCATACTTACTTTAGATTTGTTTTAGTTCATTTAGTATTGCGTGTTCTTATGTTTTCTTTATAAAGACCTATGGTCGAAACGTCGAGTGTTGTCATTTTTCTTAGTTAATCATTATTTTTTCTAGCTTATGTAATACTGTAATAAACTTGTCTTTGTCTATAATTTCCGTTTGCACTGTATTACCGCAGTCTCCCGACGGTTTTCTCTAGATCCGGTCTAATATGTCTGATCACCTCAAATTTGCATGTTTCTGTACATGACCTGATATTTTCTGTATATCAATGTTCCTAACTATACGTGGACTCGATGAATATTCTTCAAAAGATTGTCCAAAAGTTTTTAGTGCATAATGGAAGAACAGCATTCGTCGATCACATCTAAATTACCCTGATTTGGATGTTAACACTTGAACATGCTGGGATTCAGGCCAACGAACGTGCTGAATGACTTCGAATAATATCCCTCCCTATTCAAACTGGCAGAAGTATGGACAGAGATGATAAAGTTCAACTTAGTGGACTATGATCTGGTGAACGCTCGTTTTGTGACGACGATGTTTATCCTTTTCCACAACGAGACACTATATAGCACGCAGTCTTTCAAGTACAACACTGGCTTTTGATATTCTATTACTGACCTTGGTGTTTGCCGATCTCTCTCTCTCACTCTCTCTCGCGATCGTTCTTCACGGTCAATGTTGTGTCTACGTTGGGTCGATTATGCGCCCATGGTGACTAAGCCCGCCCACCTGATTTCAGCCAGCTTTTAATTTACTAGGGTGAGCTTCCCTTGGGTACGATCCTTTCCATTTGGAAATCCCAAGGCTAAGTGTGATTTGGAAATCCCAAGGCTAAGTGTGATTTGGAAATCCCAAGGCTAAGTGTGATTTGGAAAAGTAACAACAGTTCCTATAAACTATAAATATCATTTTATATAAATAACTAGTATTATCTATTCGTTTGTGTAGATATGAAAACTGAACAACAAATAAAAGATATGGAGATAAGAAATCTGGCTTTTGAATATAAATGTTACAGATTAACAGTGTAGATCTCTTACAAAGAATAATAAAACTAGCGAATTTGTTAAGTATAAGATAACTACACTGATAGAACATCAGAAAGCACTTCTTACAATTGGTAAGTCTCTGTAAACTCGCATGGTTCAGATATATGAATAGACAAGGCCCCCTTTCAAAAGCATTTCTTCAAGGAACAGTTGAGGGCGGAATGAGAAGAGGAAAGCAAAGAAAAGAATGAATAGAATTTGTCAAGAAATGACTTTTACACACAAGTCTCATCTCAAAAGAGAGAGGGAGAAAGATTTTGGGCGGAACTTGTTTGTTTGCGATTCCATCTTAACTTCCCTATGGCGTTCATGTGTTATGAGCTTTATTACTGTTCCTATTATTATTATAATTACTGCCATTGCTATTATTATTACTGTTGTTATTATTATTACTGTTGTTATTATTATTACTGTTGTTATTATTATTACTGTTGTTATTATTATTATTGTTGTTATTATTATTATTATTACTGTTATTATTATTATTATTACTGTTATTATTATTATTATTACTGTTGTTATTATTATTACTGTTGTTATTATTATTAGTATTACTGTTATTATTATTATTATTACTGTTGTTATTATTATTACTGTTATTATTATTATTACTGTTATTATTATTATTATTATTACTGTTATTATTATTATTACTGTTGTTATTATTATTACTGTTATTATTATTACTGTTGCTATTATTATTACTGTTGCTATTATTATTACTGTTGTTATTATTATTACTGTTATTATTATTACTGTTGTTATTATTATTACTGTTGCTATTATTATTACTGTTGCTATTATTATTACTGTTGCTATTATTATTACTGTTGCTATTATTATTACTGTTGCTATTATTATTACTGTTATTATTATTATTATTACTGCTATTATTATTACTGCTATTATTATTACTGTTGTTATTATTATTGTTGTTATTATTACTGTTATTATTATTACTGTTGTTATTATTATTACTGTTGTTATTATTATTACTGTTGCTATTATTATTAATGTTGTTATTATTATTACTGTTGCTATTATTATTATTATTATTATTATTACTGTTGTTATTATTATTATTACTGTTGTTATTATTATTACTGTTGCTATTATTATTATTATTATTATTATTATTACTGTTATTATTATTATTATTACTGTTGTTATTATTATTATTATTATTATTACTGTTGTTATTATTATTGATTTATTTATTGATATGTCCATCATCATTGCACTTCGGTGAGTAACCATATGTGCTCCGATCGCTTTTTCTTACACAGGAAGATCTCAGAGGCAGTGTACTAACCGGCAAGGGTCACCGATATGTAGTTCCGGCAAGGGCCCTTTAATTTTGTAATTTTGAATATAGTGAAGATATTTTGTATGGATTTTTAGTTTTAATCTCCTCTAATCAATTTTGCATGGGCATCGGCTTCCCAGAATGCTCTTTCGATTCTGAACTGCCAAGGGTTCTTTTACGTGCTCAAATTGAACACGGGGCCTACGTTTTATCATCCGTCTCCGATAGGAATAGGAACTCGATCTCACCTACACTGAGATCAGGGATCTCTGGAAAAATATCCAGATGAGTATTACTTTTTGTTGTTTTTCTTGTATAAATTCTTCTGGAACGTAGAACTGTATCTCAGAGACGGAGAACTCTCAGTTATATTGAGTTCAATTAGCTTACCATTGAAATCATTTTAATTCCTAGTACGATAGATTTCCCACATGGGAAGATAGATATTCCAACTTTTGGAGCTAAGAAAAATAGTCGCCGGACCTACTGTGTAAGTGTTTTGGCTCTGTAACTTTCCGCTAGCTGAAAGAAACTAAAAACCTATGTGCGCTATCTGACAGCATGAGTTTCAACAATATTTAGTTTCCTGCTTGCTTTTGTTTTCGGACTTTACATATGCTTCTGCTTGAATATCACTTCTCATTTGTTTATGCGTTACATAAGCCTCTGCTTAAATTGAATATCACTTCTCATTTATTTATGCGTTACATAAGCCTCTGCTTAAATTGAATATCACTTCTCATTTATGTATGCGTTACAAATAGCTCTGCTTGAATATCACTTCTCATTTGTTTATGCGTTACATAAGCCTCTGCTTAAATTGAATATCACTTCTCATTTATTTATGCATTACAAATATCTCTTCTTGAATATCATTTCTCATTTATGTATGCGTTACATATATATCTCATGTCATTCTCTTCTACTGTTCATACTTTGATGTACTTCTTCAGTTTGTCTCACTCCAGTAAATATCTAGTTGTGTTATGAAGTTATTTCTCTATACTCTATAGAGGTGGTTCTCAACCCGTGGGTCGCAACCACTTTGGGGGCCGAACGACCCTTTCACAAGGGCCTGCTAAGACCATCGCAAAACACATATTTTCGATGGTCGTTGGAACCGAGACACCGGATAAATATTTCACAATATATAATTACATATCGTTTTTGTGATTAATCATTATGCTTTAATTATGTTCAATTTGTAACAATGAAAACACATCCCGCATATCAAATATTTACATTACAATTCATAATAGTAGCAAAATTACAGTTATGAAGTAGCAAAGAAAGTACTTTATGGTTGGGAGTCACAACAACATGAGGAACTATATTAAAAGGTAGCTGCATTAGGAAGGTTGAGAACCACTGAGATCATCTGATATATTGTATATGTTAAAGTCATCTGCTGGTAAAAGTCTGATATTTATATGAGGATACGATTTGTTATCCTGACGCTGTAATGTCAAACAGGATTTGAGAAAAGAAAGAAGGAGAAGACGGTTTTTTATCTGTCGACGACACAGTATTATTATCTACATCACAAAATGACTTTATTATATTTATATTATTAATATATTCCTCTCTTACATGTATAAGTTACAAGCATTTTCTCCTGCAAGCATTTTCTCCACACCGCTCTATCCTAGGCAGCACGTTTAATCTCTTATATGGAAATGAGTCCAATATTTCTCGCCTTTCTTACTAAATCTCCTTGTTTCATGGTTTTTCTATGGCGTCCTTTTTTTTTGAACCCTTTGTCTTCCAGTTCAATGCCTGCTCAGTGATTCTTTTTTACTTTCTTGAACCCTTTGCCTTCCAGTTCAATGCTTGCTCAGTGATTCATTTTTCCTTTCTTGAACCCTTTGCCTTCCAGTTCAATGCTTGCTCAGTGATTCATTTTTCCTTTCTTGAACCCTTTGCCTTCCAGTTCAATGCTTGCTCAGTGATTCATTTTTCCTTTCTTGAACCCTTTGCCTTCCAGTTCAATGCCTGCTCAGTGATTCATTTTTCCTTTCTTGAACCCTTTGCCTTCCAGTTCAATGCTTGCTCAGTGATTCTTTTTTTTCTTAGAATATGGCCAACATATCTTTTTTTTCTTCTAACAAAATAACTTAGAGAAACTACTTATGTCATTTCAAAAGGTTAACGTGGAACAGATTATTTCTCTTAACTTAATTGTTTTTCAACTAAAATAATGCCAAATAATTAAACCAATAAAGTGGTTGATATAAAAATCAAAGATGACTTCTTGACAGAGATAAGAGTCTGGATTATCTTGAATTATTACTAACAATGAAAGAAATTAAAAGAAGAACATATCTCGCTGTTCAGAAATTAAACGAACAGAAGAAAATGTGAGGCAGGACGGGCTGCATAATTACACAAATTAGAATTTTGGCATGCATATTTTTTTACTGCACCATATGCCTGCCAGCGCTGGACACTTAGAGAAACCAGTTGTTAAGCACATCATGATGTCTTGAAAAGAAATGATATTGGCGAATTCTAGAAATATCATGTACACACACACACAAATAAAAGTTCCTAAACATTTTAGGAAGTTCAAATGAACATTGCATATTGCTGTCTTTAGAAAAAAAGATAAGACACTTTCTCACTCAAGCAAATAATCAAGTGCCTATGCATGCCGGCGTAGGCAGTCATGTCTCTCCACAACTCTCTCTCTCTCTCCTTGGTTCAGTTAATCAGTTCTGACGTTGATCTTTTGTCCAGCCACGTCAGACCATTCAATATCTCCCTCTGTCTTCCACGATCTCTCCTTCCCTAAATTTATCTGTTGCCACCAAATGTTCTAAACTTTCTCGCTACTTTACATATATATGTATAGTACATAGAGGGTTTTTTCCGGATTCCACTAGACATATATATGTATGGTTGCTATTCATTAGCATATGTATATGAGACGTGGACATTTAACAAGGCAGTGAGAAAATATATAAATGCTTTCGAATACAAATCTTACAGGACACTCCTTCATATACGAAGAAATAGAACAAATAGACATCCAGAAAAGCCTCAGAATTAAAGAAAATTGGCTGGTGCTTGAAGTGAAACTAAGAAAAAGGACGTATTTTTGGATACATAAAAACATGAATGGTTAGAGAGATCGGAGCAATTATGGACAGGTCCGATGTGTGATGAAGATGATCCTCAAATGAACAATGAAGAGAAGAATTATGAAGGGAGGCATCCTGGTAAAGTGAAAAAAAGACCATGAAGAAAGTGAATTCAGGATATAATATATGGTTTGAGCATAACAGCAGCGGAGATAAAACAATTACCTACGTAAGAGATCTGAAAGACAGGATGGCAAAACTCTGTCCAAGACAATCTGTTTGGTGATGATGATTCAATAAATTTATATTATAATTATTAATTTGTATATTTTATTGAGTCAACGTTGTCATTTACTATATCTTATTTGCTCTTTCGTGAACATGTTGTTGAAAGTCTCCATCACATAGCTTAGAATTATTCTGGTTAGAATGCCTCACTTACAGTCACAAACAATATATTGCTTTCTGTTCCTAACCATGAATTTATTGTAGTTTAAAAAGGGTTTTAAAGCCGAAGGAGTGACTTCATTGCGGCGGGTTTTACCCTGTATGGCTCGGTCCTTCTCTGCAGAAATGGCACGCCAGCTGCCGAGAGTATTGCATAAAACGTGAACTCTGTAGCTCCGGCAACAATCCTAGGGGTCCTGGAAAAATGCTCTCGTGAATAGAACAGCACGGCATTTTACTGTATTTTACATATTTTACTGTAGCTAAATCATTCTAACTCTCAGTGCTACCAGCACGGGCTGCTCGTCATTAAGGACCAGTGTGGCCAGGCCCCACCAAAAATATTGAATAACGTGTACTTGTGTTGAGACGCATGTTCAATTTGCGTTCCAAGCAAGTTTTCTTTTTTTAAATCTTCTCTAGCCGCTCCTGTCGTTTGATGTTTCTGAAATATTTAATTGTATTTGATTTTATAATATTTAATAGCCAACTCTCTTTAGTATCAAGTTGTTGCAGAAAATAAGCATTTGTTCTTTTCCTGAAAGGGGTAATAACTTCACAGAATAGACAAATAATAGTAAATACTCCAAAACCACGACGATTTATCCGAAGCTTTTGCCGGGCCCCACCAAGAAAAATGACCACAAGCCGCCACTGGTTACCAGTATGGTTGATCATAAACTTCTGAACTTGTACACTTTCAGACGCGTGTATTGTTGACTGAATCAAGAAAGGAACTTGATAATATCATTAAATATGGATAGCTCTCTCATTATGTCACATATTTCATTTCCTATCACCTAATTTATATGCTGTTTGTCATTCCCAAAATAATACGAGTTTGCACTCTCACTTTTGCCTGTGCCAAGCTCCTTACAAATATTATTCATTATAAAAAAAAGATCGTTTTCTAACAAAATACTCGTATTTCAACAAGGGGTTCCAACGCATTATTTTTAATTCAAGAGGTCTGTTTGAATAGTAGTTGTGAAGCATGCAATGACACGAGCTAGGCAGTATTCCACTCCAGGCGAGGCACTAATATGACTCTCTTTGCATGCTCAGTGCATCTTTCTTCTTCTTCTTTTGTCGTCACACTGCTGTCGTGTTGTTGCCCAGTGTCGTAGTTTTCTGTTTTTGTCTTGTGCTGTTCTGGTGGCTTGGGTGATTGTTATTTTTGCTCTTTGACAGGATTTTGCTATACCATCTAACCATCTCAGGGCATGCTATAACATGCTCAGGACATGCTAAAGATAAATAGATTTATTTTGAACTGTCCCGCCTGTGTGTTGCCGGGCTCGCATGGGGAGCGAAGGATAGTAACACTGCTATCTACAAGGCATGTCGTAAGAGGCGAGTGTGGTAGGAACCTAGGGAAGCTACCCAAATAAATAAAAAGCGTCGCAGAAATCGGATGGGCTGTTCTACTTGTATGCGCATAACTGGCACACAAAGAACAATCGAGCTTAGGTTCAGATCACAAACAAATTACAAAGATTGGAAATCGGCGCACACATGGTTACTCACCGAAGTGCAATGATGATGTTCCTATCAATCAATCAATCAAACCATAGAAGTTGTCTTGTGATCTCTTTATATCCGAAATTATTTAGTTCAGAAGTATTGCTCTGTCTCTCACAAATCTATCATCTCTGAGATCTAAAACGTTAATTGCATATCCTTTACAAGACTTTGCGAATAAACCCCAGCTTTTTTAAAGCTGTTTGTGATTTTTCTAGGCATTATTACGTTCAGGAATTTGCCATTGCTTTCTGAACGAGTGGTGCCATCGTCCTTTTATAAAAATCCCCACGAAACAATTTGCAACCAAACTTTCCGAAGCGTGATTCGAACTCAGAACGTCGAGGTTAATAGGCCGAGTCACTGTCCCCTAAAGCCACAGACGCCACCTCCTGTGAAATCTACATCCGATTATTTAAATATCACACTGTCCTGAATATAAAGCATTCTTCACCTGTTGGACGACGCTGTTAGAGAGACAGGTTTTCTCCTATTAGAACTTATATATGTGTTCATGAAGAAAGAATTTCAAGCGATAGAATCTTTTCATGGACATCACTAACTAGAATGTAATTCCAGTAATGATGTCTGTTTGTGCGCATAATGGCAATGTGATTAAATTGAATGTGACAAAAAGAAGTCTAAATATATTTCAAGTCAGAAGATTGATCTCAAATCTCTGTTAGAATAATTAAATGATATAATGAACTTTGTAACTTTAGTTTTTTTTTATCACTTTTTCTCTCTCTCTCTTTTAATATATCTCTCTCTTTCTCGCTCTCTCTCCCTCTTACGCTCTCTCTCTCTCTCTCTCTCTCTCTCTCTCTCTCTCTTGATCACAAATCACTATTAAAATAGTTAAATGAGATAACGAACTTTTACCTTTAGCTCCCTTTCTCTCTCTCTCTATCTATCTATCTCTCACTTTTTCTCTCTCTCTTTCTCTCTTTCTATCACTCTTTCTTACTCTCTAATCTGTGACGCCATTGACGATTAGGACAGCAACAAATGCACACTATTTTTCTCTATTTTTGACAGTCCTCTGTATTGTGTTCCAGCTCTGATTCCTTTCTCTCAGTTCTTGTTCTACTGTTCTTCTCCGGGTCGTTTTGTGTTTTCCACGTTTTCGTACACCCTCTGGTGTCCATCACAGTGCAGTTTTCATGACAGGGTTACTCTCCATATCACATGTCCGATCCATCTCCAGCGTTTCTTTCTGTTTTGTTTTTGGAAAGGGGGTGATGGTACTCATAATCTCTTGCTGACACTGTACAAGCAGTTTTTGCTTAGAGATAGTATTTTTGGCCAGAATACGTGGTAAGAGTTTTCGCGACATGTGGTATGGAAATTGGTAAGTTTGGACATGTCTTGTTCTGTCCTACTCCAACATTCTGACCCGTATAGTAAATTTGGTAACATTTGATATTACCCCAACATTCAATAAATATCTACAAATAATCTTGACTAATATTGGAAAACTTTGATCATCAATTCATCAGTCTCTCATATTCAGAATAGAAGTCTTTGCTGTTTTAACTATATTCACACCTCATGTTCAACCGAGATATGGTGTTCCGCCAAGGTCAGCTTTTGTGAAACCAAAACAGATGGAAATAATGTTGGTTTCAGTCTGGCATGTAAGAATTAAGGTATTCCCATCCTATTTGTTTGATTTGTATTTCCTGCTTAAATACAGAAATATGTGATTTGGTATTGTCGTTTTGAAGTAATAATTCACTCTTAGATCTGACCGTTATTTTCGCATTGTATCCGGAAGCATAAACAGAACTTCTCGGTACGTTCCAACAATGACTTTACAGCCTTTATTCTGATAAACGACTTACAACACTCATTTTGGAATCTCAAATTGTGTATGCAATATTACCGCAGCCTCCTCACGGTTTTCTCCATATCTGATCGGATCCGGTCTGAGCACCTCAGATTGATTGTTTCCGTATATCAGCGTAGATATAACTTTCCAGGATATTGTCGTCATATTAAATTTCTAATTGATTCATATTGATTTATATTGATTCATATTGATTTATATTGATTTAAATTGATTCTAATTGATTTTTATTGATTTTCATATTGAATTAAAAAGTAGAGCATATATCGGAAAGAATATTACGTATTCAATTGATAGAACAAAACAAAACAACAACGATTATACAAGTCTACGTCCCGTGCAACGATAGCTGCAATGAACAACAACGACGTGAATTATTCGATCAACTGTCAGACACAATTAATAAAACAAACGATGTGAATTCTTCAACCAACTGTCACACACAATTAATAAAACAAACGATGTGAATTCTTCAACCAACTGTCAGACACAATTAATAAAACAGCCCACCTGCCCAGCGTGTTCGTAGCGCGTTGAATGCGGGTGACTAGTCCTCTGTGTGTGCGGGTTCAATTCCGCGGACTGGCAGAAAAGCCACAGGTTCCCCAGATTCACGGTGTTCGGGGCACCGAACCGAAGGGTTACAGGTGTCCATGGCACCGAGCCAAAGAACTGAAAGCTCAAGTGCTTCTGGATCGGAAAAAAAATAATAATAAAACAAACGATAAAGATGAGTTAATTATAATTGGAGACTTCAACGGAAGAGTCGGAAGCAAAAGACGACACGAGACATGCCTAGGAAATTTCAGCGACACCGAAGCAGAAAGAAACAACAACGGAGAAGAAATGATCAACCTCTGCTACAAACACGACCTGATCATAACAAACACACTATTCCAGCATCGAAGAAGCCATACACAAACATGGTACAAGTGGAACAACATAGTACAGTCATCTCAAATCGACTATATACTCGTTAGACAAACATGGTACAAGTGGAACAACATAGAACAATCATCTGAAATCGACTATATACTCGTTAGACAAATACAAAAGAGGAATATAATAGATGCAAGAACTATACCGAATATAGATATAGACACAGATCACAGACCAGTCATACTAACATAATTCAAGGCCAAAGAAACTAAACAGAGAAAGACATATCCAATTTTCGTCACCAACTTGAAAAAATTAGAGGAAGAGGACATACAAAACGATATGAGCAACATGATGACAAATATTTTTACAGTGCTACCATCAAGTATAAGCAATGTACATCAAGAATGGGAAACATTTAAAACAGCAAGGATGAAAACATTAAACACACTATGTGGCAAAAAACAGTTAAGACAGAAATTCAAACAAAAAAACTGCATGGTGGAACAACGAAGTCAAAGAATTAATAAAAGCAAAGAAGAAATGTTTCAAAAAATGGATAAAATCCAAAAGCCAAGATGATTACACAGCATATAGAACAGCGAGAAGACATAGTAAACAAGTAATCAAAAAATCAAAGACAGAATCGTGGGAAAAATACGGAGAACAACTGTCATTACTATGCACAGAACAGCCACGATTTTTTTTCAAAATTGTCAATTCCATGAGGATAAGAGACGAAAATTTCAACCCCACTGACATTATTAATGATAAAAACTGTACACCGATATTTAATACAAACGGAAGGAAGAACAGATGGAAAGAATACTTTCAAGAACTACATAATCAACCACCAACACCAGCTGCGAATAGATTTAAAAATAACACAAACATAGAAGAGCCAAATATACTCATCCAAGAAATAGAAGGAGTTGTGAAGACGAGTCCACGTCACAAGACAGCAGGCATAGACGGTATAACCAATGAAGCAATCAAGGCATGCGGAGAAACAGGAATACAATGGATACATAGAATCTTCAAGTCAGCCTGGACAGAAAGAGAAGTCCCCAAAGATTGGCAGAAAGCCATCCTAATACCAATATGGAAATAAAATAGAAATATGGCACAAGATAGAAAACTAACTCTCCCCACGATGCTTCACTGCAAATGTAGTTAAGATAAGATAAGATAAGATTGAATTAATTGGTTAAGGATAGTATTCTTTCCATTGCAGTGAAATACATTGATTAGGGTTGGTATAGTTCATTCCAAAATTCGTGATCATCTTTACCAACCGATATAAAATCACCCCTTGACATAAATTCTTGATTTTTACATTTTTATATAGGTAACAGTGACGACCTTCCAAAAGTATTTTTGCCCACCCAAACCTTTAGTTCTGTAAGATTTTTATTATATTATATTACTAAAATTAGAGCGATGTTGATTAGGTATACTTGTCGAAATTTTACAGTACGATTTGTCAAGTTTGTCAATAACTAAGCATTTCCGTGTTCCACATGCAATTCAGTGCAAGTCAAAATCGGGAATTCCGTGGAATTAATCAGTTCACATTGTTTCTTAACGACTGTCATTGGCGTATGTACACAACATCTATTTTCATTGATAGAAGTGAAAGGTATCATTTGTTCACAATATCACCTTTATTTTTATAATATGTAATAGGGATACGCCTTTGCAAACATTCCCACCATTTTGTGTATTAATGTAAATTCTAAACTTTGGTTATCATTTTGTTGTGCGTATGCAAAGTTATATAACAAAAAATGGTTTTTGCATCAACTAAGCTACCTACCAATTAGTTAAACATAAATTCGTAAGGTCGTGAGGTATATAAGACTGCATGCAAAAAATTACTTTTATCCAATAGGTAGATTTCGTACAAATTAAACCTTAGTATATAGTGTGATCACGAATTTTGAAACGAACTAAACAAACCAATTATTCATGATATGATCGTCATCTGTGTATCGAGAGATATGTTGAAAGAACAAGCCCATTCGATTCATATTATATTCCTTAACCCTTCGTCTTATGAGCCGATTTACTGGCTTGCGGGGGTTTCTTAATATGACCCAAAGCCAGTATACCGGCTAATTCTGTATACATTGCTACATAACTGTGTCCGGGTGTAACACAAATTACGGAATGAAAGGGTAAATATGTTATCTGTGCACACATTTTCCCTATATATATATGTGCACACATGTTCCATATATCTGAGGCACACATGTTCCATATATAAGTGCGCACATGTTCCATATATCTGTGCACACATGTTCCATATATCTGTGCACACATGTTCCATATATCTGTGCACACATGTTCCCTATATCAGTGCACACATGTTCCATATATCTGTGCACACATGTTCCTATTTTATATATATATATATATATATATATATATATATATATATATATATATATATATATATATATATATATCTGTGCACACATGTTCCATATATCTGTGCACACATGTTCCATATATATGTGCACACATGTTCCCTATATCGGTGCACACATGTTCCATATATCTGTGCGCACATGTTCCGTATATCTGTGCACACATGTTCCATATATCTGTGCACACATATTCCATATATCTGTGCACACATGTTCCCTATATCGGTGCACACATGTTCCCTATATCAGTGCACACATGTTCCATATATCTGTGCACACATGTTCCATATATCTGTGCGCACATGTTCCGTATATCTGTGCACACATGTTCCATATATCTGTGCACACATGTTCCATATATCTGTGCACAGATGTTCCATATATCTGTGCACACATGTTCCATATATCTGTGCACAGATGTTCCATATATCTGTGCACACATGTTCCATATATCTGTGCACACATGTTCCATATATCTGTGCACACATGTTCCCTATATCAGTGCACACATGTTCCATATATCTGTGCACACATGTTCCATATATCTGTGCACACATATGTGGGGGATATTATTCAAAAAATAAAATGATCATGCACTTTAATTTATGCTAAACCATGAGAAAAAGCTTTGGCAGCTGTTAAATTGTCTATCGCTACTTCTCCGTTAACACAAAACATCTCCTCCATTCATCACATATTATGTTTATATGGGAATCTAAGCAAAACCACAAGGTTAGTTTTCATCGGCAACTTGGGAGCAAACATGAGATCATTTAGCAACATAATTGTGTAGCACTACACGCTACAAACATTTCTCATCGTAAACATTTCACTTTCAAGATGTTTTTCACACACAAAAAAGATACAGCCGCATATTGTTCGTTGGTAGTACACATGGGCGTACATATCCTTTTTTTTCGAGGAAAGGTTGGATAGAGTAAATAAATGTTTAAAATTGTTAGTTAATTGTTTACTACACGGAAATGGAGAATACCAGATTCAAATAAAACTGTTTTATCAAAAGCCATTTTTCATTTCTGGATAGTCACCCCCTCCCTCCCTCCCTCCTTGCCTTTACATATGGACACCGATGGTAGAGCACTATTTCAGCACAGTTCTTTTTTTGTTTTATCTGAGTTGCGCATGTGATGAGAAAAAGCGTCCGCTACCGAATCTATCATAAAAGTAAATGTGATACCTTTCATCATAGAATCTCTCTCTCTCTCTCGCTTTCTCTCTCTCTCCCTCTGGTACCTTTTTTAACCATCATTAGGGCAAAGACGCTCAACCAACTCAAGCTAAGTTGTTCTATCACTATAACTATCTCTATGACGAAATTGACTTCAAACAGAAGAGAAACATAATCGGATTACTATGGTCTGGTTGACCCAAGCTTCCTGACGGTCGATACTGTTGAAGTGGCTGGCTACTGAGATAAAGAGCTATTGTATATATTGCTAATCCCCCTTCTTAACGGCAAAAGGGGACAACCAATTCCATCATCCACCAGGGGATAGACAATAGGTCATATTGTACAAATGTAGACAGAAATTCTTACCAAGTCTACTGCCAGTGTTGGCAATATAAACAATATTACAAGTTAATAATAAACCTGGCTTTATGAAACCATATTGTAAGGAAGGACTGTGTGTGTTTCTGCACAGTCGATAGTGAAAGTTGTATTTATGTCCATGTCTTAATGACAGTTTCTCTGCAAATCCGCTTCTCTTCTTTTATTTAAGAACGTTTAGTCATACTACAGCCTAGCCACTTGTAACTTACTCAATTATGAAAAGAAAGTAACAAAAAATGGTCACATAATCTTTAGGAAACCCCCTTCCTGAGGAGTCAAAATAATTAGTTTTAATATCACAGTACAAGTATTTATTTTACTACTATTATAATAGGAAATGAAAAGTTGTACCAGCGTGAATTTGTACAACTCATAAAAAGTAGCTATCCAATACCTGACTCCGTAAGCTGGGAATATTCATCTTAAGTAGAGCATTATAACTTTCCAAAACACTCTTACTTTGGTTTTTTTTTGGTTTGGTTTTTTTTTTCTTGCAGGCATACTCAGAACTAAATAACCTAGAGTCTAAATTATGGACTCTTAACTTCAGTGAAATAATTTTTTTCTTTTTTGCATGTTTGCAAACGTGATGGAAAAAAATACATGTTTTGCAACCTCATTATGTATATATAAGACGTCATAAATTAATGTAAGTGAGAGAAATAACTTTTTTCTAGAACAAACATTACACAAACATCTCAGAAATAAATAATCAAAATGTCAGCAATCAAAGTATAGATAGTTTAGAGTTACCTTGCGTAGAAGAAATACATGCATTCTCATATAAAAACAGGATTATAGTGTGGGGTGGGAGGAAGAAACTCATTCAAAAGAGTATATATCTTATCTTTAACCTGTTTAATTGCCTCCAGTTTCGTATATATATATTTCCTTCTTTAGCTGACACTTTACCAATAAATACAATTTTGTTTTTCCCTCAACATGTTTCCTTTTTTCCTTGCATGATCTTTGGATTTCAGACCAGATTCTGTGAGTCCCTTCTTGTTCTTCACTTGACACATTTTGATTGCATAATCTCTGTTAAGTTTCAATATTGAAATATTATTAAAATATGATACAGCACTGAATACTACTTCATTTGTTGTATCTAATTTTAATATACTTCTCTTACGCACAGTGGCAATAGCTGAAACAATGACATGATGGATAGATACAACGTTCGCGGCGCTACAATTTTACGTTAAATTAAAATGCACAGGTGACAGTTTCAAATTTGTTGTTGTCCAAATCAGAACTAGATTCTGACTGCTCCAAAGAATCACTAACTTTTTTGCAGCATTAACAATGCTCAACATGAAAATAAACATAGACAAAATTGAAAAAATAATATTCGCTAGAGTAGAAGGTACTACCAATAGTTCATAGTTCATAAGTACGGTTCCAACTTCACTGCAACGGGTCACCCCATAATTGCTCCGTTCCTGGGCCAATGAAAATCACACGAAATGCTAACAACTGTGAAATGTTTCCTGTGTGAACTAATTCCAGAATGAAACAGCCGCGTACAGCCACACAAAAAAAAACTGCACCGCATAAAATGCATATGGCCGTCGCTAATGTAGCAACACAAAACTGTTCATTACTTGAATTGCAATTCTTGTCGAAGGGAACATCAATCATGATAAAATCCAGCTTTCTGCACTCGCAATATAACTGCATACGGCAGATTGAGCTTGTTCGTCATAACCGCTGTCCGCCATTTTCTGAATACACACAATAAACGCACGGTTGACACAGCAAAAGCATTCCATGTAACAGTCATAGCTCACAGCGTTGCTCAAGCACTAACTCAGGAGCTCGGCAAACGAAACCGGAAAATACCCGACCAAACATGGCGAAAATGCGCTAGCAAAGTCGTGTTCAGAATCAAACAGTTCTGACTCTGAATGGCCCTCCCGCGTTCCGCCATTGCTGGCCAGATTTTTTTCTACCAATATCTCCATCGACAAATATTAATTAATATAAGTTGAAGATTTTATATATCTGGAGAGCATTTTTTCATCAAATAAAAGAATAGATAGCGAAACCCAACATAAATGCAATAAAGCAAAGTAAATCGTAGGACAAATGGCACCAATTTTGAAATGCAGGCATGTTATCTTTCTCCCAACATAATGATAGCAGGCCTAACGTGGATGTTGATATCAAATGATATAAGAAAACTAGTCACGACAGAGATGAAGTGCCTACGAAGAGAACTGGTAGTATCAAGAAGAGACCAGCTTAGAAGTGAAGACATCAGGCAAAAAAGTGGATACAATGTCAGTACCGAACTTTTTCAACAAACAACAAATAAACGATTCGAATACATAAGTATATTACCAACAGACAGTGCGTATCGAAGGACAATGCTTCACCGATACAATAGATACAAAACAAAAGGCCGTCCCCACGCAAAAAGTGGCAGTGAAAATATATTTATTACAGAAGAAGTGGAAAACACCATATACGAAGCGTCCGCTCAAGAGTCTGTTCAAGAAATATCTTCTTATCTTGACGCTGTGAGGCAAAACAGCATTAGAGAAATTCAAGAAAAGAAAAATAATGCTCTTTGTTGTAACTTTCTTTGCTAACCTTACTTTATTATTTTTACAACATTCTGGTAAAACTTGTTAGTGATGCTCTTGTGCACCGTTCAGATAAAGTGAAGAATTATAAAAAGCGTTTTATTCTCCAATGAAGGCAGACATTCTAAACAAATTTGCTATGAAGCCACCACACATTGATTTTCCTTCGAAATTAAATTTCATCTTCCATTTCATGCATATTATACAAAAAAAGCGCGGACTTTATAATCAAATCTGCTGTGCAAATGATCAACGTATTCACAGGGCAGGCAACATTGAAAATGTTCATCAACTTTGCTTTCTGAAGTAGAAACATCAAACTAAAAAATGCAACATTTATAAGAATGGCACAATTCTCATGTGCAGTTTCCTGACAATTGAGATTCTGTTGTAGCTTTAATTTCTTCACAAAACAAAATGAATGTGTATTATCAACATTAAGTGTCTTAGCTCAAGACAGAAAGTCAAACTTTTGCCATACTACAACAACATTTGGAAAGCCAAAGTATCAAATCCTAAAACAAAACTGAAATATATATAGACGCAGTGTCTAGTGAGTGTTATTATAAAGTAGTGAGTACGGAAAATGACACACAACATCACACACATTCCAAAACAAATATTGTTTTTTTTAATTCTGAACATTTTGTTGCATAAAACGATAACAAAATGAAGAGTTTTTATAACGAACATCATTAGTGACCATTAAAAGACAGAGACGGATTGGACATGTATGTTGTATGTCACTAGTGGAATTGGTTGTGACAGCTCTCCGATGTACAGCGTATGTGGAAAAAAGGCCTGGATGTACAAAAGGAAACATTAAGGAAAAACGGGGGGGAAACAGAGTTGAAAGATTGTAGTCTGACATGAGGAAACAATTAATAGAAATGTGACAGAACGATAAAAAAATGGAAATGTTTTGTGGAAGTCTAATGTGTCAAACTGGACGCGAAAAGTATATAGCGATAGATACATTAAAATGCTGAGATATTACTTCGAAATTTGTTCTCTACAGTTTATGGTACTGGATTAACTAAAACTGCTAATGTCAGATTATAGAGATTATTTCTTGTCTCTTGATTGTCTGTGAAAACAATGTTGAATGTCTCCGACTTGTCTGTACCATTATCTTTCGGTTAGATATCTTTCTTCTAATTTGTAAGTTTTCTTCTATCTACTGTGTTTTCTTTAGGAATTCGTCTAATTTGTTGTTCGCTTTCAGACTTCAACTTTAATAGCAATGACATAAGTAACAGTTATCATTAGGTTACCATAATCACCATTAAAAAGTGTCTGTGATGGTAGACAAAAGGAAATACTATGTTTCTCTGTTCACTAACTTATGTTGGGAACTTAAGCAGTAGGTACTCGGCTGTCGTGAAGCTGATATACAGATAAGTTGGGCCAATCTTGAATCTATGGCATAGATTCAAGATGGTGTCTCAGTATGTTGTGTCGCCGGAAAATTAAGACCTGGTTACCGTCTGGAAAGCTTTTTTTACTTGGGTGGTCTCTTTCCCATTTTGATTTAAGTGATGTTTATTTTGACCACTTCAAATGTTGTTCCTACGTCATTTTGCTGCAGTGCCACTCATTCCTTGGATACTTTGTTTGTCTCTACATTTTCTGAAATGTTACAATGCAATGGTATCCACTTAATTGAGCTTATCTTGAATCACTGGATCAGCTGTGCAAGTGAGTCCATCATGACACATAGATCGCTTCTGTTTTTCTACATATTGCTTGTATTACTGGCACGTATATCTGGGGGGATGACAATATATTTATCTGCCTGGTTTTAGCTATTAGCGAGGATCAACTTTAGTATAGGATTAACCCATATGTGTTCGATTTCCCAAGCAAACGTTCTATGTATTACTTTAATCCGTTACACAAGTAATGTTACAAAAACAACACTGAATATCAAAACATAAAGTACAGAGTCAGAAATCTCAAACTTTGAAAGCAAAATTGACACAATACAGACATACCAAGTAATCAGAAACTTCTCGCTATCAATGATTGACAAGAGGTCGGGCTCCATAACATGACAAAGCAAGTGCGGAACTGTTTTAAACGGATTATCCACCTTTGACAATAGAAATATTCGGAAAATTATCATAACTATGTTAACTATTGTTATTGCCTGTAACAACGCTTTTTAGTGCGGTGTAGGACGGGAGGGATACAAGCATAACTATGGCTATGAGAGATAAAAACCAATGAAATATAATCATTTGTTAAATTGTCTACACAAGAAAGATCTCACAGACACCAACACTACAATAATAATTTACAACAATAGGGAAATACTTGTCATCATTTCAATATCCAATAAAATACTCGTATAATACATAAAACCCAAATCATGTAGTTTTACAAAATACGGTAGTAGGTCCGTATTTTTCATTGACCATCGGCACACGATGGGGGATGTGGTGAATATCCAGCACTATGGAATTGAACCAGACCACGCGCCTAAAAAGACGGTACACTAATCACTATGCAATCGCGGCTCTCAATATATATATATATATATAATCCTGAATGCCAATCTGAAGAATACACAAGTCAATAACATATAAAGAATCTGGTATCAATTATAAAATAAAATCAACATTTGGAAACAATACAAAAGTTTACTTACCTGTGCTAAATATTGACACTAGAAGAAGAAACAACTAAAGGTGTCAACAGTAAACAGTGAAGTTAATACATCCTTAAAGAACATAAATAACACTGGAAAATCTCCCAGGTATGGCACGTTTGTCAAACTAGAAATATCTTAGAGCTGTGCTCTAGTTATACTTTGTATATAGACTGGAATATGACAGATAAAGACGATATATCACAGTTGTTAACTTGTCCAAATAAACTGTCTCAGAAATATTCATAGAATTGTTAGACAGAACAAAATCACTAACCAAGAACTGCTTAATGAAAGTAACCAAGATAACATACACACTTCTTCTTCTTTTCTCTAATCTTGTTTATTTTTTTTACCTTACTGCGTCAGGATAAGAAGAGTTTCTAGAACGAGCTTTTTTTGTTTGCGCTTCATAAACAGTGTTTTTCGTCGCCTATGTTATCTCTGAGGATCCACCTTTTTCCTTGGGCAACCTTTTACTTTGTATCGACTGTATCGGAGTAACATTGTTCTTTGAGGCAAACTGTCTGTTGGCAATCTGCTTATGTGACCGAACTATTTAGTTTGTTGTTTCTTGATGAAGTTCAGTACTGATGTTGTATCCACTTTTTTCCTGATGTCTTCGTTTCTAAACCAGTCTCTTCTTGATACTCCCAGCATTCTACATAGACTATTCATCTCTGTCGTGACTAGTTTCCTTCTATCGTTTGATATCAGTGTTCAGTCAACATGCATACAATATAAGCAAACAGAAGCTGGAGTTGGTTTGGTCACATTCTTGAAAGTAACACGTATATCACAACAGAAATAGACATGCTGTAAACGACATATGGAAGTAGAAAGAAGGATCGGCTAAATACAACATCGTCGAGAAGAGTGACAACGTATAAATATTTATATATATTGTTTGTTGGTACAGTAATAAATTAATGGTTTGTTGTGATCATTCGTATATTGATGGGTAGTTAAACAAATCGATAGAAGCATAGATGGTTGAGAGATTAGATATAGAGTTGTGTGGTTGTGAGAGAATAGATATAGAGATGTGGGGTTGTGAGAAAATAGATATGTAGAAGCAGTGGCGGCTCTTGATCCTTTTTTGTTGATGGGGCCAGACATTTTTTCCGGATAAATCATGGTTTTGGTTGTTATATTTTAATTTATAAAATAATAAATACACATTACTGTTTTTGGTGGTGCCCGGCCCCACTGGCCCTTAATGACGAGCAGCCACTGTGTAGAAGTGTAGTTGAGAGAATAGCTATAGAGATGTGTGGTTGTGAGAAAATAGATAGATGGAAGTGTAGTTGAGAGAATAGATATGGAGATGTGTGGTTGTGAGAAAATGGATAGATGGAAGTGTAGTTGAGAGAATAGATATGGAGATGTGTGGTTGTGATAAAATGGATAGATGGAAGTGTAGTTGAGAGAATAGATATGGAGATGTGTGGTTGTGATAAAATGGATAGATGGAAGTGTAGTTGAGAGAATAGATAAAACAAAAAACTAAGAGACACATAACTAACTTCTTCAACATTGACACGTTCACGTCAATACTCTCATATATCTGACACTTGACTGTTACACATTATTTTAAAGTTAGTTTACATGGACCAGGCTGATATTCTGAATCTCTGAGAGAGAGAAGACGTGTAAAGGATTCAAGTAATAGTGGTTAATCTACAACCCTAACCAGTCTGCAGGAATACCAAGTCAAATTTGGTTTAGCTAGACAATAACACTATGCTGGTAGCCAGATAAGAATAGTAACCCAACAAAGAACCGGTGTCGTTAGTATCAGAACACGCAGTCAATTTGGAAGCAAATTCATTTCCGTGGGATTTTTACGAAATGTAAAAATAGACCTCACCATTCAGAAAACCAAGACAATTTACTGAACGTATAAGTGGTGCCTAGAAAATTAACTACTCGTTAACTGTGGTTGATGGCTATGTCATATAAAGAATATGACATTTTCATCAGTCCTCGTCGCGTCCAAGAGAACTTAAGAAAGAGATCTTTTAAAATGTCCCATCACTTCGATTTTGTGCCCTTCTCTATGTCATCGGATCTTCATGAGTGAATCTGGTTTTCTGGTTTGTAGCTGTTTTCTTACAGTATTATATTGCTAACCCCGTTGTCTGCAGCACTCAGTCACCTTTTACGACATCTGAGAAGACAGTGGTTCTATTCTTCCTTACCCCAGAATCCACACGAGGACTCACATTTGCTTTCTTACTTAGTCTTATGCCCGGCCAGTCATGTTAAAATGTTGATCATGTAGACTTTTTCAACTGTGTCATCTCTCGTTGTATATACAAAATATATTGCATTGTAATTATTTGTTTATTATTTCTGCTGTTATTTTTAATTTTCATATCGTCTTTATCAGAAACTAACACAACAAGGCTGTTATTGCAACACTTTTATCACAGGTTCAGAGGTCACACAGAATTACCTGTAGAATATACTCGATAACGCAATATTTGACTCAATCATTTGTAACTGTATTCTCTTCTTGATAAGCCAAGATAAGTTTCAGAACCTGGATATTTCTCATTCTTAACGTTCTCATTACCAAAACCACGCCCATCAGATATTTGTAATTCAGATTGTTCTAATTTGTTTTACTTGATGATAAATAACCAACAAATATTTCTGCATACTTCAGCTTTCATTTTGTTTACGTATTACCTAGTTTCTTGTTTAATCTCTTTCTGTCGTTTTCTTTCCTGAGCATTCAACATCAACCACTGTAGTTTGACTCTTGCTGGAAACTTGCGTTTCAGTATGTTCTTGAATTGGTGGTTTCTCCATCAATTGTTTTCACTTGTTGAAATCGCAAGTATAAAGATGAATTCGAGTTATTTATTATTTATTTATTTTTATATAAAGTCACTAGACGGGGTAGTATTGTTTAGAGCTTTTTGTCAAATTTTGAGACCCCTGACTTAGTCAAGTGGTTAGAAGAGAGTAGTTTATATAAGTGGTTAGAGCTCTTGGTTAGTCAAGTAATTATAGAATTGACTAAATCAGGTTATTATAGCTTTAATTTAGTAAAATGGTTAAACTGGCTTAGTCAAGTGGTTAGAGCTCTGCTATGGTCAAGCTATTATAGCGCTGATTCCCTGTCCAACGTGTTCGTAGCGCGTTGGACTGCGTGTGACAAGTCCTCTGTGAGTGCACGTTCAATTCCTGTGGACTGGCAGAAAAAGCCCCAGGTTCTCCAGATTTACGATATCCATAACACCGAGCCGAAGAGCTGGCTGAAAGCTCAAGTGCTTCTGGGTCGGAAAAATAAATATAGCGCTGATTTGTGAATAGAAGAAACCCCGATTCCTCTTATTAGAGTGGGAAATGATGGGGAGAAGTGTTGTCTGCAATTGCTAAGGTCTAATATTTTGCTTTTATGTCACTTTACACTGTACGACGTTATACTTAGGCTAATTGTTACCGTGTATTTGGTATAACCGGATAAATGGCATGCAAAGACTGACAGAAAGAAAAAAGTTAAACAAGAAACCAGGTAAAACGTAAGCAAAATGTGAACTCAAGTGTGTAGAAATATTTGTTTATTATTTAAAATGAGAACAATCTGAGCTAAAAATAGTTGATGGGCGTGGTTGTTTTGAATGAGAGCGTTAAGAATGAGGGAGGGATATCCAGGTGTCGGATACTTATCTTGGCTTATCAAGAAATAAATACAGTTTCAAATGATTGAGTTCATATATTACATTATACAATATACAATGTATATTAGATATAACAATCCGAGATGATAATATAAGACGTTGAACTATTTTCAAGAGCGTAGGTAGAAGTCATAATAATATATAATATATAATAATAATAAAGCCTATAACACGTTAGGGTCCTAGGGGTGTCACTGTGGAGACATCAGCACAAAAAGCACGCATGAGTCTCTGTAATAATAATAATATAATAATAATACGCAACTATAGCTGTGTGACAGGTCTATAGGTGTTCCGATCTCCTCATCAATAACAGAGGAAGCAACGAATATGATCAACAGTATATTTGCAGTACGATTATCAAGTTTGTTTATAATTAAACCTTTTGGTGTTCCACGTGCAATTCAGCGCAAGTCAAAATCGAGAATCCCGTGGAATTAATCAGTGTACAATGTATCCTAACGATTGTCAATGACGTATGTCCACACAATTTATTTTCATTGATAGGAAGGTATCATTTGTTCACTATGTCACATTGCTTTTTGGGGCTTAGGGGATAGTGACTCGGTCTATTAACCCCGACGTTCTGAGTTCGAATCACGCTGCGGACAGTTTGGTTGCAAATTGTTTCGCTTGGATTTTTAAAAAAGGACGATGGCACTACCCGTTCAGAAAGCAATGGCAAACTACTGAACGTAAAAATGCCTAGAAAAATCACAAACAACGTTAAAAGCTGGGGTTGATTCGCAAAATCCTGTAAAGGATATGCAATTAACTTTTCTAATAGAGATACGCTTTTGCAAACATTTGCTACCATTTTGTGCATTACTGTACATTCTACACTTTGATGATCATTTTGTTGTGCTTATGCAGAATTATATAGCAAAAAAACGTTTTTTACATCAACTAAGCTACCTACCAATTAGTTAAACATGTATTCGTAAGGTCGTAAGGTATATAAGACTGTTTTTAAAAAAATCACTGGCTTGCATCCGGTAGATTTCGAATAAATTAAACCTTAGTGTGTTCACAAATTTTGAAACAAACTATAACAATTATATTAGTCTCTAATCATAAATGTTCTGTTATTGTGTATCCTATATCGTCTACGCTTATATTATTGTAATATATATTTATATATTCCTCTCGTCGTACCGTTACGTTATATACGTTACCTAGGGTCTGCAAGTAATTTCTCTATAACTCTCTGTCCTCGACAACTCGCTCACTCTCGTCTATGGAATTGAGTCCGATATTTCTCGTCTCTCTCAGCAAAGTTCATTTCAGAGTTTCACTAATGGGTTCTCTCTTTCTTGAAAACTGTGCCTCCCACTACAATGCCTCCTTTGATGTTCTTTGATCATTTCTTCTCAAGGTATGCAAAACATATCTCCATCTTCTCCTTCTTATAACATTTGTTACTAGTGTAATATAGTGTAGTTGTTATCATTGTAACAGGTAAAATATCAAATATTTTCAGGTGTAAATTCCCTTGACAGAATAGTTCGATTACCATCAATGCTTAGATCCCTTTAACGTTTTAACTAATTATCATAGATTACTTACACTCCATTTAATTATATATAAAATGTTATTTCTTTATGTAGGAAATTTAAGGAATATTTACTCTTAATTTAAACTGATCTTTGCATTAATGCCAATATACATACGTATATATATATATCTACAAAAGCCGTAAGTTTAATACCTATAACGATAAACACGTTTACACGGATGGGCTAAGATGTGGACATGACAATAGGTAACTTTGCGCAGTGGCGATACCATAGCCAATGAGGTTTTACCGAGGCGTGGTTATTGCTAGTTGAAAACTAATTACCAATACCCCGCACAGATCGACCTTCACCGGTCGGCTAGTGCAATTTTTATCTGCTTCTACGGAAGCATCATTAAGAAAGACATGGATATCGAGAGCAAAAGGTAGGATCTAAATGGCAAGATAATATCCCTTACACAACTCAAATCGTTCTCGATCGAAGGATTGATGGCGCTCGGAGTTCTCACTTTCACTAGTACCGGGTGTGGCGCTTCCGGGGCAGGCCCTATTGGCGCTCGGAGTTCTCACTTTCACTAGTACCGGGTGTGGCACTTCCGGGGCAGGCCCTATTTTAAAAAAAAGAAGAAAGACGGATAGCATATATATATATATATATATATTATATCACATAAGTAATGGATATAATCGCTTCTCTGTCTTTTGGTTACATTACTGTCACTTTGGAGGTCTTGCTTGAGGTAAGGCGATCGTCTCTTGCTTCAAAGTTACTCGGTTCGTTATAGTGTTGAGAAATAGAAATATTTGTCCAGTGATCCGTGATCTCAACGTAGATGAGAAAGTTTCTAGACATATCGGAAACAGACTATAAATTATAAGTTCCGTGTTCAATTTGGACACATAAAAGAACCCCTGGCAGTTGAAAATCGAATATCCTGCAAGGTACTGTCAGAGAAAATGTCTTTTTTTTAAAAATAGTA
This sequence comes from Arion vulgaris, assembly GCA_020796225.1. Lineage (NCBI taxonomy): Eukaryota > Metazoa > Mollusca > Gastropoda > Stylommatophora > Arionidae > Arion > Arion vulgaris. The sequence goes on from CM036756.1 coordinate 16,816,715, forward strand.
GTTCCTACAAAAATGTTCACCATTTTCAAACTTTACAATTGGGAACCTCGCCGGTTCTACGGAGTTCGTGCACTGCCACTGAGATCTTCCTGCGCAAGTTAAAGATTGGAGCATACATAATAATAATAATTCCTCTCGTACCGTTATATATTACAAAGGGCCTGCAAGTAATGTCTCCATACCACTCTGTCCTGGACACTCATGGGGATTCTGGTCTGGAAATTTGTAGCAATTTGTTACTAAAATTACTAACATTCAAGTCCCCTAAGTTTCAGCTTTGAGAATAGATAGACACTACAGATTTTGCATGCTGATTCTGTACATATCTATCTAAAAAAAATTACACAAACTTTTTTAGAAATGATGTATAATTTATGTTTTAAAGCAGTCAAAAGCTTTTATGACCTAATTTTGGGGGTTTGTTTACCCAAAAATTGATTTTAAAAGTAATATAAAATATATCCTAAAACTCTTGTGTAATATTTTATATATTACAATTGCTCACCTTAGATGGAAAACAGAATTCATTTACATTCATTAGATTCAGAGCCTTATGGGTTAAAAATTTTGTGTTTTTAGCGCCCATTTTGTATTGTTTCCATGGCAACTCTTTGACATATTTTTGTAAGCTAACCTTTTTCTACTCTTCTAAGTCATAATCTTCCACAATTTTTATACAAATTCTACATTAATATGAAAACAGTGAAAAAATGTCCAGACCAGAATCCTCCCCTTCCATGGAATTGAGACCAATAGTGTTTGCCTCTCTCAGCAAAGTTTGTTTTCCTCTTTCTCTATTGGGTTCTCTCTTTCTTAAACACTTTGCCTCCCACTTCAATACTTGCTTTGATATTCTTTGATCATTTCGTTTCACTGTATACTCTACATATCTCCATCTTCTCCTTCGTATAACATGGTTATTCACAAAAGTTCAATAATTGTGGCCATATCAATCAAATAATCAAGAAACGTAACAAACAGAGAGTACTCAGAACATACACTAACCAAGATCCATGATCGCCTACGCCAGCCTGCATCTCCTTTGTTGATGATAACGACTACTGATATCACTGACATATTAATCAAGATTAAAATGTTATAGATGGCACCGAGATAGATGTTCTTGTAGTGGCGATAAATGAGAACTAAGGAGAAGAATGTTGGTCAGACAATAACAAGAAAGAAAATATAATATGGAAAATATTATTGATAAGAAAACGAGCAACAGATAAGAAAACAATCATTACTAATCAACACATTATGTGATTTAAAGGGAGGCTACTGGCATGCAGAATTCTCATTTTTTTCTATCGATGTTATCTCCCATTATGTGTAACTTGCCAGTTGGCAATATTTTTCTATCAACACTGCATGCCTAGACGGTGAGTTCAATGACACAGATAGACAACAACTGAATCTCATATTTCGTGAAAATAATTCTATATAATTTTACTACCAGTTCACATTAATGTTTTAGCAGTGGCGGCTCGTCAGTTAGGCCAGTGGGGCCAGGCCTCATCAAAATTTATTTGTAACGTGTATTTATTATTTAATGAATTAAAATACAGGGTATTCAACTTAAAAGCAGCCCCAGTGATAAATAGAAATTTGCCAGGTACGTATTGCATCTCGTCTATTTACTAGTTAAACCGGTTCTGACTAGATTGTCCTACTTACATTTGTTCATCGCCCCTTCCCTCACTACAATTACACACCATCACACAACCTTGACCTATACTACGTCATAACTGAACCTTCTCATTTCCATACCTATATGCCAGATTAGCTCCATTCACAGGCTGCTTTTAAGTTGAACACCCTGTATAACCTAACCCAAAACCATGATTATTCCGAAAATGTGTGTCTGGCCTCACCAACAAAAATTAATAGGAGCCGCCACTGTGTTTTAGAGAAGGTATCTGTGGCTTGGAGGTTATGTGCTCGCCTCTCGTTCCAAACGTACTCGGTTCGCTACTCGGTTCGCAACTCGGTTCGCTACTCGGTTCGCTACTCGGTTCGCTACTCGGTTCGCTACTCGGTTCGTAACTCGGAGCTATCTAGATATTTTTCCAGCGACCCCACGTTTCAGTGTAGGTGAGATTGAGTTCCTAGTCCTATCGGAGACGGACGATAAAAAGTAAGTCCCGCGTTCAAGTTGATCATGTAAAAGAACCCATGGCAGTACATGATCGAGGAGAGCATGCTGGAAAGATGCCTGAATGATCATGTAAAAGAACCCATGGCAGTACAAGATCGAGGAGAGCATGCTGGAAAGATGCCTGAATGATCATGTAAAAGAACCCATGGCAGTACAAGATCGAGGAGAGCATGCTGGAAAGATGCCTGAATGGCGAGAAACACTGGTTATAAGGAAAGCAAGTCCAGGTAAAATCTCATTCAAGGCCCCAAATTAGGCGACATGACTATGCCTGAATTTATAGAGGGCGAACACAGAAAATAACTTAAGACTTTCACAAAAGACAAGTCGACAATCTTCTATAGGTCCGGGAGACGGCATCGTAATAAGTCATTCCAACCCAGACGTAGCTGACAGAAGCAATGTCATGATTATTGTTGATATGTCCGTATCAATACATGCTTGAGATAATGTAAGAAAAGTACTACGTTGATGGCAATATTTTACTAAGGAAATAATACAAGTTGGTGATATTCTAGTAAAACGACTGTTAGAAATTACAACATGACACGGTGTTTAATGAGACAAAGGAGTAGAACATTTGAAATACTGATAACATATTTGTTAAAAGTTAATTACATATGCTTACAAGACTTTGCGAATCAACCTCAGCTTTTTAACGCTGTGATTTTTCTAGACATTATTACGTTCAGTAATTTGCCACTGTTTTCTCAACGGGTGGTGCCATCGTTCATTTGTAAAATCCACGCGAAACAATTTGCAACGAAATTGTCCGCAGCGGGATTCGAACTCAGAATCTAGGGCTTAATAGACCGAGTCACTATCCCCTAAGCCACAGATGCCACCAAAATATTTGTTGCCACGATATGATTATAATGTTATCTGTTCTGTTTACCTATTCTGAGAATATTGTTGAGTTAAATTTATAAAATATTAAAATAATTGGGAGGTTGACCCGTATGAGCTGTCACTGATCATTTAAAGTGCCTGCTACATTAGACTTTGTTAAATGAATTGCTTTGGCTTCCCCCACTTCCAGTCATCATCATCAGGTGCCGTGCCAACTGGCGTAGGCGATCATGGATCTCCACAAATCTATGTCTATTGTGTTTGCTATCATCTCAAATGTTGACGCTCTTCCGTGCCATCACGTCAGGCTATCCAAAAATTGTCTCTCTCGGTCTTCCTGTGTCTCGTCTCCCCTCGATGTTACCAGTTGTTTCAGCGTGTTCTAAACCTCCCTTCTCATCACATGCCCGAAAAATGATGACTGCCTCTTTCCTAAATTAATGATAAGCTTTCTGTGTCTTGACCTCATTCAACACCTCCACATTCATCATTTTAGCAGTCTATGGGATTCTCATCATTCTTCTGTAAAAGCACATCTCTGTGGCCTTCAGATAATTTTCGATCTGTTTGTTTATTACCCATGACTCGCATCCGTATATCAGTATTGGTCACTTCCGGTAGTTAAATGGAAAAGGTTGATCTAATACAGTAATGTTTAACACATGATTGACGGTTGTTTGTGCCAGTACAAGGGTATCAGATTAGTCACTTGGTTTTAATACTTACAATACAAAGTCAAAGGCTTGCATCACGTGGGTTCCTGCAAGACTGTCGTCTCCTGGGAGAGCTAAGGAGCAACATGTGGGCAAGACTGTCTTCTCAGGAGAGAGCTGAGAAACAACATGTGGGCAAGACTGTCCTCTCATGAGAGAGCTGAGAAGCAACATGTGAGCAAGACTGTCCTCTCATGAGAGAGCTGAGAAGTAACATGGGCGCAACACTGTCGTCTCCTGAGAGAGCTGAGAAACAACATGTGGGCAGAACTGTCGTCTCCTGTGAGAGCTGAGAAGCAACATGTGGGCAAGACTGTCCTCTCATGAGAGAGCTGAAAAGCAATATTTGGCCCCACCTAATCAACCTGAAAACTAACTGTAGGAGAAGCCTGATAGACATGAAGCTGACTGCCTAATTTGTGGTCCACAGTGGATTGTGCCCAAAGATCGCCGAAGAAGAAGAAGAAGAAGAAGAAGAAAAACTTCTCAGGCTTCTCGACCTGTTGCTAGATTTGACTTTAAACCCTTAAACAGATGAAACGTGTACCATTCATTGAACATGCATTTGTGCATGTTTACCATCCTTAAAGTTGTGATATATTTCCTACTTCCTTGTTTAGTTTACATCTAAATAAAAACTCAATTCTTCTTTGATTTCATTTATACATATTCTTTTTCTTCAGCAAAAATAATCACCACTGAGTAGTGATCGAGGCACTTACTTCACAGACGTGTTGTCTCAAGATTAAATTCCATCGTTAGAATTGGATTTTTTGCCAACCATAAAGATTCTCATGTCGACCCAGCCTCAAATTGGTAGAAGACGACCAGCGTGATATTGACCATATCATCCTACTTATCCTGTTGGTAAAATAAAAGTAGTGATCTAACACTATATTCCTCAATGGTACGAAAACTGCTTTTTTACTTTGTTTTTAATTTTTTCAAGCCAGCGAAAAGTGCTCATTATCTTCGTTATTTCAACTTGCAAATATCATTTGTACTTCTTCCACTTAGTAATAGCCATACGTGATCATGAGTAGTGAAACACGTACAAACAAAGTACTATAGTTTTACAAAATACATAAACAGTGACGATAAACAGACCAACGTATCTAAGGAATTATCGTCACTGTTTATGTATTTTGTAAAACTATAGTACTTTGTTTGTACGTGTTTCACTATTTATCAAGTTTTACTGCAGTCTTCCCCCTATTTCGATATACGTGATCATGACATCAGTGATCAAATAAAAACGCAATATTTGAGCAGTCTATCATTGATTGATTGATTGATTGATTTTTTTTATTGATTGATTCAATGATTGATTGACCAATCGATCGATCGATTGATTTTGTTTGGTTGGTTGATTGATTGATTGATTGATTGATTTACTGATTGGATTCAGTGAATACCTATGTTTTACGATCTCTTTCTTACACAGACAAGTCTCAGTGGCAGTGCACGAACTCCTTAGCACCGCCGAATGTATCCTATGTCATTTTGAGTATTGTAATATTTGTGCAGGTATTTTACTCAAATAATGTGTATGAATTGTGCACAGGTATCGACTTTCCAGCCTATTATTATCGATTTTCAGCTTCCATACATTCTTTTTCCTGCTCAGCCTATGTCTCAGTCGTCCGTCTCAGATAGAACTAGGAATTCTATCCCACTTTCACTGAGATGTAGTTTTTTTCTAGAGACCCCTAGAATTGTTACTGGAGCTACGGAGTTCATGCTTTGTGAAATACTCTCGGCAGGTGGCGTGCCATTTCTGCGGAGAGGACCGAGCCGTATGGGATAAAACCCGGGGCAATGAAGTCAATCCTTCGACTTTAAATCCCTTTAAAAAACAAATCTCTGGGAAGATATACCGATACTCCACACATATATATACTCCACACAGGGAACGAACCGAGTATCTTTGAAATGAGAGGCAAGCACCTTACCTCCACGTCACAGATACCACAAGCTGAGTTGTACCAACTTCGTGATGTGTACTCAGTACCATGTGTTTATATGTCCTTGTTCATATGTCCTTGTCTTGTCTAGGTGTATATGTCGTGAAACGTTGAGCGAAGCTTAAGTACACATTGTTGGGCAAGTATGTTGCAAATGTTTCTCCGACCTCTGGTCTACTTCTACTGCTACTACAACTACTACAACTTCTACTGCTACTACAACTACTACTGCTTCTACTGCTACTACAACTACTGCTGCTTCTACTGCTACTACAACTACTACTGCTTCTACTGCTACTACAACTACTACTGCTTCTACTGCTACTACAACTACTACTGCTTCTACTGCTACTACAACTACTGCTGCTTCTACTGCTACTACAACTACTACTGCTTCTACTGCTACTACCACTACTGCTGCTTCTACTACTACTACAACTACCACTGCTTCTACTGCTACTACAACTACTACTGCTTCTACTGCTACTACAACTACTGCTTACAAACTGAAATGATTGAATGTACGGTTCCTAAATTTATAGTAAAGTTGTTCACACCCTGCACAATATATCTCTTACAATGTTCAAGTAGTGCTTTTTTCGATCCAGAAGCACTTGAGCTTTTAGCTCTTCGGCTCGGTGTCATGGACATCGTAACCCTTCGGTTCGGTGCCATCCTTCCTTCCTTTCGTTCGCCATGAACACCGTAAATCTGGAGAACCTGTGGCTTTTCTGCCAGCCCGTGAAATTGAACCTGCACACACAGAGGGCTTATCACCCGTCGTCCAACGCGCAACGAACATGCTGGGCAGGCGGGCATAAGTAGTGCTTTAATAACTAAATCTTCTTCTTTCTCGAATCCTGTATGCCTCACAGCGTCAGGTCAGGAAGAGATTTCTAAAACGGGCCCTAGTATGCGCTTCGTAGATAGTCTCTTTCGTCGCCTCTGTTATCTCTGAGGTCCATCTTTGCGTGGCCGGCCTTTTGCTTTGTACCCATTGTATCGGAGCAGCATTGCTATTTGGGGTGCACTGTCTGATGGTAATCTGCTTACGTGACCGAACCATTTAATTTGTTGTTTCTTGATGAAGTCTAGTACTGATGTTGTACCCACTTTTTCCTGATGTCTTCGTTTCTCAACCGGTCTCTTCTTGTTACACCCAGCATTCTGCGTAGACACTTCATCTCTGTTGTGACTAGTTTTCTTCTATCGTTTGTTGTCAGCGTCCAGGTTTGGCACTGGTAACATAATGTGGGGAGAAAGATTGTGTTGAACATTGCTCTTTTGTGTTCATGGTGACGTGTTTGCATCTTAAAATTGGCGCCATTTGCCCTATCATTTGGTTTGCTTTGTTACATATGTGTTGAATTTCATTAGTTATTCTTCCATTTGCTAAAAAAATGCTCCCCAGGTATGTGAAATCTTTTGCTTGATTTAGTAGATGATTATCGATGGAGATGTTGGTAGTGTTTTCCTCTCTGGCGAATGTCATTACTTCTGTTTTGTCGATGTTAATTCTCATGTTGTATTCGTTACATGCTAACTGGAGTCTGTTGATGTGTTGTTGTAGCTGTTCTTCTGTTGTTGATATGATTGCCTGATCGTCTGCAAAAGAAATTCATTTAAGAGTTCTCCGAGGTTGTTTCCTTCGCTGGTGTTAGCTATTTTACAAATGTGGTCAATGTACGTGATGAATAGCAGGGGGATAGTACGCAGCCTTGTCTTACTCCTGACCCTACGTGAAACTTTTCTGATAATCCTGTATTTGTTCTAATCGTACATTGGCTGTCAGTATAAATGTTCTTGCAAAGGTTGATTAGGTGTTCATTAACCCCATAGGTTGTTAGTATTTTCCACAACTTGTGCCTATCTACGCGGTCGAACGCTTTTTCCTGATCTACAAATGCAACGTGTAAATGTTTGTCGGATTCGATAGTCCTTTCTACTAACTGTCTGAGGGCGAATATTGCGTCTGTACAGCTTTGTTCTTCCTGAATCCCATTTGGGAGTCATTAAGCTGTGGCTCGATGATGTGGCGGAGCCTTTCTCAAGTATTTTGCAGAATATTTTCCCAGTGTGGCTCAGTAGCGCTATGCCTCTATACTTTGTACAGTCCCTCTTGCTACCTTTCTTCTTCCAGATGGGAACAATTGTAGCATTCCTCCAATCTTCTGGTGTTTCTTGTGTGATCCAGACTTGGTTGAATAGTCTATGGAGCCAGCTGATTCCTACCTCTTTAGTTGCTTTGATTAGGTCGGCCGGGATATTGTCTGGGCCTGGTGTTTTATTAGGTGGGGCCATATTTACAGCATTTCTGATCTCTGATAGTGTTATGCTTGGTTCTACTTCTGAAGTTACATTTACTGTGAGTTCTTGAGTGTTCGGTTGGTCCTCTTGTTGAAGGTTGAGAAGTTCACTAAAGTATTGTCGCCATCTGTTCATTATCATTTTTGGATCATTAAGAGCTTGGCCGTTTTCATCGTTAATAATTTCAGTTGGGTCATATTGTTCTTGTCTTTCCCGCATAGCTTTAATTTTCTTGTAAAAATGTCTTGTTGAATTTTGTAGTCTGAATTTAATGTTTCGCCATAATCTTGCCATGCTTGTATTTTAGACTTCTTTATTATCTCCTTGGCTTGTTTTCTAGCTGTTCTATACTCAGTGAGGTCGTTTTGATGTTTGTTTTTGCCCATAAGTTGTATCTGTGTTTTTCTCCTTTACCGCTAGTTTTACTTCGTCATTCCACCAAGTTGTGCTTTTTGGTCGGGTACCTCTGTATTTTGCTGTTCCACATGTTTCTTTGGCTGCTTCTAATAAAGTTCTCTTAAATACTGTCCATTCTTCTTCTACTGACTTGCTTTCTTCAGTTAGTTTAGCAAAATTATCTGTGACTCTTTGTAGATATGACTCTTGTGTGTTGACATCTGTTAATTTATTGATTTTGATTATTTCTTTTGTAGTTGTGTGTTGCCCTCTGGTACTCTTCTTGTGTGTTCTGATAGTCATAACTACCGCTTTGTGGTCCGTGTCTATGCATAAATTTGGTATAGCCTAGCGTCTACCACTGACCTTCTTTTGATCTTTTGACTAGAATGAAATCTATTTGGCTCTTGCAGTCTAAGTTGTTCCATTTGTACCAAGTATAAATGTGTGATTGCCGGTGTTGAAATTGTGTGTTGGTAATAATTAGGTCGTGCTGGTTACACAATTCCAGAAGTCTTATACCGTTTCCATTTCTCTGACTAGTGTTGTCTCCGAAGTGACCTAGATATGTCTCAACTCCTGTCCTATCAGAACCTAAATGTGCATTAAAATCACCCAATAGAAAGTAGTCTCTCCCTGATTTGATTCTATTTATAGTATCGCTAATGACGTCATAAAATTCATCGCATTCTTCTATATTGTCAGCACTATTACACGGCGCGTAAATTTGAATGTAGGTCGTGTCCATGTCGTTCTCCCGTATTGTGATTGTCATTATTCTTTCTGAGATGTAACCTATGTGTAGTATTGACTTAGCTAGATCTGGGTCAATGATGAATCCGACGCCATGTTTAGCTCTTGCATTGTTTTCTACACCTGAGTATGCGTATGTGTAATCTAGATGTAACTTCTTGCAGCCTTGTCCTTTGGTGCGTGTGTCTGCTAGTCCTAATATTGCTATTTTACGTTTTTTCATTTGTTCTACGATGTCTTGAAATTTTTCTCGTGCTCCACAGATATTAATAGTGCATATCTTGATGTTATTTCTTGGTTTCCCCCCCTGTGTCCCTGCTTACCGTTTTTCGAAATCTCTTCATAATTCTACGAGCACAAATTGGATTATACCACTGTCGGCTTGCTAGGCCTGTCCCAGTGGTTTCAGAATCCCTAGATGGGTCACACGGTGCGCTAGACTATCACATTCAGGCTAGAATACACAAATTCCATCCAAAGAAAACTGAAAATCGACTTCGGTTAGAGGCCGGCAGAAATTCACAACCAGCTTGCCGCGCCATCTTGACCGGAACTAAATACTAAATACTTCCGTAAAAAGAATAACACACTACACATACGTACGTTTAAAACATAAACACTAGCAAACACATATTTGCATTTGTAAATATCAACTTTAACATACTCATATCATATACACACACACACACATGTTTTGTTTTGGTTTTAAATTCTTATATAAATTGCTGTCATCGATGCTGAAATAACAGTACAAGGGATACAACTGCATAATATACAACTGAATTTGGAAAATGGGAAAGAGTTATCTAAGAGAGATAACTAAGAGAGATGGAAAATAAGTTATCGTGTGACAAATATTTTGTGTTCGTGATTTAGTGTTCACATATCAGTGCTGTCATCATCAGATATTATGGATAATCTGATATTTCTTCTTCTTCAGCGATCACTGGTCATGCGCTTAATTTACTGTGGACCACAAACTGGGTGGTCACCTTCAGGTCTGTCAGGTTTCCCCAAAGCTTAGTTTATTTAAATATTTGCGCATGGTCATTGATACAAAATATTGAGACTAAACCTCGATCCATAATACACTACTTGAAAGTGGAAATTACAAACTTTGTAAATACGAACCTATTGTCTTAATTTGTCAACAGCCCTAATTCCTCAGCATTTCTGCTGCCCTCAGTGTCACGCACATATTCGTATAGACGATCCAGCCTTGACATCGTCTGATTGGTCAACGAACAGTATAATTATAAGGCATACGTTTAACTTCATATAACGATACGTTATACATTAGTAATGCATAGATTCGACCAGTTATCTTAGTGTTTTATTTGCTAATAATTATGTCGAAAAATATTCTTGTTTTTCACAACTATACTCTTGTTTATTACATGTGTATTGAGGTTTTCCGGTTCCGGTTTCAAGATGGAAGGTGTTGTTTTCTTCCTACTTGCTATGGTCGGTTGATCTGAGGCCTAATAATCCTCAATCGTAAAAACCCCAGTATTTCTGAAACAGAGGATTTATCTAAATGTGTGACGTTCTATTAATGTGAAATGGCTACCCGTTCTAGTTTAGCCCTATGTGCCGCCTCTGGCACGAAAGGAACTAACTAACTAACTAATGTTGTATATTACAAGTGCAATATTGTCTATTAAATGTGTAATATTGTCTATTAAATATGTAATATTGTCTATTAAATGTGTAATATTATCTATTAAATGTGTAATATTATCTATTAAATGTGTAATATTATCTATTAAATGTGTAATATTATCTATTAAATGTGTAATATTATCTATTAAATGTGTAATATTGTCTATTACAAGTGTAATATTGAATCGCTGAAATAAAAAATAAGCAGTGAACTGTATTTGCACACTAACAAACTACGTTCAATTCATGGCCTTAATCTACCCGATTGAAAATGTCTTCTCAGAGTATGTTCAATATATTTCCATCTACATAAATTATATGTTGACACAAAGATCTCTTCAACTATGCAAAATATGAATTATAATATTTATTGTTTCTAATATCAATATTTTGTATCATATCCGTTGCAGAACGTTGCCCTCATCACAGCTTGCCTGATATGTTATTAATATCTATTATTTACTTCGATACGTGTGTTTAATTGTATTTGTCTGATATATTCTTTTATTATTATTATTATTATTATTTTATGTAAAAGGGATGATAAATTATTTCCTACATTTTTTATTCCTACAGTTTGTGACCTATATTAAAGGAAATGCCTACACGGATACACTATCTGTAGCATCTAAATCACACATACATGCACAGAAATGAGTGCTGTAAAAACAAAACCACAGATCTATGAAGTGACGCAAAATTGACTTTAAATTATTTATTCCGATTGGATGTAGTATAGTTTTTTTTTTTCTGCTTCTTTGAACTCTCCATATTGACCACTTGTTAAACCAGTCTATGTGATTTGTATGTGATCTGTGCCTAAGAGCGATTGTACGTTAAACCAGTTGTGCGTCTACAAATAGACCAGCAATCCAATTTCTGCTTTTTATTTACTAGAGTATCCTCCTAGGTCCTACATCAGTCGCCTCTTACGACATGCATTGTAGGTCACAGTGTTACTTGTCTTTGCTCCCCTTGTGAGCCTCGGCAACATATAGGCATTTAGTCTAGTAGTTGAGAAAGCTCTATATATATATATATATCATATATCGCAGCTTTTATGAAAATGAAGAACACACTATGCGTGAACTCACTACCAATGACACTGCGAAAACGAGTACTCCAATGCTATATTGAACCAATTCTTATGTATGGCAGCGAATCATGGACACTGAACAAACAATCAATACGATCATTGGAAGCCACAGAGATGTGGTTTTACAGAAGAATGTTGAGAATTCCATGGACAGCAAAGAAAACAAACGTGGAGGTTTTAAATCAGGCCTGCACACAAAGAAACCTTATCAAAAGAATAAGAATCCGACAATCAAGGTTCTTCGGGCATATAATGCGAAGAGAAGGTTTAGAACATTTGGTGACTACAGGTAAAATTCAGGGAAGGAGAGATCGTGGAAGACAGAGGGAGAAGATGTTGGATGGCCTGACATCATGGTTCGACAAAATATCGACGTCAGAACTGATTACATGCACCAAGCAAAGAGAGTTGTGGAGAGACATGATCGCCTACGCCGGCAGGCATGGCACTTGATTGATTGATATCATATATCAAGAAAAGAATGTTCCTCAAGAAAGATCGGAAATATTATCAATACCATTAAGTACATATATGTTCATTCTTACAATATACATTGCCAGTAACTCTGCTTTGATCAGACTAAAATCTAAGACTAAAACTTATCATAACTCAAAGAATAAAAGTATTTGTTCACTATCAACCTAACATAAAGAGACACTTTTAGACAAACCGCAGAAAAAACACTCTAATCCAGAATGTCAGATTTCATATGAGAATCCATTCTGATGACAAACTGACTTTCAGAAATAGTAAGGTCTGTGGTTAGCAGCCCCAAACACATTTATGCAAAATGTATTTTTACATGTAAACACTTGTATTTTTGAGTCTCTATTGCGAGGTATTAAGATATGCAGATGACACAGTATTGGTAGCAGAAAATGAACAAGATCTACAAGAACTAGTGGACCAATTGCACAGAACTAGCAAGGAATATGGATTAGACATTAACATACAGAAAACAAAACTATGGTAATCAACAAGGAAATGGAAAAACCTAAAATGAATATAAAAATACATGGAGAATTACTACATCAAGTAAAAAGTTTCTTATGTCTCGGTCAGATGATAATAGATGATGGCAGATGTATAACAGAAATTAAAAGGAGAATATGAATGGCCAAGGATAATTTCAATTGTAGTATGAGAAAGTTACTGACATCCAAACAAATCACAAACAGGCTAAAATGAGAATGATCAAATGCTATATATTTCCTATATTAATGTATGGCTCGGAAACATGGACAATGAACAAGCAGTTAGAAGACAGAATTGATGCATTTGAGATGTGGATATATAGAAGAATATGCAGTTTCATGGACAGAAAAACAGACAAATAAACAAGTTTTAGGAAAACTAGGCATGAAGAAACAATTATTAAGAGAAATAAAATTCAGACAAGTAAAGTATTTTGGGCACATAAAAGACATGACACCATGATAAAACATTTACTAGAGGGGAAAGTTGAGGGAGAAGAGCAAGAGGAAGACCGAGAGATAAGTGGGAGGAAACTTTAAGAAATGGACAGGTTACAGTCTGGCAGTGTGCAACACCAAGGCGAAAGACAGAGGATGCTGGAGATTCATTGCAGCCAACCTTCGATGTGGAGACGGCACCTGATGATGATGATGATGATTGCGAGGTAGTTAAGGCGTTTTCCTGTTGTTCTGAAGGTTGCAGGTTGGAATCCAGACTCGCCCGTGTGGTGCCGGAGCCCGCAGGGGAAGCAAAGAATAATACCTCTGCAACCTACAATGCATGTCGTAAGAGGCGACTGATATAGGCCCTAGGGATGCTAGCCTAGCAACTAAAAAGCAGCGCAGAAATCGGATGTGCTAGCCTAGTTGTATGCGCATAACTGGCACAACGTAAAATCGCTCTTAGGCTCAGATCACATACAAATCAGAGTGGTTGACAAGTGGTTGATATGGAGCGTAAGAAGAAGAAGAATCCAGACTGAGCCCCATGTGAATTTTTTTATGAAAACCCTAGAATTATTCCCGGAGCTACGGAGTTCATGCTTTGTGCAACAAATTCGGCAGATGACGTGTCATTTCTGCTGGCAGAGATGAGGCCATATGGGAAACGCGGTGTAATTAAGTCGATTCTTCGCTTCTAGACTCTTTACCCATGTATACAAAACAAAACAAAATTGTAAGTCAATAAAAGATATATATATAACATTCTGCAAATATCTCAAGGCCTAGAAGATTCATTTCTCGAAGCAAAAACATCACATGATTGTGAGTTCAGTTACATGTATCTGACATTCCACCAGTGAGAAGTGGAAATATCCTTCTAGCTCAAGCATACTTGGGTTCATAAACGTGAACTGATCAGGCATTCTCCAGACTAGTGTCTGCAAGAACTACATGGCATTTTTATTTTCACAGCTCAAAATAGTATTTGTTTTCATTCATTAAAATACTACAATAATCAAGACAAAAGATAAATATAAATTCTTGATAAATCGAGTGTAAAAACATCAAAGCAATCATTAGACCGCAATAAAATAATAAATATAAACTTGTAAAATTCATAAGCAAAATTAGCATAAATGTCAGTTCTTTTTATTTATTTTTTTAATCGTGGCATATCCTTTACAGGAAATGTTAAAAAGAAATTATGATACGAATTGGCAAAGCAACATCAGCTTTTAAAAGTCTAAATAAAATATGGAACTGCAAGTAATATAGTATTAAAACTAAATTACGAATTTTCAATTCAAATGTTGTATCAATTCTAACATTTGCCAGCGAGAGTTGCAAAATGATTAAAGATATAGAAAGCAAGTTGAATGCATTTGAAAATAGATGTCTGCGAAAAATAATGAATATAAAATGGAACGAATTCAGGAGAAGTGATGAAATCAGAGACATGTCTGGTCAACCACTAGTGACAACTGTTATAAGAAAGAGAAGATGGAGATATGCTGAGCACACCTTGAGGAGAAATGATCAAAGAATATCAAAGCAGGCATTGAAGTGGGATGCAAAGGGTTCAAGAAAGAGAGGTCGACCTAAGGAGACCCTGAAGCGAACTTTGCTGAGAGAGGCAGGAAATATCGGTCTCAGTTCCATGGAGGAGATTGAGCGAGTTGCCCAGCATAGAGCGGTATGGAGAAATTACTTGCAGACCCTATGTAACGTATAACGGTACGAGAGGAATTATTATTATTATATCCTTTACAGGACGTAGCCATCAACCACAGTAAACGAGTCGTTGATTTTCTAGGCACCACTTATATTTTCAGTAGTTTGCCATTGCTTTCTGAACGGTCTATTTTTACCATTCGTTAAAATCCCACGGAAACGAATTTGCTTCCAAACTTGCACACCGCGAGGTTTGAACAAGGTACGCTTGGGTTTGTGATCGAGCTCACTATTGCTTGAGCTACAGACGCTCACGCACAACTAAATAAGCAAAACTAATATTTGACAGCATTTAATATATTTTAACACACGTCAAGAACCACCCATCTGGATAGTTATTAAGTGGACAAACAATAGTACGGTTGTCAAGTTGAAAGATTGGAAGTCTCTTTTATTTTTTTCTCTAATCTTGTTTTGTCTTACATCTTCAGGATAAGAAGAGATTTATTAAACAGTGTTTGTCGTTGTCTTTGTTATCTTTGGTGGGCGTATGTAGCTTCAGAGGTAGTGAGCTCGATCACAACCCAAGCGTATCTGGTTCAAACTCTGCTACAGACAAGTTTGGAAGCAAATTTGTTACGAACGATATAAATAGACCTCGCTGTTCAGAAAGCAATGCAAACTACTGAACGTATAAGAAGTGCCTAGAAAATCGACGCCTTGCTGACTTTTGTTGATGGCTAATTGTTGTAAAGAATATGCCACGATTTTCATTCACTTCATGTTATCTATGAGGTCCACCTTTTGCGTAGATAGACTTTTGCTAGAAGATTTCAAGTCATACACATACAAGTTATCGATCTTTGTTGGCTGAAGTTAGGTGAAAAATGGAAGTTCATGAGGTTAAAAATATCACTAATTTCAACCTTATTACTTTAACAGATTAGAAGAGGAATTATACTCAACCGAATGTTTCAAAGAAAGTTGGGATGGTAAACTCGTTACTATTTACTCATGCTAAAGTCGTGAACACAGCATGTACTTTTCTGCAGACATCCATGATAGAGAAATCATCGTTTTAAGACTTCAGTTCTCAATATGTTCCATAGATCTTCATTTAGATGTGTGACCAGATAAATAACGATTGTGTATGTTTCATACATAAACCTAATAATGGCGTGATCTATGATGTACTGTGTAAATGAAAGTATAATAGGATCTCTGTGGCTAACTGGTTAAGCCGTTTGATGTACGTCCCGAAATTCGTGGGTTTGAATCAGGACCATAACGTTCTGGTCACGGGTGGATTTCTTTCCAGAGACTTCTAAGATTTTTGACGAAGCTACGGAGTTCATGATTTTGTAATACTCACGATAGGTGACGTGTCATTTCTGTGGAGAGGGAACGAGTCATATGGGGAAACAGTCAATTAATTCAATCCTTCGTTTTTAGACCCCTTAAGAATTTTTCCCGGCAGTTACTTTTTTTTTATTCCGATTGAGCTGAAAGCTCTTCGGCTCGGTGCCATGGACATCGTAACCCTTTGGTTCAGTGCCCCGAACACCGTAAATCTGGAGAACCTGTGGCTTTTCTGCCTGTCCACGGAATTGAACCCGCACTCACAGAGGACTTGTCACCCGTCGTCCAACGCGCTACCAACACGCTGTGCAGGCAGGCCGGCAGCTGCATTATAACCTGCTCTTATTGACTATTCAACTGTCAATGGTTCTTGAACATTTAAGTACGTTTTATCTTCAGTTTTCGATATGACTAGTAACTCGATCTCACTTACATTGAGATCAGAATCTCTTCAAAACTATCACGATCATTAACTGTGCATACGGAGTATATTTTGAGCGAGAGGTGGGAGTAGACCTTACTTTCACACCGCACAGAGCCCCAAGCTTTCACACCGCACAGATCCCCAAGCTTTCACACCGTACAGAGCCCCAAGCTTTCACACCGCACAGATCCCCAAGCTTTCACACCGCACAGATCCCCAAGCTTTCACACCGTACAGAGCCCCAAGCTTTCACACCGCACAGATCCCCAAGCATAAATAAATGTTTCTAAATTATGTAATTCTATTTCGATATGGAAGACGAAATAGATGAATACATATTAGCACGACAGGTAGAGTGTCATGGAGTGCAAGAAGGAAAGTTACACTCCTGTAAATATACAGTAACAAATATATTCGTTTTATCTAGCATGTGTGGGAACAGCAATGTTGTACAATTTAACCGTAGTGGCGTGTAATACCATGTTGTAATAACATCAAGTTAATCATGCACCATCTCCGCATTAAATAATGGCTTTCCTATAAGTCATGTCCCTTGCCCTTGGAGTAACAGTCTGTCAGATTTTTGTAAGTTAACCTTCACATGTTTTATTCCCAATGATATCTGTCTTGTCCGACGAATTAGCGTAATGCGTATACGTTCGCCTATCGACTCGGACTCAAAAGGGTTGGGGGTTCAATCCTACGCTCGACTTTTCACACTTGAGTAAAGGAATTGACCCTCCTATCTCTTGCATACTATGGCCCTTAAATATGAAGTAACAGATACTTCATACCTTTATTTCTGAAAAAAGTACAAGAATTTATTTTATTTATATCTACCATATGGTTGCTCTTCTGCACTATAGATTTCCTTCCAAAATTATTATTAAACAGTGGCATGTCTTTTAATGTGTCGAAATATCTCATTTGCTTGATTTCTATCTCCTTGAGTAATTCTCTTGTCACGTCTTGTCCTTGACGATGATGATGGTAGTATCTTGTTAGCCTTGGGAGACAGTTCATGATTTTACTTTTGCTTTCTCCTTGCCGATTTTATATCAGTAAGTTGTCATCTTTAAATGTTTAAGAAATATCCTGCAAAGATTCTGGCCAAATACAAAATATCAAATGTAGAGCTTTTAAAGCGAAAAAATTGTGCTTCATTGGAGACCATTGTTAAAAGTTGAAGATGGAGGTGTAGATTGGTCATGTATGCGGTATGCTAGTATGGGTATTGACTAGGAAGCTCTCTGGTGGTCAATGGGTGGGAAAAAACGGCATGTGCGTCAAAAGGAAACATGTAAAAGAACTGAGGAAAGAGAGTTGAAAGATCGTGGCCTGACATGGGAAACAATTGGCAGAAAGGTGACAGAACGGGGCAACAATGGCAATCTTTTGTGGAAACTTTATGTGTCAAACGGGACACAAAGAAGATATAAAAATAAGTTTGTCTTTTTGAATAACTTGTTTATTAGTTTTCTTCTCTTTCCATGACATTCGACCTATTCTGCTGTATATTTCACATTTCCCATGCTTCCATTTTTCTCTCTATCACATGCTCATTGTTCACGTTTCTGTTTCATACAACAATGATGAATATATGGAGCACTTGACAAGTCGTATCTTTTATATATTTCTTACTTCTTTGAATATTAATCTATTTTTCATATTGCAAAATATGTTCTTTAAATATTAATCTATTTTTCATATTGCAAAATATGTTCTTTGAATATTAATCTATTTTTCATATTGCAAAATATGTTCTTTGAATATTAATCTATTTTTCATATTGCAAAATATGTTCTTTGAATATTAATCTATTTTTCATATTGCAAAATATGTTCTTTCAAATTTATATTTTTTCTGAACTTCTTTTTCCCATATGTCGTCTAAAGTTATTATATATTTAAGATATACATAATTTGACATTTGTTCCATTCTTTCTCCATTGACATTATGTTCAACCTGACATTTGTTCTATTCTTTCTCCATTTATATTATGTTCAACCTGACATTTGTTCCATTCTATCTCCATTTATATTATGTTCAACCTGACATTTGTTCCATTCTATCTCCATTTATATTATGTTCAACCTGACATTTGCTCAATTCTTTCTCCATTTATATTATGTTCAACCTGACATTTGTTCCATTCTTTCTCCATTTATATTATGTTCAACCTGACATTTGTTCCATTCTTTCTTCATTATATTATGTTCAACCTGACATTTGTTCCATTCTTTCTCCATTTATATTATGTTCACCCCTTTGTCTCTCTTGTTTTTCTTATTAACATTGGGGTTTTTTTTCTGTTGGGTGTTTTTGCCCTTAACCTTTAGTGCCACAGAGGATGGTACCCGTCACGTTTTAGACGTGTAAAATCCCGAGCGTCCATATTCTTTCGAACGAGAGCTGCTCGGAATTTTTTATTTGGTTTAGTTGCCTATTGGCTCTGTGAAGGCTCCCACTCTTTGGCCGCTATCAAGTGGGCACTAGCACTTTGATCTTAGCCAGAAGTCCGCCATTGTTTTTATTTTCTCAAAATAATATCCAGTTCATATGGTTTCCTTCTGTCACTGACTTGATCTAATAGTTCATGCAAGTTTTCCTTGTTGTCTGCTACAGATCATATAGTTTCCTTCTGTCGCTGACTTGTTCCAATAGTTCATGCAATTTGTCCTTGTTGTCTGCTACAGTTCATATGGTTTCCTTCTGTCGCTGATTTGTTCCAATAGTTCATGCAATTTGTCCTTGTTGTCTGCTACAGATCATATGGTTTCCTTCTGTCGCTGACTTGTTCCAATAGTTCATGCAATTTGTCCTTGTTGTCTGCTACAGTTCATATAGTTTCCTTCTGTCGCTGATTTGTTCCAATAGTTCATGCAATTTGTCCTTGTTGTCTGCTACAGATCATATGGTTTCCTTCTGTCGCTGACTTGTTCCAATAGTTCATGCAATTTGTCCTTGTTGTCTGCTACAGATCATATAGTTTCCTTCTGTTGCTGACTTGCTCTAATAGTTCATGCAATTTTCCTTGTTGTCTGCTACAGATCATATGGTTTCCTTCTGTCACTGACTTGTTCCAATAGTTCATGCAAGTTTTCCTTGTTGTCTGCTACAGATCTATAGTTTCCTTCGTCCCCGCCCTTTTCCAATAGTTCATGCAATTTTTTGGGGTCTCCCACAGATCAATGGTTTCCTTCTGTCCCCTAACTTTCAAATAAGTTCATGAATTTGTCCTTGTTTTTCCCCCAAAATAAAGGGTTTCCCTTCTCCCGACTTTTTCCCAAATTATTCCTTTTTGCCCCTTGTTGTCTGCTACAGATCAAAGTTTTTTTTCTTTTGGGACTTGCTCTAATAGTTCATAGCCTTTGTTTTCCTCAGATCTAGGGTTTTCCTTTTTCTTTTACTGACTTTTTCCCAATAGTTCATGCAATTTTTTCCTTTTTGTCCTACAGATCATAAAATTTTTCCTTCGTCAGGGGATTTGGGTTAATAGTTCATTTAATTTGTCCTTGTTGTCTGCTCAGATCATATATTTTTCCTTTTTTTTGTTCTTATAGTTCTACAATTTGCCCTTTTAATTGTTCCTCAGATCATTTTTTCCCTTTCCCCGTCACTGACTTGTTTTAAAGTTAAATGCAATTTGCCCCTTGTTGTCGGGCTACAGATCATATTTTTTCCTTCGTCACTGATTTGGGCTCTAAATTTTTTTTGTTGTCCTTGTTGTCTCCCACAGACCTTATGTTTTTCTGTCCAATTTTTTCCCAAATTCATGAATTTGTCCTTGTTGTCCTCAGATTTTTTATATTTTTTCCTTTTTTTACTGATTTGTTTAATGTTATGAATTTGCCCTTGTTGTTCTAAGATTTATAGTTTTTCGGGTTAAAAACCCATTTTCCTATATTTATCAATTTGTCCTTGTTGTCTGTTTGGATAAATTAGTTTCCTTCTGGCCTAAAACTTGTTTAATAGTTCATAAAATTTGCCCTTTGTTATCTCCACAATTATCACCCACATATCGTATATTATTTTTTGGTTTACTGATCCCAAGTCTTTTTTTCCCCTTTTTTTTTCAAATTTCTTCTCCCCCGTTTCACCCCGGGGCCTGCGGGGGGAGCAAACAATAGTAACACTGCGATTACAATGAATATTTAAAGGCGTCTGAGATGGGGCTTGGGAACCCACCTTAATAAATTTTTTCAAAAACCCGGAAAAATGTTGCCCTTCCCAGAAGTTTTTCCAAACTGGCAAAGTAAAAATGCTTTTTCCCAGATCAAAACAAATACCCTTAGGGTTTTCCCAAAAGTTGTCGATATAGAGCTTCGATGAAAAAAGTTTTTTTCTTATAAAAACGTAAGGATACAGAATATACCCCTTTGTCTCACTTTTTCCCCTATTTGTTTAAACAGAAAAGGGGTACGGGAATATACCCCTTTTTCCCACTTTCTTTTTTGTTTAAAAAAGATAAGGGTAAAAAAATATATCGTTGTCTCATTTTTTCCGTTTTAAAAAGAAAGGGGTACAGAATATACCCCTGTCCCCCACTTCTTTTTTTTTAAACAGAAAAAGGCATGAAAACCCTTTTTTTCCCCCTTTTTCTCTCTTTTTTTTTTAAAAAGAAAAAGAAAGAAAAACCCCCCTTTTCCTACTTCTCTCTATTTTTTTAAACAAAATAGGAATTGAATATATCCCTGTTTTACTTCTTTTATTTTTTTAAAAAGAGGGGGTTTGGGGAAAAATATTTTTTTTAAAGGTCTTTTTAGCCGGATAAGGGTAAAATTACCCCTGTTTTCTCTCTATTTTTTTAAAAACAGAAAAAGGTTAGAAAGCCCTTTGTTTTACTTCTTTGTTTAACAGATAAGGGTACGGGAAAATATATCCCTGTCTCACTTCTCTTATTTGAAACCAGAAAAAAGCAAAAAATACCTGTTTTCACTTCTTTTTTTGAAAACAGAAATTTTTGTCCCCTTTTCTTTTTTGTTTAAAAGGGAAAAATTTTATCTCGGGTCTCACTTTTTTATTTGGCCCAAAAAAAAGGAAAAATTCTTTTCCCTTTCCCCCCCTTTTTTTTTTTAAAAGAAAAGGGAATATACCCCTTTCACTTCTTTTTTTAAAAACAAAACAAGGAATATTTTCCCCTGTCTCAAATTTCTTTTTTTTTAAAAGCAATGAACCTATCTCTGTCTCATTTCCCCATTTGTTTAAAAGAAAGGGAATATTCTCTGTCTCTTTTTTCTCTATTTGTTTAAACAAAAGGAATATATCCCCTTCCCCTTTTCTCTTTTTTTTTAAAACAGAAAAGGGGTAAGGAATATACCCCTTGTCTTTTCTCTCTTTTTTTTTTAAAACAGACGGGGGAAAAATATTCCCTTTCTTTCTCTCTTTTTTAAACGGGAAAGGGGTTTAAGAATTTTCCCTGCCCACTTCTCTCTTTTTGTTTAAACAGAAAAGGGAAAGGGGAAAATATACCCCTGTCTCACTTCTCTTTTTTTGTTTAAACAGAAAGGGTACGGGTTTTCCCCTTTCTCTTTTTTTGTTTAAACAGCAAAGGGTACAGAATATATCCCTTTGTCTCACTTCTTTTTTGTTTAAACAGAAAAGGGGTACGGGAATATATTTTTTGTTCACTTTTTCTCTTTTTGGGGTTTTAAACAGACAAGGGCAGAATATACCCCTTTTGTTCCTTTTCTTTTGTTTAAACAAAAGGGGTTAAGTTTCCCTTTTTCCCCTTTCTTTTTTTTTGTTTAAACGGGAAAAGGGGGTAGGAATATATTCTGTCTCATTTCTTTTATTTGTTTAAACAGAAAAAGGGTCAAATATATCCCTGTCTCACTTCTTTTTCTTTTTGTTTAAACAGAAAAGGTACAGAATTTCCCCTTTTTCCCCTTCTTTTCTTTTTGTTTAAACAGAAAAGGGGTACAGAATATACCCCTGCCCACTTTTTCTCTTTTTTTAAAAAAACCAAGGGTACAGAATATCCCCTGTCTCACTTCTCTCTATTTTTTAAAACCAGAAAAGGGGTACAGAATATATCCCTGTAAAAACTCCTCTTTTTTAAACAGACAAATTTAAAGAATAACCCCTTGTCTCATTCTTTCTTTTTTTTTAAAAGGAAAGGGCACAGAATAAAATTTGTTCACTTCTCTCTATTTGTTTAAACAGAAAAGGGGTTAAGAATATATCCCTGTCTCATTTCCCTCTCTTTTTTTAAAGACAAGGGTACAGAATATACCCCTGTTCACTTTTTTTTTTGGAAACGAAAAGAAGAGAATATATCCCTGTCACTTCTCTTTTTTTTTAAACGGAAAAGGGTTTGAGAATATATCTCTGTCTCCTTCTCTCTATTTGTTTAAACAGACAAGGTTTCCTTCTCACTTCTTTTATTTTTTAAAAGACAAAACCCTATCTCTGTCTCACTTCTTTTATTTTTTTAAAACGGGAAAAGGGAATAACCCTCTTTTCTCATTTTTTGTTTAATCAGCCCAAAGGAATAAAATTTGTTTTACTTTCTTTTTTTTTTTAAAAACAGAAAAGGAATATATCCCCCTGTCTCACTTCTCTCTTTTTAGTTAAACAGAAAAAGGAATATATTTGTCCCCTTCTTCTATTTTTTAAAAACAAAGGAATATATCTCTGTCTCATTTCTCTCTATTTTTTTAAAAAACAGACAAGGAATTTCCCTTTCTCACTTCTCTTTTTTGTTTAAACAGAAAAAGGAATAATTCTTTTCCCCACTTCCTTATTTGTTTAAAAGAAAGGAATATATCTCTGTCTCACTTTTCTTTTTGGGTTTAAAAGAAAAGGAATATATTTTGTCCACTTTTTTATTTGTTTAAGAAAATTTACCCCTTCTCCCTTTTTTTTTGTTTAAACAGAAAAGGGGAAAGAATATATCCCTGTCTCACTTCTCTCTTTTGTTTAAACAGAAAAGGGGGAGAATATACCCCCTTGTCTCACTTCTTTTTTTTTTTAAAACCAGAAAAGGGTACAGAAATATCCCTGTCCCCACTTCTTTTTGTTTAAACAGAAAAGGGGTTTTAAGAATATACCCCTGTCTCACTTCTTTTTTTTTGTTTAAACAGATAAGGGTAAGAATAACCCCTTCTCCCTTTTTCTCTTTTGTTTGGACAAAGGGGCGAACCCCCTTTTTCCCACTTCCCTCTTTTTTTTAAAAACAGAAAAGGGTTTTGGGTTTTAAAACCCTTTTCCTTTTTTCTCTTTTGGGGTTTAAACAAAAAGGGCCCGGGAATTTTCCCTTTGTTTAAACCTTTTTTTCTTTTTTTAAACGGACAAGGGTTCAAAATTTCCCCTTTTTAAAAAATTTTTTTTTAAAAACGGAAAAGGGGGGGGAATTTTTCCCCTGCCCACTTCTCTTTTGTTTAAACAGACAAGGGTAAAAAATATATCCTATTCCCATTTCTTTCTTTTGGGCTGTTAAAATTACAAATTTCCCTGTCTCACTTCTCTTTTTTAAAACGCAAGGGAAAAGGGAATATTTTTTGGTTCCCCTTTTTCTTTTTTTTGGGGGAAAAAAAGGGGTTGGAATTTCCCGGGCCTTTTCCTCTTTTTTTAAAAACGGACGGGGGTCGGAATTTCCCTTTGTCTAAAACTTTCTCTTTTTTTTAAAAACAGAGGGGGGTAAGAATTTTCCCTTTTTCCTACTTCTTTTTGTTTAAAAAGAAGGGAAAGAATATATCTTTGTCTTTTTCTTTTTCTATTTGTTTAAACCCAGACAAGGGTACAGAATATACCCCTTTGTTCACTTTCCTTTTCTATTTGTTTAAACAGAAAAGGGTAAGAATATATCCCTGTCTCATTCTCTTTTTTGTTTAAACAGACAAAGGCAAAATATATCCCTTTTACTTCTCTCTTTTTTTTTAAAAAGGGGGAAAAGGGGTACAGAAATATTTTGTTTTCACTTTCTCTCTATTTTTTTAAACAGAAAAGGAATATATCTTTTGTCCCCTTCTTTCTTTTGTTTAAACAGCCCAAAGGGGAATATATCTTGTCTCATTTTCTTCTTTTTTTAAACAGACAAGGAATATATCTGTCTCATTTCTCCCATTTGTTTAAAAGAAAGGGAAAATATACCCCTGTCCCTTTTTTTTTGAAAAACAGAAAAGGGAATAATCTCGTCCACTTCTTTTATTTGTTTAACAGAAAGGGGAAATATATCTGTCTCACTTCTTTCTTTTTTTTGGCCCCAAAAGAAAGGAAATTTTCCCTTTTGTTAAATTTCCCCTATTTTTTTAAAAACAGACAAGGAATATATCCCTGTCTCACTTCTCTTTTTGTTTAAACAGAAAAAGGGTACAAAATTTAAAACCCTGTCTCACTTCTCTTTTTTGAAAAGAAAGAGACAAAATTTTCCCTGTCCAATTTCTATTTTTTTAAACAGATAAGGATACAGAATATATCCCTGTCTCACTTCTCTCTATTTTTTTTTAAAAACCAGATAAAGGCAGAATATACCCCTTTTGGTTCTAATTTCTCTCTTTTTTTTTCAGAAAAGGAGAGAAAACCCCCTGCCCTTATTTCCCATTTGAAAACAGAAAAGGCAAAAATTTTCCCCTTCCCCTTTCCCCCCATTTTTTTAAAAAAGAAAAGGAATGGGTTCTTTCTTACTCCCCTCTCTATTTGTTTAAAAACAGGGTACATAATATACCCTTTTGTCCACTTCCCATTTGTTTAAACAGAAAAAGGAATATATCTCTCCCCCCCTTTTTTGTTTAACAAAGGAATTTTCCCCTTTTTTCCCCCACTTTCTTTTTTAAACAGAAAAGGGGAAAATATCTCTCTTCCCCCTTTTATTTAAAAAAAGGGAAAAAGGAATATACCCCTTGTTCACTTCTTTTTTTTTTGGAAAGGGGTAAAGAATATACCCCTTTGTCTCACTTTCTTTTTTGTTTAAAAAGAAAAAAGTGAATTACCCCTTCTCTTTTTCCCTTGTTTAAACAGAAAAAAATTTAAGAATATACCCCTGTCTCACTTCTCTTTTTTTTAAAAACAGAAAAGGGTAAAAATTATCCCTGTCTCACTTTTTTTGTTTAAAAGAAAAGGGCAGAATATATTTTTTGTCTCACTTCCTTTTGTTTTAAAGAAAAGGGGGAAAGGGTAATATACCTGTCCCACTTCTCTTTTTTTTTAAAACAGAAAAGGGGAATTTGAAAAACCCCCTTCTCACTTCCCTTCTTTTTTGTTTTGAAAGGGGGTACAGAATATACCCCTGTCTCATTTTCTCTTTTTTGTTTAAACAGACTTGGGCAGAATATACCCCTGTCTCCCTTCTCTTTTTTTTGTTTAAAAAAAAGGGCAAAAGGAAATATCTCTGTCCCTTTTTTTGTTTAAAAGAAAGGGTTTGGGGGGAAAAATTTTCCCTTGTCTTTATTTTTTTTTTGAAATGGATAAGGGGGGAAAAATTTCCTGTCATTTCTTTTTTTTTAAACAAAAAGGGCAGAAATTTTTTCCCCTGTCTCTTTTCTTTTGTTTAAACAGAAAAAGGGGTTTTAAAATATTCCTGTCCCCATTTTTCTCTATTTGTTTAAACAGAAAAGGGGTACAGAATATACCCCTTTTAAACTTCTCCCCTTTTTTTAAAACAGAAAAGGGGTACAGAATATACCCCTGTCTCACTTTTTTTTTTAAACGGGAAAGGGGGCCTTTAAAATTTTCCCCTTGTCTTTTTCTCTCTATTTGTTTAAACAGAAAAGGGTCCCCAAAAATTTTGTCTAATTCTCCTCTATTTGAAACAGAAATTTAAATATTTTGCACTTTTTTTTAAAAAAAGAGTACAGAATATACCCCTTCACTTCTCTCTTTTTTTTTTAAAAAAAATTAAAAATTTTCCTGCCCCCCCCTTCTTTTGAAAAGAAAGAAAGAATCTTTCTTTTTCTTCTCTTTTTTTTTTAAAAAGAAAAGGGAAATTTTCCTCTTCCCACTTCTCTCTATTTGTTTAAACAGAGGGGGAAATTTCTTTTTGTCTTTCTTTTTCCCCTTTTTTGTTTAAACAGAAAGGGGAATATTCCTTTCTATTTTTTTGGGTTTAAAAAAAGGGAAATTCTTTTTTCCCCCACTTTTTCTTTTTTTTGTTTAAAAGAAAAAGGAATATATATCTGTCTCACTTCCTCTATTTGTTTAAAACAGACAAGGAATATTTTCCCCTTGGTTCACTTCTTTCTTTTGGGGTTTAAACAGAAAAGAATATACCCTTTGTCTCACTTTCCTTTTTTTTTTAAACGGGAAAAGGGGTACAGAATATACCCCTGTCTCACTTCTTTTTTTTGTTTAAACAGACAAATTTACAGAAAAATATCCCTGTCTCACTTCTTTTTTTTTAAAAACGGGACAAGGGTCAGAATATACCCCTTTCCCTTTTCTTCTTTTTTTTAAAACAGAAAAAGGGGTAAAGAATATTCCTTTTCACTTTTTTTTTAACAGATAAGGGTAAAAATATTCCTGTCCCCTTTCCCTTTCTTTTTTTTTTAAAAGAAAGGGTAAAGAATATATCCCTGTCTTTTCTTTTTTTTTTGTTTAAAAGAAAAAGGGAATATACCCCTGTCTCACTTCTCTCTATTTTTTAAAACCGGGAAAGGGTCGGGAATATATCCCTGTCTCACTTCTTTTTTGTTTAAACAGAAAAGGGTCAGAATATACCCCTTTTGTCTCACTTCTTTTTTTTAAAACAGAAAAGGGGCACAAAATAAAACCCCTTTTTTCCACCCTCTCTTTTTTTTTGAAAAAGAAAGGGTACGGGAATATACCCCTGTTCACTTCCTTATTTGTTTAAACAGAAAAGGGATGAATATATCCCTGTCTCCCTTCCCCCCTTTTTTTGTTTAAACAGACAAGAGAAAGAATATACCCCCCTTGTTCCTTTTTTGTTTAAAACAGACGGTAAAGAATATATCTCTTTTTTTTTTGTTTAAACAGAAAGGGTAAAAAAAACCCTTCCACTTTCCTTTTTTTGTTTAAACGAAAGGGCACAGAATTACCCCTTTGTCTCTTTTCTTTTTGTTTAAACAGACAAGGGTCCCAAAAATATCTCTGTTCCCTTTTTTTTTGAAACGGGAAAAGGGTAAAATTTATCCCTTTTTACCCTATTTTTTAAAACAAAAAAATCAGAATATACCCTTTTTTCCCCAATTTTTTCTATTTTTCCAAGCTGGGTGGTTTAAAAGAATTTTTCCCTTTGCACTTTTTTTCTTTTTTTGGGGTTAAACCAGGAATTTTGGAGGAATACCCCTGTCTTATTTTTTTTTTAAACAGAAAAGGGAAGAATATATCCCGTCTCACTTCTCTCTTTTTTTTTTAAACAGAAAAGGGCGGGAATATACCCCTTTGTTTTACTTCTCTCTTTTTTTTAAAACAAAAAAGGGGAAAGGGAAATATTTTTGTCTCACTTCCCTTTTATTTTTTTTGGACAAGGAATATATCTCTTTTCCCCACTTCCCCTTTTTTTTTAAACGGGCTTTTCCCCCTTTCCCATTTCTTCTATTTTTTTAAAAGAAAGGAATATATTCTTTTCACTTCTTTTATTTTTTTAAACAGACAAGGAATATATCCCTGTCTCATTTTTTTTTTGAAAAGAAAAGGAATTTTCTCTGTTCACTTCTTCTATTTGTTTAAACAAAGGGTTTATATTCTGTCTCATTTTCTCTTTTTTGGTTTAAAAAAAAGGAATATATCTTTTGTCTCCTTCTTCTCTTTTTTTAAAAACAGCCCGGAAATACCCTTTCCCATTTTCTTTTTTTTTAAAAGACAAAGGGTGAATATATCCCTGTCTCATTTCCCTCTTATTTGTTTAAAAGAAAAATTTTTAAGAATATATCCCCTTTCACTTTCATTTTTTTTAAAAGAAAAAAAATTTTCCCTGTCTCACTTTTTTATTTGTTTAAACAAAAAGGGGGGAAAATTCCGTTTCATTTTCTTTTTGTTTAAAAGAAAGGTTTTCCCTTTTAAAAATTTCTTTTGTTAAAAACGGCCCAAAGTCAAAATTTCCCCCTTTTTTCATTCCCTCTCTTTTTTTTAAAAACAGATGGGGATCAGAAATATCCCTGTCCCCTTTTCTCTTTTTTGTTTAAACAGAAAAGGGAAATACAAAATTTTCCCTGTCTCACTTCCTCTATTTTTTTAAAACAGAAAAGGGTCGGGAATTACCCCTTTGTTTGTTTTTTTCCCCTTTTGGGTTTAAAAAGGAAAAGGGGGTTTAAAATTTCCCCTTTTCTCCTTTCCCTTCTTTTTTTTAAAATTGGAAAAAGGGGCCGGGAAATTCCCTTTCACTTCTTTTTTTTTAAAAACCTAAAAAAGGGGGTTTATACCCCCCTTTTTCCACTTCTTTCTATTTGTTTAAACAGAAAAAGAATATATCTCTTCTCATTTTTCCCTTTTTTTTAAAAAATGGGGTTCCCATCTCTTTATCTTTTTGGGCCAAAACAGGAATATACCCTTTTGTCTCCTTTTTTTTGGGGTTTGGAAAAGGGGGAAAATATACCCTTTGTTCTACTTCTCTTTTTTTGAAAAACAGAAAAGGGGTAAAAATTACCCCTGTTTTCATTTTCTTTTTTTTAAAAACGAAAAAGGGTAGAATATACCCTTTTAATTTTTCCCTTTTCTTTTTTTTTTAAAACAGCCCAAGGGTACAAAATTTAATCCCCTTCCCCTTTCACTCCCTTTTTTTTTAAAACAGAAAAGGGGTTTAAGAATTACCCCTGTCTCACTTCCCCTCTTTTTTTTTAAAAACAGATAAGGGTACAGAATATACCCCTTCTCACTTCCTTTTTGGTTTAAACGGGAAAAGGTCGGGAATATACCCCTTTACTTCTCTCTTTTTTTTAAAAAAAGGTGAGAATTTTCCCTGTCTCCCTTTCTTATTTTTTTAAAAAGGAAAGGGGTAAAAACCCTGCCCTAAAACTTCTTTTTGTTTAAAAAAAAGGGAAAGGAAGAATTTCCCTGCCTCCTTTTTTCCAAAACAGAAAAGGGCAAAATTTTTTCTCCCCCAACCCCCCCTCATTTTTTTAAACGGGTAGGGTCAAAATATACCCCCTTTTCCCCTTCTTTTAAACGTTTAAGGGAAGAATATATCCCTGTCTAAATTTTTTTTGGGCCAAAAAAAAAGGGCGCCTGTTCCCCCTTTTTTCACTTTTTTTTTTAAACAGACGGGGGAAGAATATACCCCTTGTTCACTTTTTTTTATTTTTTTTTGGGACAGGTCCCCAGAATATATCCCTGTCTCACTTTTTTTTCCCAAACAGACAAGGGTCGGGAATTTTCCTTTGGTTCCCTTTTTTCTTTTGTTTAAACAAAAAAGGGGGGAATATTTCCTGTTCACTTTCTTTTTTTAAAACAGAAAGGGGGTACAGAATATACCCCTTGTCTCACTTCTCTTTTTTTAAACAGACGGGGAGTGAGATCCCTGTCTATTTTCCCCTTTTTTTGGGAAACAGAAAAATCAGAATTTTCCCCCTGTCACTTCTCTTTTTTGTTTAAACAGACAAGGGGGAATATATCTCTGTCTCACTTTTTTCTTTATTTTTTTAAAACGAAAGGGAAATTATATTTTGTTCTACTTTTTTATTTTTTTAAACAGAAGAATAACCCTGTTCACTTCTCTCTATTTGTTTAAACAGAAAGGAATTTTTCCCTTGTCTCATTTCCCTCTCTTTTTTTAAACAGAAAAGGGGAATATACCCCTTGTCTCACTTTTTCTTTTTTTTTTGGCGGGGCAAGGAAATATCTCTGTCTCACTTTTTTATTTTTTTAAAAACAAAAAGGGAATATATATCTTCTCCTTCTCTCTATTTGTTTAAACAGACAAGGAATATATCTCTGTCTCACTTCTCTCTTTTTGTTTAAACGGGGAAAGGAATATATCCTCATTTCTTTTTTGTTTAAACAGACAAGGGTACAGAATATACCCCTTTGTCTCACTTTTTCTCTTTTTGTTTAAACGGGAAAAGGGACAGAATAAAACCCTTGTCTCACCTCTTTTTGTTTAAACAGAAAAAGGGTACAAAAACCATATCCCTGTCTCATTTCCCTCTCTTTTTTTTAAAAAAGAAAATTTGGGAATATATCCCTGTCTACCTCTTTTTTTTAAAAGATAAGGGTACAGAATATCCCCTGTCTCACTTCTTTTTTTTTTTAAAAACAGAAAAGGACAAAATTTCCCCCTTTCTTACTTCTTTTTTTAAAACGGGAAAGGGAAAGAATATATCCTTTTCCCACTTTCTTTTTTGAAACAGAAAAAGGGGAAATACCCCTGTTCACTTCCCTTTTTTTTTTTTAAAAACAGAAAAGTCCCAAAAAGGGCCCCTTGTCTCCCTTTCTTTTTGAAAACGGGCGGGGTTTAAAAAATTTCTCTGTCCCCTTCTTATTTGTTTAAAAGAAAAGGGTGCTGTTTTCCTTTTTCACTTCTTTTATTTGTTTAAACAGAAAAGGGTACAGAATATACCCCTTCCCTCACCTCTTTTTTTTAAAACAGACAAAGTGGAATAAAACCCATTTTCTTCTTTTTTTTAAAAGACAAGTGAAATAGAATTATCTCTTCTCACTTCTCTCATTTTTTAAAAAGAAAAGGGGTTTAAATTACCCCCTTTTCCCCTTTTCTTTTTTTGGTTTAAATTAAAGGGAAAGAATATACCCCTGTCTCCCTTCTTTTTTTTGTTTAAACAGAAAAAAGGGTACAGAATATATCTCTGTCTCCTTCTTTTTTTAGAAAAGAGGATAGAATTTTGGATTTTCTTTAGAAACTTTAAGGATACAGAATTTTTTCCCTGTTTAACTTTTCTTTTGTTTGGGGGATAAAAAATTTTGTCTAAAATTTTCTCTTTTTTTTTGGGAAAAGGGGGGGGAGAATTATCCTTTTCCTTTTATTTTGTTTAAACAGAAAAGGACCCTGAAAACTCCCTTCTCATTTCCCCCCCATTTTTTAAACAAAAAAAACCCCCAATATACCCCTTGTTCATTTCCCTCTTCATTTTTTTTAAAAGAAAATTTTGGAATATTCTCTGTTCATTCTTTTGTTTGAAGGACAAATGTTTCTTTGTCTCCTTCTTTTTTTAAAAACAGCCCCAAGGAATATATCTTTTCATTTTCTTTTTCTTTTTGAAACCAAAGGGGGAAAATATATCTCTGTCTCACTTCTTTTTATTTGTTTAAACAGAAAAGGAATATATCCCTTCTCACTTCTTTTCTTTTTTTTTTTAAAAGGGGCCAAGGAATATATCTCTGTCTCACTTCTCTCTATTTGTTTAAACAGACAAAAATCATCTCTGTCTCCTTCTTTTATTTTTTTTTAAACAGACAAGGAATATATCTCTGTCTAAATTTCCTTTTTGGGGTTAAAAAAACAAAAACCCCTTTGTCCCCTTTTCTCTCTTTTTTTTAAAACAGAAAAGGGAAAAATATACCCCTTGTTTCTTATTTTTTTTTTTAGGGGGGAAAGAAATTCCCAGAATATTTTCCAAATTTACTTTTCTTTTGTTTAAACAGAAAAGGGGTCAGAATATATCCTGTCTCACTTTTTTATTTGTTTAAAAGAAAAATAAATATATCTCTGTTTCACTTCTCTCTATTTGTTTAAACAGACAAGGAATATTTTCTCTGTTCACTTTTTTATTTGTTTAAAAGAAAAAGGGAATATATTCTTTCATTTCTTTTTTTTTTAAAAAAAAAGGAAATATCCCTGTCCACTTTTTTTTTTAAAAAAAGAATATTCTTGTCTCACTTCTCTTTTGTTTAAACGGGTGAGGAATATATCTCTGTCTCACCCCCCTTCTTTTTTTAAAAAGGGGAAAAGGGAATATATCTCTTCCCCCTTTCTCTCTTTTTTTTAAACGGGAAAAGGAATATATCCCTGTCTCACTTCTCTCTTTTTGTTTAAACAGACAAGGGTAAGTTTCCCCCTGTCTTACTTCTTTTATTTTTTTAAAAAACAGAAAAAGGGGGTACAGAAATATCCCTTTTCTTTTTCTTTTATTTTTTTAAAAAGAAAAGGGAAGAATATATCCCCCCCCTCCTTCTCTTTTTTTTAAACAGAAAAAGGGTAAAGTTTCCCTTGTCTAAATTCCTCTATTTGTTTAAACAGAAAAAATATATCTCTGTCTCACTTCTCTCTTTTTTTTAAAAACAGACGGGGAATTATCTCTTCCCCATTTTCTTTTTCCAAACAGAAAAGGGAATATATCTCTTCTCCCCCTTTTTCTTTTTTGGTTTGAAAAGGGAATATACCCCTTCCCCAACTTTTGTTTAAAAAGAAAAAAGGGAATATATCTCTGCCCTTCCTTTTTTGTTTGGCGGGAAAAGGAAATATCTCTTTTCACTTTCTTTTTTTGGGTTTAAAAGGGAAAAGAATATATCTTTTCTTTTTCCTCTCTATTTGTTTAAAAGAAAAAGGGAAATATACCCCTTTTTCCCACTTTCTTTTTTTTTTAAAACAGAAAAGGGTACGGGAATATACCCCCTTTCACTTTTCTTTTTTGTTTAAACAGAAAAAGGGTAAATATATCCCTAATTTTTACTTCCCTCTCTTTTTTTTAAAACGAAAAAAAGGGTACAGAATTTTATCCCTGCCCTTCCTTTCCTCTTTGTTTAAAAGAAAAAGGTACAGAATTACCCTTCTCCCTTTCTTTTTTTTTTAAAACAGAAAAAGGGCTGGAATATACCCCTTGTCCCCTTCTTTCTTTTTTTTAAAAGAAAAAGGGTAAGGTTACCCCCTTGTTCCTTTTCTTTTGTTTAAACAGAAAAGGGGTAAGAATATACCCCTGTCTCACTTCTCTCTATTTGTTTAAAAGAAAAGGGTACAGAATATATCCCTGTCTCCTTTCTCTCTTTTTGTTTAAACAGACAAGGGTACAGAATATACCCCTTGTTTTATTTTCTCTCTTTTTGTTTAAAAAAGAAGGCAAGAATATGCCCTTGTCTCACTTCTTTTCCTTTTGAAAAGACGGGGGGTGCAAATATACCCCTGCCCTCATTTCTCCTTTTTTTTTAAAACAGAAAAGGGCAAAAATTATCCTGCCCCACTTCTCTCTTTTTTAAACGGACAGGGTTTTAGAATATTCCCTGCCCCCCTTCTCTCGGGACGGAAAACGGACAGGGTTCGGAATTTTCCCCTTGTTCCTTTATTTTTTTAAAAGAAAAATTTACGGGAATATATCCCTGTCTCACTTCTCTTTTTTTAAACAGAAAAGGGTTTAAATATATCCCGTCTCACTTCTTTTTTTTTTAGACAAGGGCACGGGAAATATATCTCTGTCTCACTTCTCTCTTTTTGGGTTTAAACAGAAAAGGGTCCCAGAATATATCCCTGTCTCACTTCTCTTATTTGTTTAAAAGAAAGGGTAAAATATATTTGCCCACTTCTCTTTTTTTGTTTAAAAGAAAAAGAGAAAGAATTTCCCCCTGTCACTTCTCTTTTTTTTTTTAAAAAAGGAACCCTGGAAACCTTTTCCCCCTTGCCCTCACTTCTCTCTTTTTGTTTAAACAGACAAGGAATATATCTGTCTCACTTCTTCTCTATTTGTTTAAACGGAAAAGGGAATATTCTTTTTAATTTCTCTCTTTTTTTTAAAACAGAAAAGGAATTATTTTGTTTTACTTTTTTTCTTTTTTTAAGCGAAAAGGAATATTCCCTTTGTTCACTTTTTTTTCTTTTTTTTAAACAGCCCAAAGGAATTTTCTCTGTCTCACTTTCTTTTTTAAACAGACAAGGAATATAAATCTTCTCATTTTCCCTCTATTTTTTAAACAGAAAAAGGAATATTTTCCCCTGTTCACTTCTTCTATTTTTTAAACAGACAAAAATAACCCTGTTCCCACTTCTTTTTTTTTAAAAAGAAAAATTTTAGAATATATCCTGTCTTTTTTCCTTTTTTGGGAAAAGACAAACCAGAATATACCCCTTTGTTCCACTTCTCTTTTTTTGTTTAAACAAAAAATTTTAAAGAATAACCCCTTTTTCTCCTTTCCCCTTTTTTTTTAAAACAGAAAAGGGTTTACAGAATACTTTCCTTTCTCTTTTTTTTAAAAGATAGGGTAAGAATATACCCCTTGTTCACTTTTTTTTCTTTTTTTTAAACAGACAAGGGGTGGAATATACCCCTTTGTCTCACTTTCTTTTTTTTGGGGTTTAAAAGAAAATTTTAGAATATATCCCTGTCTACTTCTTCTTTTTTTTAAAAACAGAAAAAGGAAAGGGAATATATCCTGTCTCATTTCCCCTTTTTTTGTTTAAACAGAAAAGGGGAAAGGGGAATTTTACCCCTTTTCTCTCTTTTTTTTAAACAGAAAAGGGGCACAGAATATATCTCTGTCCCCCACTTCTCCCCTTTTATTTTTTAAAATGAAAGGGGGGGAAATTTTCCCCTTCTCACTTCTCTCTATTTGTTTAAAAGACAAGGGTACAGAATATACCCCTGTCTCCCTTCTCTCTTTTTTTAAAAACGGGCCAAAGTCAGAATATACCCCTGTCACTTCTTTTTGTTTAAACAGACAAGTGTCAAATATATCTCTGTTCACTTCTTTTATTTTTTAAAAAAGAAAAGGGTACAGAATATACCCCCGTTCCCTTTTTTTTTAAAACAGAAAGGGGGGGAATATATCCCCTGTCTCACTTCTCTTTTTGTTTAAACAGAAAAAAGGGTCAGAATATATCTCTTTCACTTCTTTTTTTTTTTTAAACAGAAAGGGCAGAATTTTCCCTGTCTCACTTCTCTTTTTTTTAAAACCCGGGGTAAGGATAAAATATACCCCTTTTTCTTTTTCTCTCTATTTGTTTAAACAGATAGATACAAAAACCTTTTGTCTCACTTCTTTTTTTTTTAAAAAAGAAAAGGGTACAGAATATACCCCTTGTCTTATTTCTCTATTTTTTTAAACAGAAAAGGGGTTCGGGAATATATCCCACTTCTCTCTATTTTTAAAAACAGAAAGGACAGAATATATCCCTGTCTCACTTCTCTCTAGTTTAACAGACAAGGGTACAGAATATATCTCTGTTCACTTCTTCTATTTTTTTAAAAAGAAAAAAAATATATCCCCTGTCTCACTTCTCTCTTTTTTGTTTAAACAGAAAAGGGGTTATCTCTTCTCCCCTTCTCTTTTGGGTTTTAAAACAGACGGGGAAATATATCTCTGTCCCCTTTTCTATTTTTTTAAAACAGAAAGAAATATCCCTGTCTCACTTCTTTTTTTTAAAACAGAAAAGGAATTTTCTTTTTATTTTCTTTCTTTTTTTAAAAAGAAAGGAATATTTCTGTCTCACTTCTCTCTATTTGTTTAAACAGACAAGGAATATTTTTGTCTCATTTCTCCCCTATTTTTTTAAAACAGAAAAGGAATTTTCCCCTTCTCCTTCTTCTTTTTTTTTTTGGGAAGGGAAAGAATAACCCCTGTCCCCTCTCTTTGTTTAAACAGACAAGGGTACAGAAATACCCCTTGTCTCACTTCTCTTTTTTTTTGTTTAAACAGGGGGGCAAATTTTCCCTTCTCCTTCTCTCTTTTTTTTTAGCAAAACGGGGGTCAAATTACCCCCTTTTCCCCTTTCTCTTTTTTTTGTTTAAACGAAAAGGTAAAAAACCCCTGTCCCCCTTTCCCCTTTTTGGTTTTTAAAAGAAAAGGTTTTGAAACTTTCCCTGCCCATTTTTCTTTTGTTTAAACAAAATTTTTTGGGAAAGTTCCCCTGTCTCCTTTTCTTTTTTTTAAAAAAGGGGTTAAGGGTCAGAATTTCCCTGTCTCACTTCTTCTTTTTTTTAAACAAAAATTTTAAAAAGAATATATCCCTGTCTAAATTTTTTTGTTTCAAAAGGGCCCCAGAATATATCCTCTTCCCCTTTTTTAAACAGAAAAAAAAGGGAATATATCCCGTCCCCTTCTTTTTTTTTAAATTAGAAAAAGGACAAATATATCCTTTTTTACTTTTTTTTTGGTTTAAACAGAAAGGGCAGAATAAAACCCCCTTGTTAACTTTTTTTTTTTGGCGGGGAAAAGGGGGTTTGGGAATAATTTTTAATTCTTTTATTTGTTTAAACAGAGGGGGGTCAGAATTTCCCTTTCCCCACTTCTTTTTTTTTTTAAAAACAGAAAGGGAAGAAATACCCCTGTCTCACTTCTTTTTGTTTAAACAGAAAAGGGGCACAGAATATATTCTGTCTCACTTCTCTCTATTTGTTTAAAAAAGGGGTACAGAATATACCCCTGTCTCACTTCTCTCTATTTTTTTAAAAAGGGAAAGGGAAAGAATAACCCTTTTCCTACTTTTTCCCCTTTTGTTTAAACAGAAAAGGGGCAGACTATACCCCTTGTCACTTCTCTTTTTTTTTAAAAAGAAAGGGGTACAGAATTTTCTCTGTCTCATTTTCCCCATTTGTTTGAAAAAAAAATATCTCTGTCTCACTTTATTTGTTTAAACAGACAAGGAATATATCTCTGTCTCACTTTTTTATTTGGTTTAAAAAGAAAAGGGAATAATCTCTGTCTCACTTCTTTTTTTATTTTTTTAAAACAGAAAAAGGGAATATATCCCTGTCCCTTTTTCTCTTTTTGTTTAAACAGACGGGGAATATATCTCTGTCTCACTTCTCTCTATTTGTTTAAAAGAAAGGGAATATATATTGTCTCATTTTTTATTTGTTTAAACAGAAAAAGGAATATATCTCTGTCTCCCTTCTCTTTTATTTTTTAAACAGAAAAGGGAATATACCCCTTCCCCTTTCTCTCTTTTTTTTAAACAGAAAAGGGGTACAGAATTTTCCCCTGTCTCATTTCTTTTTTTTAAAAACGGGAAAAAGGGACGGGAATATTCCTTCTCACTTCTCTTTTGAAACAGCAAAATTTTAAAGGGGTTACCCCTTTTCTCCTTTTTTCTTTTTTTTAAACAGAAAAGGGCAAAATTTTCCCTTTGTCTCACTTTTTTTTTGGGAAAGAAAAAGGTACGGGAATATACCCTTTCCCCACTTCTCTTTTTTGTTTAAACAGAAAAGGGGTACAGAATATCCCCCTGTCTCACTTCTCTTTTTTTTAAAAAAAAATTTTCAGAATATACCCCTGTCTCACTTCTTTTATTTTTTTAAACAGAAAAGGGTCAGAATATATCCCTTCTCACTTCTCTTTTTTTGGGTTTAAACAAAAGGGCAGAAAATATCCTTTTTCACTTTTTTCTTTTTTTTAAAAACGAAAAGGCAAAATTTCTCTCTCACTTCTTATTTTTTTAAAAAGAAAGGGTACAGAATATATCCCTTCTCACTTTCTCATTTGTTTAAACAGACAAAATTTTTAGAATATACCCCTTGTTCCATTTTCTTTTTTTGGAAAAAAAACAGAAAAAAGAGAAAATTACCCCTGTCCCCCCTCTTTTTTTTTAAAACGGGAAAGGGGGCGAACTATCTCTGTCCCCACCTCTCTATTTTTTTTTAAACAGACAAGGGTACAGAATATACCCCTGTCTCCTTCTTTTTTTTTAAAACGACAAGGGACGGAATATATCCCTGTCTCACTTCTTTTTTGTTTAAACAGACAAGGAAAGAATTATCTGTTTTCCCCCCTTTTTTTTTTTAACAGAACAAAATCAGAATTTTCCCTGCCCTTTTTTTTGCTAAAGGAAAGGGGGGAAAATATTCCCTGTCTCACTTTTTCTCTATTTTTTTTAAACAGACAAGGGTCCCCAGAATATACCCCTTCTCACTTTTTCCTATTTTTTTAAACAGAAAAAGGGAAAAATTACCCCTTTGTCCCCTTTCTTTTTTTTGTTTAAACAGAAAAGGGGAAGAAAACCCCTTTTTTCCCCTTTTCTCTCTTTTTGTTTAAACAGGCAAGGGAGGGAATATATCCCTGCCCCTTCTCTCTTTTTTTTTAAAAACAGACGGGGGAAGAATATTCCCTGTCTCCCCTTCTTTTGTTTAAACTTGAAAGGCACAAAATTACCCTTGTCTCATTTCCCTTCTTTTTTTTAAAAAACAGAAAAGGGAAAGAATATATCCCTGCCCCATTTCCCTCCCCTTTTTAAACAGGCGGGGTGAAATATCCCTGTCCCCTTTCCCCCTTTTTGTTTAAAAAAAAGGGACAAATTATCCCTTTCCATTTTTGAGGGGAAAAGGGAAAGGGTGGGTAAATCCTTTTTTATTTTTTTTTTGGTTTAAAAAAAAGGGGGTTTTAAATAATCCTTTTTTTAAATTTTCCCTTTTTTTTTTAAAGAAAAAGGGACAGAATATACCCTTTGTTCACTTCTTTTTTTTGTTTAAACAGAAAAGGGCCGAATTTTCCCTTTCTTGTTCTTTCTTTTTGAAAAAGGGAAAGGAAAAGAATTTTGTTTTCCCACTTCTCTCTTTTGTTTAAAAGAAAGGGGGTACAGAATATACCCCTGTCTCACTTTTTCTTTTTTTTTGGTTTAAACAGAAAGGGCCAGAATATACCCCTTGTCTACCTTTTTTTTTGTTTAAACAAAAGGGGGGCCCGGAATTTTCCCTTCTCACTTCTTTTTTTTTTTTTAAACAAAAAACAAATATACCCCTTCTCCCTTCTCTCTTTTTTTAAACAGACAAGGGTAAAATATCTCTTTTCCCCCTTTTTTTTTTGTTTAAAAACGGGGGTACGGGAATTACCCCTTTGTTACTTTTTTTTTTTGTTTAAAAGAAAAAGGGACAGAAATATCCCT
Source organism: Arion vulgaris (assembly GCA_020796225.1). Lineage (NCBI taxonomy): Eukaryota > Metazoa > Mollusca > Gastropoda > Stylommatophora > Arionidae > Arion > Arion vulgaris. Next base: position 16,856,136 of record CM036756.1, read on the forward strand.
GTCTCACTTCTCTTTTTTGAAAGGACAGGTAAAGAATATATCTTTTTTCTTTTCCTTTTTATTTGTTTAAAAGACAAGGGTACAGAATATACCCCTTGTCTCACTTTTTTTGTTTAAACAGAAAAGGGGTACAAATATATCCTGTCTCACTTCTTTTTTTGTTTAAAAGCCAAGGGAAGAAAAATACCCTTTGTCTCACTTCTCTTTTTTTTTAAAACAGACGGGGTACGAATTACCCCCTGTCTCATTTCCCTTTTCTTTGTTTAAACAGAAAAGGGGTACAGAATATATCTCTGTCTCACTTCTTTTTTTGTTTAAACAGAAAAAGGGTACAGAATATATCCCTTCTCATTTTCTCTATTTTTTAAACAAAAACAGAATATACCCCTGTCTCATTTCTTCTTTTTTTTTTAAACAGAAAAGGGGTTTAAGAATATACCCCTTGTCTCACTTCTTTTTTTTTTAAAACAGAAAGGGGGAAAGGGGTTTCCCTGTTTTTCTTTCTTTTTTTTTTAAAAATAACAAGGGTAAATATACCCCCTTTGTCTCATTTTTTTTTAAAACGCAGGGCCAGGTGAATTTCTTGCCCCTTTTTTTTTTAAACAGAAAAGGGGAAAGACTATATCTCTGTCTCACTTTTCTCTTTTTTTTAAACAAAAAGGGTACAAAAATTTCCCTGTCCCCTTCTCTTTTTTTGAAACGGGAAAAGGGGTACAGAATATTTCCCTTCTCCTTTTGTTTAAACAGAAAAGGGGGAAAGAATATACCCCTTGTCTCATTTCTTTTTTTGGGAATGGGAAAGGGCACAGAATTACCCCTGTCTTTTCTCTTTTTTTTTTAAAACAGACAAGGGTACAGAATATATCCCTGTCTCACTTTCTTTTTTTTTAAAAGAAAGGTGAATATATCTCTGTTCACTTCTCTTTTTTTAAAACAGACGGGGGTTAAAGAATATACCCCTTTTCCCCTTCTTTTTTGTTTAAAAGAAAGGGTTTAACAAATTTCCCTTCACTTCTCTTTTTTTGGTTTAAACAGAAAAGGGGTACAGAATTTTCCCTGTCTCACTTCTCTTTTTTTAAAAAAGGCAAAAGATCTATTTTTACTTTTAAAAAAAAACTTTTAATTTAATAAAATACGGATTTAAACCCCCTCGTTTTTTTTTCTTTAAAAAACTTTTTTATGTTGGGAATAAAATTTTAGGATGATACACCAAAATAAAAAAATAAGGGTTCATTTTTTTACCTCGTGTGTTTAAATTTCCCACAAGATTAGAGCGGCTGACTAAAAAAAAATTCCCCCGGCCTTTTCTTGCCCTTTATTAAAAATTTAAACTTTTTTCCCTATTTCCCCCAAAAATACTCCCCTCCGGGTTTTTCCAAAAACATATTCTACAATTGAACTGCACATGAATGAACATTTAACCTCAGTTTTAAAAAAGAAAATTGTTAATGTAAATCTATCCGGGGTGAAAATACTAGAAGGTGAAAGATTTGAAAGTAAAAAAAAAACCCGGCCAACCCTTTAAATTTGGCCATGTAGCTCCCGGGGGGAAACCCTGCCCTAATGTTAATTTGGGGGACGGGATTTTGTATATGTTTGATAAACACTGCATGTTTTTTGCAATTTTACTCAATTCTACGAATTTTATAGTTATTTAGGAAAAAAATATGAAAAATTGATATTCCTTATTTTAAAATTTCTTGTTACATAAAAAAAACCTTTTGGATTTAGCATGTTGTCTTGATTTTAAAATGTATTCGTCTATAGTCTATGTATACCAATACTGGAATATGAGGTCACGTGACGGTTGTGGTCTTATTCCCTTGATATTTTAGTCCGCTGGCCGTATGTAGAGTTGGCTGTGCACAAAATTAATGTTATAACTATTTGATTTTGCTTAATTTGATCGCTACTTCTTATTTTAAGTCAAAATCGAGTAAAGATAAGTATGTAGGGTTCCCAAAAAACCGTGTAAAGTACCATCGAGACAACAGTAAAACTATATGCAAGGATTAGACACCAAGGAATAAATCAAGCAACTCTCTACCGGTGTCAAAAGGCGGAACAGATACCGGAGCATGTCCTGCAAGACGGTCATCTCCTGTGGGAGCTGAGGAGCAGCATGTGGCTCTACCCAGTTGACCTAAAAACGAATCTTTTCTAACCTGAAGCTGACTGCCCAGTTTGTGGATCACAGTAAACTAAGCGTGTGACCAGAGATCGCTGAAGAAGAAGAAGACACCCCCTGTACACTAGATTCAAGATAGACACCAACGAAATGTGCTTGTGTGGCTTGGGGAGTATGACAACAGAGCATGTCATACATAACTGCCCTCAGTATGCAGACCTGAGAAGAAAGAGGTATCGCACATATACCAGCGTCCAAGACAAACTGTATTGCGTGGCTGACAGTCTGAAGCAGACAGCGGCCTTTATTAGAGAATCCGAAATCCAAGTCTAGTTAGAACGCAGGAGAATCAGAACTTCTAAACGTTGATTATTGAACACCTAAACTTTGATACAGTTGACACTGTAGGGACAAAGAAAGAAGATAGAACTAGTGACACATGTAGGAAACTTTGAAACAGTTGACACTGTAGGGACAAAGAAAGAAGATAGAACTAGTGACACATGTAGGGAAACTTTTGAAACAGTTGACACCGTAGGGACAAAGAAAGAAGATAGAACAAGTGACACATGAAGGGGAACTTTTGATACAGTTGACACCGTAGGGACAAAGAAAGAAGATAGAACTAGTGACACATGTAGGGAAACTTTTGAAACAGTTGACACCGTAGGGACAAAGAAAGAAGATAGAACTAGTGACACATGTAAGGGAACTTTTGAAGCAGAGCACAAATCTACGCATAAGACTATGTTTCTTCTTCTTCAAACTCTCCACATCGACCACTTGTTAACCACTCTTTGTGATGTGTATGTGATCTGAGCCTAAGAGCGATTTTACATTGTACCAATTATGCGCCAACAAGTAGTTCAGCACTTCCGATTTCTGCGACTCTTTCTATTTACTAGGTAGCTTCCTAAGCCCCAACCTCAGTCGCCTCTTACGACATGCCTTGTAGGTAGCAGTGTTACTATTTTTTTGCTCCCCATGTGAGTCCCGGCAACACACGGGCGAGACTAGGTTTGAGGTGGAGAACATGGCACAAGATCGAACAGAGTGAACGTTTATTTATTGCTTCTTTATGTGATCTTGAGCGCGACGATGGCTGCTGATAATGATGCTGAAATGTGCATGAATAAATCCTTATTGTTGATGATTAAACCACTGAAAGTTGAATACTGAACTTCTAAACGTTGATGACTCAATCAAGTTTGATGTCACTGTGTTACGCCGTAGCTCCCGGCCTTAGGCCGACTAGCTCAGACGAGAAATCGAATTCCTGTTTAATGGGGGCTGGTTTATTACATGTTTGATAGAAATAGTACGCCTTACACACCGTACGCCTTTTTTGCCCTTTTACTCAATTCTATGATTTCATGATTATTTATTGTTGAAAAATGTTATTAATACTGATATTTTTTAGTGTTAAACTTGACTTACTGATATTTTTTAGTGTTAAACTTGACTTACTGATATTTTTTAGTGTTAAACTTGACTTACTGATATTTTTTAGTGTTAAACTTGACTTACTGATATTTCTTAGTGTTAAACTTGACTTTTAGCATAATGTAATATTGATTTAGCTTGGTGTGTTATTTTGTACATAAATTAATCTATATACAACAACAATACTGGAATGTGAGATAAATTAGTCTATATACAACAACACTGGAATGCGAGGATCACGCGACATTTGTGGTCTTATTTCCTAGAATTTTTACCTGAACCACTCGACCACATGTTATCGTAGCCCACAGCTACGCCAAACCCAACAGCAACCACTTTTCTCACACACACACTTTTATTATGTAACTATCCATGCAAAGACCATCTTCACTGCATCTGCTGAAGATGCCCACCATTGATTCTCAACAATGTCATTGCCCGATGAAAAGATAGACAACATTTGGATTTTGTTTCTGAGCGCAAAATGAAATTTATCAAGCATATCAGTAAAATATAGCCGTTGTTTTCTTTTTGAGCATATAGAGATGGTTGAAGTAAGTTGTGACAACTGGTAAAATTAATGAGATGCTAAACAGAGCACGACCACAGAGAACATATTGCACTGCTTTAATCTCATGACATGTAACAAAGTCAGCAATAGAACTGTTTAAGAACATTAGATATTTGAAGCTATAGAGAAGTCGGCGACAGCTTTATGCAAACAGGAGTCGCACATCAGAGAGAGGAAAATGTTGAGTGTGTGAACACAGTGCAGCTGTTGTATATATATATATATATATATATATATATATATATATATATATATATATATATATATTAAAACAGTATATATATTATATATGTGTGTATCTGAAAGTGCGTGGTGTGTGTATTCAGGAAAAGGGGGGAAAAAAGTGTACGGAATAACTGCAGTAAGAAAGGAAAGACATAAAGTAATAATCAAAGAAGGAAGGAAGGAAGGAAGGAAAGCAGGAAGGAAGGAAAAAAAGGAAGGGAGGTAGGAAGGAAGGGAGAGAGGGGTGGAAGGAAGGAAGGAAGGAAGGAAGGAAAGAAGGAAGAGGAAGGAAGGAAGGAAGGAAGGAAGGAAGGAAGGAAGGAAGGAAGGAAGGAAGGAAAGCAGGAAGGAAGGAAAAAAGGAATGGAGGTAGGAAGGAAGGGAGGGAGGGGGTGGATGGAAGGAAGGAAGGAAGGAAGGGAGGAAGGAAGGAAAAAAGGAAGGGAGGAAGGGAGGGAGGGAGGGGGTGGGTGGAAGGAAGGAAGGAAGGAAGGAAGGGAGGAAGGAAGGGAGGGAGGGAGGGAGGAAGGGAAGGAATGAAGGAAGAAAGGGAGGGAGGAAGGGAAGGAAGGAAGGGAAGGAGGGAAGGAAGGAAGGGAGGAAGGAAGGAAGGACGGAAGGAGGGAGGGAGGGAGGGAGGGAGGAGGAAGGAAGGAAGGAAGGAAGGAAGGAAGGAAGGAAGGAGGAAGGAAGGAAGGAGGGAGGAAGGAAGGGAGGGAGGGAGGGAGGGAGGGAGGAGGAAGGAAGGAAGGGAGGGAGGGAGGGAGGAAGGAAGGAAGGGAGGGAGGGAGGGAGGAAGGAAGGAAGGAAGGAAGGGAGGGAGGAGAGGGAGGAGGAGGGAGGGAGGGAGGGAGGGAGGAAGGAAGGAAGGAAGGAAGGAAGGAAGGAAGGAAGGAAGGAAGGAAGGAAGGAAGGAGGAAGGCAGGCAGGAAGGAAGGCAGGAAGGCAGGAAGGAAGGAAGGCAGGCAGGCAGGCAGGCAGGCAGGCAGGCAGGCAGGCAGAAAGGAAGGAAGGAAGGAAGGAAGGAAGGAAGGAAGGAAGGAGGAAGGAAGGAAGGAAGGAAGGAAGGAAGGAAGGAAGGAAGGAAGGAAGGAAGGAAGGAAGGAAGGAAGGAAGGAAGGAAGGAAGGAAGGAAGGAAGGAAGGAAGGAAGGAAGGAAGGAAGGAAGGAAGGAAGGAAGGAAGGAAGGAAGGAAGGAAGGAAGGAAGGAAGGAAGGAAGGAAGGAAGGAAGGAAGGAAGGAAGGAAGGAAGGAAGGAAGGAAGGAAGGAAGGAAGGAAGGAAGGAAGGAAGGAAGGAAGGAAGGAAGGAAGGAAGGAAGGAAGGAAGGAAGGAAGGAAGGAAGGAAGGAAGGAAGGAAGGAAGGAAGGAAGGAAGGAAGGAAGGAAGGAAGGAAGGAAGGAAGGAAGGGACCATATTGACCATACATCAGTTTTTGTCCATTGATACCAGACACAGAAAGAGAACTTTTCAACCATTTTGTGATTGTTTCCATTGAGGCGTGAGAAGGGTGTGGCAGTTGAACAACACAGTCGTTGTTTCCATGGAAACGATAGAAGGATGTAGCACATATGAACAGTATAGCAGTTGTTTCCATGGAAACTTGCTCGTGAATAATTGAAAATGCTACAGATAAACTGTCTTTGATGGATCACAAAAGTTATTATCATCAATATGAATACATACTTTACTATTTGACTTTGTTTCTTGTAAAGAGTTTATGAGTAACTGTGGTGTAGTAGTAGTTAATACGATGGTCTCAATCGCCAAGAGGGTAAGGGTCCAAGTTCGGTACTGCCAACTTTCTAGTCTATTTAGCTGAAAAATATGCACTCGACTTTTTGATTTCGTATAAAGAATCGACGCATATACTTAGGTGTAAGTGCTCTAGCTCTGATGCTTTCAGCGAGCTGGCAGTTAGGTTTTCTTTACGGTATGATGTTACCGGCTTCACCACCTGCCTGTCTAGGTCGCCTTTTGCAACATACGACGGGAAACATTGGTACTTTTCTTAGCTACCCCAGACTCTGGGGTCCAAATGGTGAAGAGGTTAAGATGGTTGCCTGTTGTTCTGAAGGTTGTAGGTTTGAATCAAGACCGAGTCACATGTGCTATTTTTCATGAGATTCTATAGGATTGTTGCTGAAGCTACGGAGTTCGTGCTTTGTGCAACACTCTCTGTAGATGACGTGCGATTTCTGCCGACAAGGACGGAGCCTTATAGGGAAATCTGGTACAATGACGTCAATCCTTCACCTTTAGATCGTTTCCGTGGCTCGCAAGGTGGGGGCAAATAATAGTAACACTGCGACCTACAAGGCATGTCGTAAGACACGACTGAGGTACGAGCCTAGGGAAGCTGCCCTAGTAAATTAAAAAACGTTGTAGAAATCGGTTGTGCTGACCAATTTGTAGGCTCATAACTGACACAACGTACAGTCGCTCTTATGCTCAGATCACATACAAATCACAAATAGTGGTTTAACAGTTGGTCGTTATGGAGCATTCGAAGAAGATCCTTTAGATCCTGGACAACACACGGAGGCTAACTAATTATATACTTCCTACTATACCATGTAATTATATACCTCCTACTATACTATGTAATTATATACCTCCTACTATACCATGTAATTATATACCTCCTACTATACCATGTAATTATATACCTCCTACTATACTATGTAATTATATACCTCCTACTATACTATGTAATTATATACTTCCTACTATACTATGTAATTATATACCTCCTACTATACTATGTAATTATATACCTCCTACTATACTATGTAATTATATACTTCCTACTATACCATGTAATTATATACTTCCTACTATACCATGTAATTATATACTTCCTACTATACCATGTAATTATATACTTCCTACTATACCATGTAATTATATACTTCCTACTATACCATGTAATTATATACCTCCTACTATACCATGTAATTATATACTTCCTACTATACCATGTAATTATATACCTCCTACTATACTATGTAATTATATACTTCCTACTATACCATGTAATTATATACTTCCTACTATACTATGTAATTATATACTTCCTACTATACCATGTAATTATATACTTCCTACTATACTATGTAATTATATACTTCCTACTATACTATGTAATTATATACTTCCTACTATACCATGTAATTATATACTTCCTACTATACTATGTAATTATATACTTCCTACTATACTATGTAATTATATACTTCCAACTATACCATGTAATTATATACTTCCTACTATACTATGTAATTATATACTTCCTACTATACTATGTAATTATATACTTCCTACTATACTATGTAATTATATACTTCCTACTATACTATGTAATTATATACTTCCTACTATACTATGTAATTATATACTTCCTACTATACTATGTAATTATATACTTCCTACTATACTATGTAATTATATACCTCCTACTATACTATGTAATTATATACTTCCTACTATACCATGTAATTATATACTTCCTACTATACTATGTAATTATATACTTCCTACTATACCATGTAATTATATACTTCCTACTATACCATGTAATTATATACTTCCTACTATACTATGTAATTATATACTTCCTACTATACCATGTAATTATATACTTCCTACTATACTATGTAATTATATACTTCCTACTATACTATGTAATTATATACTTCCAACTATACCATGTAATTATATACTTCCTACTATACTATGTAATTATATACTTCCTACTATACTATGTAATTATATACTTCCTACTATACTATGTAATTATATACTTCCTACTATACTATGTAATTATATACTTCCTACTATACTATGTAATTATATACTTCCTACTATACCATGTAATTATATACTTCCTACTATACTATGTAATTATATACTTCCTACTATACTATGTAATTATATACTTCCTACTATACTATGTAATTATATACTTCCTACTATACCATGTAATTATATACTTCCTACTATACTATGTAATTATATACCTCCTACTATACTATGTATTCAATTGGTATTAATATTGAACTACACTAATTAAAAGAAAATGTTATTAAATAAAGATCGATTTCACTAATGTCATGTAACAAAATTAATGTAACAGCACCAGTAAAGACAGAGTCGTCAACATCAGCATAAGAAAGAAATTTTGCACAGAATCTTGCTTGAATTACATTGAGAAACAAAGAATGAAATGGTTGGGCCGCTTAATAAGAATGCGTCCAAACTTCACAGTGTACGGAGTCTTGTACAACAGAAGATCAGGAAAGAAGTCGAAAGGAAGACCACGAAAAAGATGGTTAGGTGACATAGCAGAAACCTGTAAAATAGCAAAAATAAGAAAATAAGACAAAATCAGAAAACCACGACGCTGGACAAACAACCAGGTAACAGTGTGAGGACAGAAGAAGAATGTAGGAGCTTTTATATGTATTAATAAAACAGTTTTTAAATGATGTGTGCATATTAGTTCAATTGCAGTCAATAACTTTCTTTTAATTTATTGAACGTCACTAGCATACATTTTTCGACAACTGAAGTAATTTAGATTAAACACACACATATTCACTTTAAATTGTTACAGTATAGATAATAAGTAGAGTATAATGAACATAAAATGGAACGAATTCAGGAGAAGTGATGAAATCAGAGAAATGTCTGGTCAACCACTAGTAACAACTGTTATGAGAAGGAGAAGATGGGGATATGTTGGACACACCTTGAAAAGAAATGATCAAAGAATATCAAAGCATGCAATGAAGTGGGAGGCAAAGTGTTCAAGAAAGACAGAACGACCTAAGGTGAACCTGAAACTAACGTTGCTGAGAGCGGCAAGAAATATGGGTCCCAGTTTCATTGAGGAGATTGAGCGAGTTGCCTAGGATAGAGCGGTATGAAGAAATTGCTTGCATGTCCTATTATTGACATTATTGAAGCAATGTTGACATTTTGTTTTGCCTTGACGTTAGACTGAAGTTATGAAATAGCACTACAAATTCATAAATATATTCTCATCGATGTAGGTCTTTAAACTTCAGTTATTTGATTATAATTGTTTATAGAAAATATACAATCGTTTTCACATGTAATGACACGAAGAAACAAATAACATCAATATAAGTCAGTTTTTGTTTTCTTATTTTGTACACGCTACTTTCTACATTTACTGCTGACATCCAGCAAACACATGTGATGCAGCACAGCCAACTATAAATAAGTTTATAGTTGGCTCTGGATGCAGTGACTGGGGGATTTCTAAAATCAATTATTCTGGGCGGAGCTTAATGAGAATATCAATAGAAAGGCGGGGCATGGCCGTGGTTTCATTTGTGTCAAGACTATTTCTGGTAGATTATATGACAAGTTGCACCTCGTATTTGCTGGAGGTGTTTGTGCTACGAATATGGTCATATGGCACGTGTATAGCTCCCATACTAATGAGGGCATCAACTACTGTCGTATGTTTATGCAAAATATAAGTTTATAAAAATTATTATTGAATGTGTGGGAGGGGGCCGTTCCACTATAAAATGGAACGAATTCAGGAGAAGTGATGAAATCAGAGACATGTCTGGTCAACCACTAGTGACAACTGTTATAAGAAAGAGAAGATGGAGATATGTTGGACACACCTTGAGGACAAATGATCAACGAATATCAAAGCAGGCATTGAAGTGGGATGCAAAGGGTTCAAGAAAGAGAGGACGGCCTAAAGAGACCCTGAGACGAACTTTGCTGAGAGAGGCAGGAAATATCGGTCTCAGTTCCATGGAGGAGATTGAGCGAGTTGCCCAGGATAGAGCGGTATGGAGGAATTGCTTGCAGGACCTATGTAACGTATAACGGTACGAGAGGAATTATTATTATTCATCATCATCAAATAGCTTGTCCTGAGCAGAACTTTGCCACCCCAACAGTCCTCAGGAATTTCTATCTCTCATAGGCCAGATGTCCTGCCTCTGCAGCTGTCATGTTCAAACCATCAGATACATCATGAATCCATCTTCTCCGTGGTCTTCCTCTTCTTCTCTTTGCCGGTATGCCTCCTTCCATGATGCTCTCCAGCCCTTCGTGTCTTTTTATATGTCCAAAATATCTCAATTTTCTCTTTCTTATTTGTATCATCAACCAGTTTTCTTTGATTTTGAGTTCTTTCTGGATATATCTATTTGTTCTCTGTTCATGATATACGGAGGACTCTTCTGTAACACTTATATTCGAATTATTACTATTATTGATGGCAAATCAAGTAGGTTTAAACATACATAAAGATAAAAGAACATGAGAATAAATGTCTTCTCCTTCTTCTCTTCCACCTTTTACTTCTTTATAGAAGTGTTGGGGTGAAACGTAGTGATCTTGTGTGTGCTTGTTTTAAGGCACTTTGTAAGCTGATATTCATGTTCGTAAGGCTGTTCTTAATGCCGTCGCTCCATCTTTTGCGTGGTATTCCTCTGGCTTTATACTCATTATACTTTTTCTGTGCAGCTGTCTGTGGTAGGCGATACCAGGGCATTCTTATCAGGTATCCAAACAATTTAATCTGTTCTTTTATGAATTGCATGACTGGTTTCACATCCAGTCTGCTTCTGATTTCTTCATTTCTAATGTTGTCTCTTACCGTCACACCTGCAGCTCTTCTAAGACACCTGATCTCTGTAGAATAAATGTAATAAACAGTAATCAGAATACACTAGGAGAACAGAAATGACGTATGTCCATTTATTTATCTATATATCTCTTTCTCTTTATATATATAAATATGTGTGTGTGTATATGTATGTGTGTGTGTGTGTGTAGCTTTTTCTTTCTTTCCCTAATCCTGTTTTGCTTCACAGCGAAAGAAAAAGAAAAAAAGTTGCAAAATGTTCTTATGTCTGCTCTTGCATTGTACAGGGTGTCTTCTCTCATTCAGCTTTGTCTTATGTGTGTGCCTATATATATATATATATATATATATAACTCATAATTTCTTAAAAGTAAAATTCAAGAACCGTTTTTCATACCACAAAGTATATTGGGGAATATAGAGCTAGGTTCGTTTTTTTCTTTGATCAACGGCCCATACTGTGTGGGTGTGGTCAACATTAAGTCGGCAACCTTTACTTCCCAGTGTTTCTGTGATAACCATGTGAGGCTGTGTCGACCTGAGAACCGTGTCTGTTGAAAAAATTTCAATTGAAAGTGGAATTGTTTTTAGGACCACACGCCTGCAAGTGCACTAGCTACTTAGCTATCGCTGCTTTCTTAAATCAACTTATTTAGATTTCATGTATGATAGTCCTTCTTTGTTTCATGATTAACTGAGTAATTTTCTTGTTAACTGTTCGTATCAGTTATAATTATAATATGAGGACTATCGTCATAGCACTCCGGTCATGTCTATAGGTGATCCGATCCCCGCCTCAACAAACATAGCAGTGTCCAGCAGTTGGCTGTTGGCTGTTGATTAATCAATATTTTTGCATTTTTGGTATGTCGTTCGTTTCGGGTTGTATCAACATCGACATCCATCTCTATCAATCTGACATAAAAGTTATCATTGACATGAAATTGAGTACATTGCTACAGCTTAATATTCTCGAGTGGGTATAATGACACTTTTGTCTATTGTATCTTACACACATATACACATCGGAAGTGTTCCTATGACAGCAATGGTTCTGCAAATGACATGATTTGTAAAGTTGTGGGAGTTCGCGCGTGTGTTTGCATATGTGTGTGTTTACGTGTAACTGTGTATGTGTGTATGTGTAATGTTATTAATTATTAAACCGACCAGCTGATCTCTGTGACGAATTGTTTTTGGGGTTTTTCCGATCCAGAAGCACTTGAGCTTTTCAGCTCTTCGGCTCGGTGCCATGGATATCGTAACCCTTCGGTTCGGTGCCACGAACACCGTGAATCTGGGGAATCTGTGGCTTTTCTGCCTGCCCACGGAATTGAACCCGTACACACAGAGGGCTAGTCACCCACAGTCCAACGCGCTACGAACACGCTGGGCACGCGGGCTGACGAATTGTTTAAGCAGCCTGTCGTGCTTTCTGAAGGTCGAACGTTCGAGTCCTCGTCGTTAGGTTCGTTATGACATCTCTTTGTGTTGCTGTCGCAGCCTCAAAGTTCGTGCTTTGGGCAATACTTTGGGCATGTGACATGTCATCAATTCTTCACATGTAAACCCCTATAGATTATTTATTGAATTCATTCTCATGACAGTTAGGGCAGACTCATAGGTGATCAGTCTATTCCAGCCGATCCCAAAGGTTATACAAGCAAATGACTTTTTCTGTTGTTCATTTATTAAACAAACTCCACACTCTGCTCCACAAGTACCAGACCTGCTCACACAACATTTGATTTCAAACTCTCACAGCAGCAGTCAGTATACCTGCCTGTCAATCACTGTGTCTATCATACAACAGGTGGTCGATAAACGACTATAATATATCCCTCTTATCCATCTTCAACAACCAGACAGTAGGTATTAATCGATGTCAACCTACCAACGCAGTGATAATGGCAAACATCTACATCCTAACGACAGTAGGTTCATTTAGGTGATAAAAGCCGCCCATCGCATGTGATGACAACACATCCTAGATTTGTGTTGTTCCACGTCTCTGAGCTGGTGTGTATGGGGGTGACTGAGTCCAGTCCCGGAAAGCAATCCCCTAATTCAGGTAGGACAAGCATGCAACTGGATTGGGCATTTTGTTATTGTCGTCTCAGTTCATATTTAATGTTAATAATATTTCTCCAAAACAATTTGTAATATACAAGCACATTCTTATTTCAGCTCTTAACAAAAAAAGTGATAACTTATGCAGAAATTAGTTACGATGTACCTGGAACACGAATGCTTCGGCACAGCTACTGTCCACTTTTTGTTGACGTTATTAGCTGGCAATAGTATTATCGATATAAGGGAAGACTGCAGTAAAACTATATAGCAATGGCGAAACACGTAACAACAAAGTACTGTAGTTTTACAAAATACAAAATAATAACAATACTTAAATATGTATTTGTGTATTTTGCGGTATTGTAGTATTGTTATTGTTTTTGTATTTTGTAAAACTACAGTACTTTGTTGTTACGTGTTTCGCAATTATCTGGTAATATAGACTAAGCAGCCTAAGTCTTCTCTACATACTTATCAAATCTCCACGTAGCTCCATGTTCTGTTTTGTTAACTTGTAAACTTGATTTTAATCATGGATGGGGCCTAATAGATGCAGCACCGCATGTTTCAAACGTCTGGGACATACTCTCGTGTAGTTATTGATATTAAACACGTAATCACAAAGTACTGTAGTTTTACAAATTACAAAAACAATGACAAAATACAGCAACGTTTCGACCAACAAGGCCTTTATCAAGCAAACGAACAACAGGAGTGACAAATTTAAAAAACAAATGGACGACTAAAAACAAACGTTTCTAATGAAAATCTGGGAATAAAAACGAAAATCTGGGAATAAAAACGAATAACGAAATAAATGTAACACACAAAAACACACATAAAAACTAGAAATAGAACGGAAGAGAAACAATGAAAAATCTAGTAAATATATAACTTGAATACATGCAACATATATCCATATAGATTACAAGGCATGGGAAGAGAAAGTACTAAGAAGCATACGAGTGTAATACGTTGAGCCCACGTGGTCGCAAGGTACCATACAAAGAAATCAACCGATTCTCCAGAGCAAATCGACTGCGATCTTCCGAGGAACACGATCGGATGGCTGTGACCTGGACATCGTGAGCTCCTAAATGGCCAGTATCATTGAAATGGAGGGCTATAGGGGCCACAGAGCATTGGCGTATGTCGCGCAAGTGTTGGGCGAATCGGTCACTGAGCCTCTTGCCTGTCTCGCCGATATAAGCCTTGCTACACCGCTTACAGGTAATAGCATAGATAAGATTACGGGACTCGCATGTGAAACCATCGTCAATAAGAAACGTGGCTAAAGGAAAAGATACAGTACGCGTCTGTAACACATAAGCACACGTGTTGCAACGCCGACGGCCACACTGAACAGTGCCAAAATGAGTCTGGATATTGGACTTAAGGCGACTGTGTACCAACATATCCTTAAGACTTCTGTCTCGTCTGTAAGCCACCAAAGGATAGTTGGGGAAGACAGAACGGGTCTCAGGATCTGACTTAAGGATAGATTTGACGGAATAAAACATTTTTCACCAGTGAACTATGGGGGTGGAAAGTTAAAATAAGTTTTACTCTGTCAGAGTTAGTGGTCCTATGCTGGCTGATGAGGGCCTGCTGGCGAGTGATTTTCTGAACTCGATGCATTGCCCAGACCAGCACCCTCTCCGGGTATAGGTGCCTGCGAAAGAAAATAAATTTTAGTTATTGATATAATAACTTGGTTGAGCATGTGAATATTGTGTGTTCTGTATATTCGCTCCGCTCGTTTCTCTCTGCGCCTCAGCAATTCCATGATTCTCATTCATGTTAATGATGATAACAGCAGTTTTACAGATTACAATTCCATGATTCTCATTCATGTTAATGATGATAACAGCAGTTTTACAGATTACAATTCCATGATTCTCATTCATGTTAATGATGATAACAGCAGTTTTACAGATTACAATTCCATGATTCTCATTCATGTTAATGATGATAACAGCAGTTTTACAGATTAGAAACAAACCAGTTGCGAATATGAACAACAATATACTTTCAGACTTCTGCCAGATATTTGATTGAAATTTAATACTCTAAACTACTGTGATTTGCCTATAGCTATAGAAGTACAGACTATACGAGTTGATGCCTTGTCCAGAGCTGGTGACAGAATGAAACAGCTCGGTCATATACTATACTATTGGTTAGTTAGTTCATTAGGGGCCACTATAAGTGGTTAAGACGTTTGCCTGGCGTTCTGAATGTAGTAGGTTCAAATCTGAACCGAGTCAAATGTACAATTTTTTCTGGAGATCCCTACGATTGTTACTGGAGCTACGGAGTTTATACTTTGTATAACACTCTTGGCAAAGGGCTGTCATTTCCTTCGAGAAGATAGGAGTTATAAAAGGAAACCAGGTGCAATGAAGTCAATCGTTTGCAGCTGAGATCTTTCTGTGTAAGAAAGAGATCGGATCACACATGGTTACTCACCGAAGTGCAATGATGATGGTTCTATCTATCAATCAATCAACCGTTTGCCTTTATATCCTTTATTTTAATTAGTTCATTCTCGTCATGTCCTGTGGCCCATGATGATTCTATAAGGACACACAACGCTTCCCCTGTCATTTACTGTCGTCAGGGCAGTGATAATGTCAGAGATTCACTGTGTATTTTGTCTCCCATTGTGTGTCTCAACATTCTTTATTTTTTTTTTTTTTGGGGGTTTCTTCCTCTGTCTAACTTTTTTTATTTTCTTCCTCTGTCTAACTTTTTTTATTTTCTTCCTCTGTCTAACTTTTTTTATTTTCTTCCTCTGTCTAACTTTTTTTATTTTCTTCCTCTGTCTAACTTTTTTTATTTTCTTCCTCTGTCTAACTTTTTATATTTTCTTTCTCATCTCCCTTTTTATTTTCTTTCTATCTCCCTTTTTATTTTCTTTCTCTGTCTCCCTATTTTATTTTCTTTTCTATCTCCTTTTTTATTTTCTTCCTCTGTCTCCCTTTTTATATTTTCTTCCTCTGTCTTCCTTTTCTTATTTTCTTCCTCTGTCTTCCTTTTCTTATTTTCTTCCTCTGTCTAACTTTTTTATTTTTTTCCTCTGTCTCCTTTTTTATTTTCTTCCTCTGTCTCCTTTTTTAGAAAAGGGAATTATTGTTTTAGTTTTAGTTTATAATATCTACATTGGACATGTCCATAGGTGCTCCGATCTCCTTCGCACAATCTCCAACAGCGTCCAAAGACTGGTCGTACCAGTTCGATCTAGATTAATGAGCCTACTCATATACCTGATGTGCTGTTCTTTTCTGGTCACTTAAATCTTCAATCCCAGCTCTTGCAATCTAGCCTCTAGCCGTTGACGTGGATTGGTTTAAATTAAAATCATATTTGCAGCCGTGGAATTGTTGCTCCTGCAGGTATGTCAGGGTTCATTCTAATGACAAGTCCAAGCCATTTCCATCTCATTTCTCTAGTAGATTTTCAATGTTTTATAAATGGGTGTCTTCTTTTTCTTCTTTATCATCAAACCCCAGGAATTATGAATTTTTGCTATTGTTCCTATAGTGCAATAGTAGGGAGTACCCGAGCTGTCTTGAAAACCTAGAAATCTCCAACAGCTCCAAGGGCGTAGTGATACGTTTAGTGCTGTGTAGACTCCTACTCAGGTAGGGTTCAAACGGGAGTCTAAGATAAGTCTTATGGTTGATACTCTGTTAAGTCATGGAAAATGTGTGGTATGTAGATATGTGTGATGAAAGGCAAGACAATTTGTAATCTTCTTGTCTACATACGAGCAAAACTGTTTACTTGTCTGTAACAATCATCTTTCGATTAGTGGCATCATAAATGTGTGTGTGTGTGTGCGTGTGTGTGTGTCTGTACGTATGTTTCATGTACGTATGTATGTACATATGCACGTATGTATGTATGTATGTATGTATGTATAAACCAATACTTACATTATGCACACTTCCTGCCTCATATCCTGATGATGAGTGCATTATCTTGAATTTGACGGACAACGGGTGTTCCTGTTATAAAATTGGGGAAACCCCTGCATCATAGAAAATAGTTCTGAAATCGTATTAATGAAATTAGCGTCACACAAATTATTTATGGGAATCTTTTGAATTGAAATTCTGACACACATTTAAATCTTTATATTAAATATTTAAATATAACGTTTACGATTATACAGTAGTAGGGGGGAACGGAGGGTGCCGAAGGTATAATGAAAGGGAGTAATAAAAATGTGAATTTAAATAGAGAGGAAGGAGGGCGGTTTCTGCATATGTATCCAGATTTCTTCAGCTAGACAGATCAAGTGCTAGTTAAGAGCACTGGTGTATTCAAGCAGCGCTAAAGTTTCTTCGTGTCCTTGCCTGGATGCATTTTCACAAAAGTTAAATTATTGCCTTTTCTGACAACGCTAGTTTAACGAAGTGTGTAGAAATCTGCTCATGGGAACTGTCCTAACATATCTCAATGGGTCTATACACCTGAGCTTCAGTTTCTAACGCTCAGATAACCCATGTGCTTTGGATATTAAAAAGACTCCGTATGCGTATGGCAGGGTTTTCCCCTGTGTTATTTCAGCTTGTGATGTCCCCTCTTATTTTGACATTGGTGAACACATGCCAGGTTCTGATTTTTAAATCTTCTTAATAAAAACGAGCATTGAACGTCTAAAGCTCGTTGACTTTGAGCAGTGACCTGTGAAAACTGGAAACTGGAAATTTAAACCGTTGTATCAGTCGGAAACAGTGAACCTGGCGGCAAAGAGTTGCCGTTTTCAAATATTGATTAAATAATTTTCATGGTTCAATTTTGCAGGCTCTTTCTCGGAATATTGGGTAAAAAAAAAAAATCAATGTGACTTGAAGAGACATTATCTTCTTCTTCGAACGTTCCATATCGACCACTTGTTAACCACTCTGTGTGATTTGTATGTGATCTGAGCCCAAGAGCGATTGTACGTTGTGCCAGTTATGCGCCTACAAGTAGGCAAGCACATCCTATTTCTGCGCTGCTTTTTATTTACTAGGGTAGCATTCATAGTGCCTACATCAGTCGCCTCTTACGACATGTCATGTAGGTCGCAGTGGTACTATTCTTTGCTTCCCTTGCAGGCCCCAGCACCACTCAGGTAGAAGAGACATCAACATGAGGGAGATTGATTGAAGCAACCGGTCGTAATATACAAATATACTGTGCTCAGCTCTAAACATCTACTTTCAACATGAGGGAGATTGATTGAAGCAACCGGTCGTAATATACAAATATACTGTGCTCAGCTCTAAACATCTACTTTCAACATGAGGGAGATTGATTGAAGCAACCGGTCGTAATATACAAATATACTGTGCTCAGCTCTAAACATCTACTTTCAACATGAGGGAGATTGATTGAAGCAACCGGTCGTAATATACAAATATACTGTGCTCAGCTCTAAACATCTACTTTCAACATGAGGGAGATTGATTGAAGCAACCGGTCGTAATATACAAATATACTGTGCTCAGCTCTAAACATCTACTTTTGTATGACAAGAATATATTTTCCTGATAGCAAATCTACTTTACTTTATCCTCACACTGTAACCAGGTTGTAGGGTAAACTTTTTGTTTTCTGTGTTTGTCTATCGCTTCTGTCTTTAGTAATGGATTTCTGCATCTTTTGACATGATTTTATCATCCCACCTATCCATATTTTTCCTTGATCTTCCTCTAGCTTTTCACCCATTGCTCCACTGAATAAGAAAATGTATATGCAGTGTGGCCCGGCTGTATTCTTACAAGGTGGTCAAACCATTTCATTATTAGTTTTTCAATGTTATTCAAGGAGGGTATTGTGTCAATCTTTCCACTGATTCTGATATTGTGACTCTTGTCTATTTTTGTGTTGTTGGTGTGTCTTCTTTTTGTATGGTTTATAAATATATAATATGGCCTTTATCGTCATCACAGACGGTCAATTAGCAAATGTTTTACTTTGACAGCTTCTGGGTTTTCGTTTGTCTTTCCTGTCTTTCAGCTCATCATAAGTCTCTTTTAAAAAGATTATGCACTCTCGCGTAATGTTGCTTTCTATATAACTCGTGGAATTGATAACATTAATAATGAAACTGTGTGAGTATCTTCTTTAATAGATTTCAGACGCGGATTGAACAAGCACACACAACATTGATTGAGTACACGCACACGCACACGAGTTGATCTAAGTTAACAACAGTTTCATGAATGCTCACTTAACAACACATACAGCTCATTCGTGCATGTTCATTTATTATTAAAATTGCACTGCATTGTGTGTGAAATGTCACACTAAGAAGCACTCACTAATCACTCTAATAGCACTCAAACAAAGGTTGTTTTTTATTACGTTTATCGCCCAATTTCAAAGCGACAATATGTGCTTTAGCCAAAAATGTCAAACATGAAAATATCAGACTGGAAAAAAAACCAGGAAAAACTGATAACTAATAATGAATGGTGACGAGATAGTTTTCATCATCATCATCATCATCAAATAGCTTGTCCTGAGCAGAACTTTGCCTCCCCAACAGTCCTTTTAATTTCCTCTCTGTCGTAGGCCAGATGTTCCTGCCTCTGCAGCCGTCATGCACAAACCATCAGTTACATCCTGAATCCATCTTCTCCGTGGTCTTCCTCTTCTCCTCTTTGCTGTTATGCCTCCTTCCATGATGGTTTTCTCCAGCCCTTCGTGTCTCTTTATATGTCGAAAATATCCCAATTTTCTCTTTCTGATTTATAGCATCAACCAGTATAGTTATACAGAATACGTTCGATATGCATAAATAGTTATACGTTCGATAGCTTGACGTAGATAATGAAGATAATATGGTATACAATTACGTCATTCATTCATGAAATAGCATGTCACTTAAGAAACGTTGCTCTAATACAGCGCGCGTTTCCCAAAGTGGGCGGTACCGCCCCAGTGGAAGCTGAAGCGTTCAGGGGGCGATAGTGGGTTCAGAAGAATTTGGTGGGTGTTCTGGCGATTAGCAGTCGGTGGCTCCTTAAAGAAGAAATTAATAATAAATATTTTAAAATAAATTATTTTCGTGATTTTACGATTGAATAATCATTTAAAATTTGAATTCTGCATTTTATTTCATCTTATGCCCGTCTTATACGATCCATTTTTTCATCAATTTTCTATTTTATGCATATAATCATTTGAAAATTAACCATGTATTACAGAAATATATCTCAATTGTCTATGTCAAAGAGAAAATAGAGCAAGTATATATGTGGTAGGGGCGTTGGCACACCATTATAATGTGGAGGGGGCGTTACAAAGTTTATGTTGTGCAAAGTGGGCGGTGGGCCGAAAAAGTTTGGGAATCTTTGCTCTAATGATAACTGTTTCTAAAAGCTTATCTAGCATATGTAAGATATTTTGAGAAGAAATTATCAAATAATCACAAAACAGGCAATGAAGTGGGAGACAAATAGTTCAAGAAAGAAAGAACGCGCTAGGAAAAAAATGAAATGAACTTTACTGAGATATGCAATAATTATCCTACTTCAGTTTCATAGATGCGATTGAACTAATTACCAGAATATAGCGATATGAAGAAACCGCTTGAAGACGCTGTGTAAAGTATAACGATAAGAGAGAAATATAATAATATTACTAAGGTGTATATCATTTGATTCCTCTATTTGCAATTCGTCTATCACATTCTGCATCCAGTTATTCATTTACCTTCCCTCCTCCTCTTTCCTGATATAACGGTTGTCTTTTCCAAGTTTTATGACGTTTGACGTTTTATATTACCAAAATATTTCATGTTTCATTGCCATAACTTTTTTTTAATTCAACAACCAACAATCTCCAATGTACCTCCTTCTTCTTCTCTTCCACCATTTACTTCTTTATAGAAGTGTTTGAGTGGGGGTGGGGACGGGGTGGATGGGTGTAGTGATCTTGAGTGTGTTTGTTCTAATGCATTGTAAACTGTTATTCATTTTCTTAAGGCTGTTCTTGATGCCTTCTCTCCATTTTTTGCGTGGTCTTCCTCTCTCGTGCGCTGTACTCGTTATACTTTTTCTGTGTGGCTCTCTGTGGTAGGCGATACCAGGGCATTCTTGTCAGGTGTCCAAACTATTTAATCTGTTGTTCTTTTATGAACTGCATGACTGGTTTCACGTCCATTCTTCTTCTGATTTCTTCATGTCCAATGTTGTCTCTTATTGTTACCCCTGCAGCTCTTCTAAGACATCTCATCTCTGTCGTTATGATTTTACGCTCATTAGCTGCTGTTATTGGTTATGTTTGACACTGGTAACAGTGTTGACCATAAAATCTTATAACTCTTATATTTTGCACCTATTTAGTTGTTCTTTATGTTCATGCTATTTCAGGACACTTCTGTAAC
The DNA here is from genome assembly GCA_020796225.1 of Arion vulgaris. NCBI lineage: Eukaryota > Metazoa > Mollusca > Gastropoda > Stylommatophora > Arionidae > Arion > Arion vulgaris. Next base: position 16,877,601 of record CM036756.1, read on the forward strand.
ATTTGTATACAAATACATGTATGTGCTTCTCAGCTGATTTATTAAATATCCACACCTCACACTATCACAATGTCATGCCATTTTTATTTTATTTGTTCTCTCTTGCAGAGGTTTTTCAGTCTTTTCTTATCAATTTCCAGCCGTCAAATGTTTCTTTACGTGCTAAACTAGAACAATCGATCTACGTTTTCTCGTCAAATCTGTTACATGTCTGTGTTACTTGTAAGGTCTAAATAAGAAATACGTACAACATATTTGGAACGGAAGAAATGGGACAAAATCAACTATCTACCGAAATATTCTTTTTGTTTCGTTTGGCATATAAAACTTTCACTAGAGATTTCCATTGTTGACGCTTTGTCTCCTTTCTACCAATTATTTTCCACTTCAAACCACAATAGATTAGCTTTCCACAGTTGTTCTCCATGTTTCCCTTTGACACTCATACGTTCTTCCCCTATCCGATCTCAATCGAAGTATCTTATTGGCATTCGAGATGGCCCACTCCAATTCCATCTTCGCCTTTTAATGCTAGTCTCCAATGATGCACAGTTTGTCTGTTTTAAAAAGCAAAATCAACTATAATTTGTAATATTGACAACCCTCTTCTCATTCTACGACAAGAGGCTTACGTTGATATACTGTCCTGGGCATGCAGGTGTTTACGGTAATGAGAGAGCGGACAGGCTTGCATCAACAGCATCGATTGTTGGGGAGTTGAAGATGGATAAGGGGGATGTTTTTCGGTCTCTTCGCGACTGTCTGTTGGATGAGGACACTAAAATCGATGTTGAATCGATCAAGCGATTTATGCAGTTTGGAGTTACCCGTTGTACAAGTCAAACTGGATGCCTGAGAGGCAGAGGGAGAGGTGTGTTTAATCAGCGAGCCACTGGAACCATCAGTATGCATACTCTTTGATATCTGTTGGGGAGACTGAGCACCTATGGGTCTGCCGGAGTGCAATGACGTCAGTTTAGTAACCAATAACCAATCTATGACAGCCATCAGTTTTTAAACTGTCTATATTCTTAGTTAATAAACACAATTGTCTATTGATTAAGAATATACGTTTTCAAGTTTGCTAAAAAAAAAATGAAAAGATTTTCATGCGGGCTGTGATGACAACCACTATCTTCAAAGAACATTCCACGTCATAGATAAGATCTAGTCCTTCAAGCGTTAATAAATCATGAGTGATCTGAGTCTTCCATGTATAACAACGCCATGTGTCAGATGTGTCTGTTTTATGTTCCGGATATTCATTTTAGAAGCAACACAGTTCAAAAGTGAGCTTGCTCTTTGACGTTTTCCAGCATTTATAAAACGAATACAATGTACCCATTTATAAAGCTTTTCAAAATCATTATTTTTATTCGTTGCTAAACTTTTGACGCATTTACTTGAGTTGAATATCTTGAAGTGTTCAACATACATTGTTCCTGCCTGACGTTCCACTGAAGTTTTCTAAAGGTTGGTTGGCATCTATAGGAAACTTGTTGGTATCAGGAACCATGGTATGCTTAAGTTCAACAAAGAACCTTCCAGAAATATGCTGATAAAAGTGTTGGGAGTCATCTCTGTCTCACCCCAACCACCACGGTCAGTTTGAATACCGTTCACTTCCACGCATGTCTTTTTTTCATCTGGTTGCCTTCCTCTCCTTGTGTGTGTGTTTATTTGTTCAAGAAAATTCAAAATAAACTGTGGCTACGGATGGTTGATTCAGAGCATGATTGACAATCTGCTATTGAATGCAAAACCGAGGGTTTCAGGTATCCTCGTTACTTTTCACTCTCCCAGCTCCTATATTTATTTTCCACATTTCCATGACCGGTTGGTTTGTTACCAAAATACTACATTGAACACACTCAGCAATAAACCAACTTTCGTGTGTGCTACGTTGCAGTACACATAAATAGTATGTGTGGGGAGGGTATTTCTCTGTGGTAAGGGGTTACGACGTTTTCCTAGCAATCTAATAGAAGTCTGTTCGAATCGATATCGTGTCGTTCAGTTTACATGTGCAATTTTCCTCTACATATAGATATTCACCGGAGTTCAATCATGAGCAGACTATCAATCAATTAATCAATCAACCAATCATCACATTTAAAGTTATCTCAGTATATGTTCTCTGAGTATTTTTGTAGAAGTTGATCATCACAGCTTGAGGTTTTGAATTGAAGTTGATCATCACAACTTGAAGTAGTGTACACTGAAGTTGATCATCACAGCTGGAAGTATTGTATACTGAAGTTGATCATCACAGCTTGAGGTTTTGAATTGGAGTTGATCATCACAACTTGAAGTAGTGTACACTGAAGTTGATCATCACAGCTGGAAGTATCGTATACTGAAGTTGATCATCACAGCTTGAGGTTTTGAATTGAAGTTGATCATCACAACTTGAAGTAGTGTACACTGAAGTTGATCATCCCAGCTTGAGGTTTTGTACTGAAGTTGATCATCACAACTTGAAGTATTGTACTGAAGTTGATCATCACAGCTTGAAGTATTGTACTGAAGTTGGTTATCATAGCTAAAGTTATCCTAATAGATGGACTAAACTTGTTCTGGATAAGCTTGTTATAACAGATAAAGTTATCCTAATAGATGGACTGAATTTCTTATCTTTAAGCTTGTTATAACAGATAAAGTTATCCTAATAGATGGACTGAACTTCTTATCCTTAAGCTTGTTATAACAGATAAAGTTATCCTAATAGATGGACTGAACTTGTTATCTTTAAGCTTGTTCTAGCAGATAAAGTTATCCAAATAGATGGACTAAATCTTTAAGCTTGTTCTAGCAGATAAAGTTATCATAATAGATGGACTGAACTTGTTATCTTTAAGCTTGTTATAACAGATAAAGTTATCCTAATAGATGGACTAAACTTGTTATCTTTAAGCTTGTTCTAGCAGATAAAGTTATCCTAATAGATGGACTAGACTTGTTCTGGTTAAGCTTGTTCTAGCAGATAAAGTTACTCAAATGATCTCAGTAAGTAGAAGAATAATTACATATTGTCTAAAATACTTTACAGACGAAGGATTAACTTCATTGGCCTGAATTTCCCCATAAGTCTCCATCCCTGTAGACAGATATGACACGTCATCTATCGATATTGTTGCACAGAGCACGAACTCCGGAGCTTCAGCAACAATCTTAGGGATCTCATAAAGAATGATCATTGTTCGGATTCGAACTCCCAACCTTCAGAACGACATCCAAACGTCTAAACCACTTCGTTATAGAGACCCCCACACAGGCTGTGTAATTCCTGAATAATCGTTTCATAGTCAAGCCGTGGGCCACTGCAACATAAAGCCAACTAGCTCAGACGGGAAACAAAAATTCCTGTTTAATGTGGGCTGGTTTTTATAAGTGTTTGATATAACACTGTAAGGTTTTCTGAAATTGTATACAATTTTACGAGTCCGTGGTTATTTATTGATAAAAAATGCTAATAATACTGATATTTCTTTGTGTTAAACTTAATTTATGACATAATATAACCTTGTTCTCACATGTTGGGTTGTTTTTTAAAATGAATTTATCTTTAGCTAACAATATTGGAATGCAAGGTCAAGTGACGGTTGTGGTCTGATTGCCTAGAATTTTTATATGAGCTCGCCGGCCTTATATTATCGGATGCCACGGTCAAACGTACCTGTAAATATTAGGTTCGATTGTCTATTGTAAGAGTAATTGGTTATTATTTACTGATGTCACAGTATTCTGTGCAGACTTCTAGATGCACAGCCTCATCTAGCAGATGCCAAAAGGTATGCATGCTGGTGCAATAATCATACCGAAATAACATGCATATTATGTGTGTGTGTGCACATCGAGTGCACATTGTGTGTGTATACACATCGAGCATATGGTGCCAGAGTTAACTATGCAGACATAATCAAGACTTTATAAACATTTCACTAGAATCGAGTCTAAGAGTTGCGTGACTCGATCAGATATATCGTTCTCGTCAGGTTCATATCAAGTTATCAGTTTCTGGAACACGCACGAGCCTGAATACGTAATAAGGTCATGGGTCGTTTAACTGACCTGCCATTACAGTCGAATAAGTACATGTTTGGTCAAGATGAATTAAGAAGGAAGGAAAATTGATCAATATTCTTACTTCCATCTTTTTTAACATGTCTGTCTGTCTGGTATTCGTCTACCTGTCTGTCTTTCTGGTATTCGTCTACCCGTCTGTCTGTCTCTCTAGTATTCGTCTACCTGTCTGTCTTTCTGGTATTCGTCTGCCCGTCTGTCTGTCTGTCTGGTATTCGTCTACCTGTTTGTCTGTCTGGTATTCGTCTACCTGTCTATCTGTCTGGTATTCGTCTACCCGTCTGTCTGGTATTCGTCTACCCGTCTGTCTGTCTGTCTGGTATTCGTCTACCCGTCTGTCTGTCTGTCTGGTATTCGTCTACCCATCTGTCTGTCTGTCTGGTATTCGTCTACCCGTCTGTCTGTCTGTCTGGTATTCGTCTACCTGTCCGACTGTCTGTCTGGTATTCGTCTACCTGTCCGACTGTCTGTCTGGTATTCGTCTACCCGTCTGTCTGTCTGTCTGTCTGTCTGGTATTTGTCTACCTGTCCGATTGTCTGTCAGTATCATTATGTATCTACTGGATAAGACATTTTTACTTCTTTTACTCCTTTACTTGATTTATTTATTTATTGATTTAGTGAGTAACTGAGTGAGTGAGGGAGTGATTGCGTAAGTGAATGATTGAGTGATTGAATGACTGAGTGAGCAATCTTCATTACACTTCAGCGAATAATCATGCGCGCTCCGCTCTCTTTCTTACACGTGAAGATTTCGACAGTGCGTTGGTTTCTTCGGTACACTCGGGAGAAATTTTGATAAGAGAGGCCAGTGGGGGGTGTAAGCGGCAACCACAAGTAGTTTGGGAATGGAGATACGGGAGGGGGTTACAGAGGCGGGGATGTGGTCATCATCTTATAACTACTCTCCTGTTTTCATACTTAGTGACTCCATGAGTATGATTCGTAAAGTCGAAACAGGAATAGGGAGAAGAAACGGTGGAGGTACTAGTACAGACGTGGATCAGAGAAATCACTTTCATTTTCGCTCCTGACACACAGGATTTAGGGGTAATGAACAATCTGATAGATTGGCTAGCACGGCTACGATATCAGAGGAAACTACAGTGAATCGAAAGGGCATTCTTAATGCATTGAGAGTCTTTCCGAACAGAGGAGCTTCGGGGTTGGGAATCTCAGTCGCTGACTAGATTGAGACAGATGGGTGATATTACGACATACCAAATATGCAAAAACGATGAATTAATCAATGTCTAACTCGTGTGCTGGGTCGCTGGGCGATGTTGAATTTGCTGAGGCGAGGGTCGGAGCACCAATGGGCATGTTCGGAGGTCTATGTTGATAGATCATATATAACTGATAACTTTTTCCGGAAAATGGTGAACAAAAGCGTGCATACCATATAGACCATATATTACCAAGTGGGCGTACCGCCCCAGTGGGCGATGAAGCCTTTCAGGGGTGGGGGACGATAGTGGGTTCAAGAGCACTTGGGGAAGGTTTTTTCGTATTTTGCTATTGAATAATCAATAAAAATTTGAATTCTGCATTTTAATTCATCTTATGCCCGTCTTGTAACATCCTTTCTTTCAACAATTTTCTATTTACTGTATATAATCATTTGAAAATTGATCATGTATGACAGAAATATATATCAATTTCTATGTAAAAGTGGAAATAGAGCACGTACATATATGTGGGGGCCTTGTCAGACTGTTATAATGGGGAGGTGTGGGGCGTTACAAAGTTTATGTCGTGCAAAGTGGGCGGTAGGTCGAAAATGTTTGGAAATCTATGATATAGACTAAGAGACTCGATACTAGCATCAAATCATCAACTTCAGATTAGTTTCAGTTTGGAATATCATCATTGCACTCCGGACATGTCCATAGGTGCTCCGATCTCCTTCACTATATCTCCAACATCGCCCCGCGACTGATAGTGCCAGTTTGATTTTGATCTATGAGCCTACTTTGGAATAGACAAACAAAATTTGTTAAGATAACAACACCCCAAACATCTTTTAGCAACATTTGATCGGCAGCTGAACAAAGAAAATCGGGGCATATCCTTTATAGTACGTTACCATCAACCACAGTAAACGAGTCGTTGATTTTCTAGGCACCACTTATACGTTCAGTAGTTTGCCATTGCTTTCTGAACGGTGAGGTCTATTTTACCTTTTTGTAAAAATCTTACGGAAACGAATTTGCTTCCAAATTTGTCCACCGTGAGGTTTGAACCAGGTACGCTTGGGTCTGTGATCCAGCTCACTACCGCTTGAGCTACAGACGCTCACCATGTCCATATAAATGTTAATAAATAATAAATCACTGAGATTGCTGCTATTGAAATATCTTGCAGACAAAGAATGAAAATCAGACATAGATCTGAACACATTCAAATTACAACACACGATAAGGAAACTGCCAACCTCCACCTCTTCGTGTGAAATTGTTTAATGATAACAGATAAATTATGGGGAGGGAAACTCTGTAGCTAAGTGGTTGAGTTTATGTCTTGTGTTTTGAAGATCGTTAGTTCGAATCCCTTACGACGCCTTTCTGTTTACATGTGTCTTTTTCCGTAGATGTCTAGAATTGTTTCTGGAGCTAAGTAAGTCGTGAAATGCTCTCGGTAGGTGGCGTGTCCTCTCTGCGGTTAGGGACTGAGCTATATGTAGATAACACGATGCAAATGAAGTTAATCCTTCGTGTTTAGACCTGTTAGGAAGATTCCACTCTCTGTAAGACCAGATAAATGGTACACATTATATGGAACAAAATAACTTACAAACTAATGCAGATACCATTACATGGAATCGGGCCTAAGGGCCTGAGCCCAAGCGCCACTGAATAATTGAAGAAGTGGAAGGAGAAATGGTGATCGTATCGACGACTAGGTCAGACAGTATTACTCATCACCCTTTGCCAGGTAAAACTGTCTGTCCCACGTCCTAGCGTAGACCGTCCCGCTTGCAGTCCGAAGCCAGCTGAAGCGTATCCCTATACTAGCGTGTGAGTGAGAGTGGGCTTGTACCAAATTCCCACCAACGACTCTCTCCGCGCGTTATCGACATGCGTGTGCGTTATTGCTACACCTAGAAGTGACTTACGCCCCCCATACCTCATCCGACCTCGCTTGTTCATCACCTGACTGCAAGGAATTCAGAAGCTATTCTTGCAAACATTTAGTAATTAGACTACTGCAAGAATCTGTAAAGAAACTTGGCCAGAAGACATGTAAGCAGTTTTTAGTCCACAAGAAACCAAGTCTCGTTTTCTGAACGTCATTTTGCATATATTTTTACAACGTGGAGTTATCATGCGACACGTTATGATACAAAGTACGACTTCTGGACATAGTAGACGTTGTGTGTGTGTGCGCGACATACAAAATTAGCATTAGTAAATATTTATAACACATGAAATTTTTGAATCATTTGATTTTCGTAATTGTATTACTATTTCGTTGCGCACGTTGTGACAATACCCAAACAAAATTCCAGTATCTTGTTAGTATATTTCATTTTTGTACTGAAGAACTTCTGTGTTGACGATTAGTTACTGCGAGACTTCATCTTCCGTCATGTCCAAGGATGAGTTCAAGGATCGTTTTAACATCAGCTTCAGCAGTACATTTGGTATGACTTATTGCCTTAGTTGGAGTCAAGTAGGTAAGAATATTCATTGTTTTTATAAATCAAATCCAACTAAACATAGAAGATAATATAATTGTTTATTAACTATTTATAACGACTTATAACGACTGTCGCATGCAGGCGATTTTGTCCTTTTTAAATATACCTTCATGAAATGTGATAACAAAATCAAACAAGAATAACAAGTACAGTTTAGTATCATAATGCCAACCGATTAAACTAGATGTTAATGGCTCTACACAACTTTACATCACTGGTAACTGGGGGTTAATTTAGTTTTTCAATGTATTCTGTAACAAGATAATTACCTCTCAAACAATTTCTTTCTTTGTATTTCTTTCTTTGTATTTCTCAATGTATTCCGTAACTTAATAATTTACTACTGTCCAACATCTTCTCTTCTTGTATTTCTCAATGTATTTTGTAACATAATACTTCTCTCTGTAACATATTATGTCCATGTCTTTCTTCGACTCGAGTAGCAGGATTCTTTACTATAAGTTCTTCTGAACTTCAACTCACACATTGCAAAAATAAAAACTACATTTTCCAGTTAGTTTTTGTTTTACATTAACTTTCTTCATCGCATCCACTTGTAGTCTTGTATATGTCCATAGATTTTCAAGTCTTTATTCAGAGCTCGGGGGCGGGCCATAAGCGATCACCTTGTTTATTATATATTATACATAACCATTTACTGAATATATGTCTGGTCAACTACTAGTAACAACTGTTATAAGGAAGTACTGGTCAACTACTAGTAACAACTGTTATAAGGAAGACAAAAAATTAAACTGAGATATGGTGGACATACTCTGAATAGTAAGATCAAAGAATCACAACGCAGATATTAAAGTGGGTGGAAAAGTTACAAAAAAAAGGAAGGCCCTAGAAAAACACTGAAACAAACTTTATTGAGAAAGACCGGTGTATACATTTATGTTTATTTTTAAATCAATCTTGAACGTATTTATGTAGATTAATCTTCTACTAATTCTTCAGTTTTCCGTGCCCTTGACGTTCATTACTTAAGATATCACCTTCCTCCATTCATCTCTATTCTTGGACTTATCTTCTCAACATTTGACTCACATTATTTCCAGGTCTTCTGCGTTATCTCCGTTTTCTAGGTCTGCCTCGTGACCTCTTCCAATTCATCTGTTTTTGCATACACAATTTTGTAGTCACTGTTCTCTGTCATTCTTTCATTATGTCCTAGTAATTATGTCCTAGTAATTATGTCCTAGTAATTATGTCCTAGTAATTATGTCCTAGTAATTATGTCCTAGTAATTATGTCCTAGTAATTATGTCCTAGCAATTATGTCCTAGCAATTATGTCCTAGTAATTATGTCCTAGCAATTATGTCCTAGCAATTATGTCCTAGCAATTATGTTCTAGCAATTATGTCCTAGCAATTATATTATATTAACCTTCACAATTGTAGTCATTAATTGTGAGTTCAACAAACCTTGATCATTTCTTTGTTATTTATAATGTATTCTGTTTTGGTCACCTGATTTCTTCTTGTACTGTTGTTATGTTGATGCTGTAATTCTTGAATTCTTGTCTTAATTCTTTAGCTACTCATGTCCTATAAAGGTTTCGTACATTTCATATTCAAAATCTAAAAAATTATTTCTCGTGATCGTTGGCCATTTTTGTCCGTCCTTTTTCAAGACTTAGATATCCGTTTATTAACAATAATATTTGTCTCACGAAGATTGGATCCAAGACCTCAGATAACATACGACCGGCTCTGCTAAAAATTCTAGGAAATAAGGCCACCACCGTCGCGTCACCTCGAATTCCAGTATTGTTGTATAAAGACAAATTTTTTTTTTGTAAATACAACACGCTAAATCAAGGTCTTATTATGTTACAAGTTCAATTTAGCACTAAGGAATATCAGTATTTTTTATATTTTTCATCAATAAATAAACAAGGGCTCATAAAATTAAGTAAAATTACAAAAAAAGTTTAGCTAAACACGTAAAAACAAAGTACTATAGTTTTACAAAATACAGAAACAGTGACGATAAACAGCAACGTTTCGACCAAAAAAGTTTACAGTGTTCTATCAAACATATACAAAAACCAGCCCCCATTAAACAGAAATTTGGGTTTCCCATCTGAGCTAGTCGGTCTTATGTTGCCGGGGCCAACGATTAGATCATTAGTCCTACGCTTCAACCACAGCCTGGAGGAACAAGCTGTCTTTCTTCGTCTCTTACCTACCATTTGACTGTCTGATTAGGGACGCTCTTCTGGTTATACTAACCGATAAATAGCTCAAGGAGTCACTGGGAAAGTCAAACTCTCCTACAAGATAAGGAGACCTTCTGGAGAGATATAGATTTAAAAAAATAGAAGAAAATAGTATTAAATATTAAGATTAAATTACATTATTTTAACATTTAATAAACTAACAAAACATTAATATGCCTAGGTTAATCAAGAAATACTTAGTATGCCTAGGTTAATCAAGAAATACTTAGTATGCCTAGGTTAATCAAGAAATACTTAGTATGCCTAGGTTAATCAAGAAATACTTAGTATGCCTAGGTTAATCAAGAAATACTTAGTATGCCTAGGTTAATCAAGATATACTTAGTATGCCTAGGTTAATCAAGAAATACTTAGTATGCCTAGGTTAATCAAGAAATACTTAGTATGCCTAGGTTAATCAAGAAATACTTAGTATGCCTAGGTTAATCAAGAAATACTTAGTATGCCTAGGTTAATCAAGAAATACTTAGTATGCCTAGGTTAATCAAGAAATACTTAGTATGCCTAGGTTAATCAAGAAATACTTAGTATGCCTAGGTTAATCAAGAAATACTTAGTATGCCTAGGTTAATCAAGAAATACTTAGTATGCCTAGGTTAATCAAGAAATACTTAGTATGCCTAGGTTAATCAAGAAATACTTAGTATGCCTAGGTTAATCAAGAAACACAATTAAGGTTTTCAAAATTATGTTTTGTTGATATATAACATATCAAAAATCGTTAATTGTAAATTAAAAATTAAAAATATTTTGAAAAGAAAATTTCAAATCCAACAAAAAATGTTTGAGTACAATTCTACAGTTAGCTGTATCATTCGTTCACTTGCGTATTTGAGAATAAATTTGGTTTTACTTGCATGTTTATGTGTTTGCTTTGCTGTTTAATATTTAACTGCGATACTGCAACATTTAATTTTTGTTAGTATATTATTACTGTTATTGCCGTTCTTTTACCAGCATACTTTTAACATTAAACTATTGTATCTAATCATTTAATGATGAGACTCAATTTAACTTTCATTTCTTAATGTGCATTAATATGATTTATGCATTTTTGATGTTTTAAAGTTTTTATAATGATCTTTTTGTGGAAACGTTGACTTTTAACCTTGAATCGAACTTTACTGAGAGAGGCGAGAACTGTCGGAGTCGGTTTTATATAAAAGATTGACTTAGTTGTCCATGATAGAGCGGTATAGAGAAATTAATTGATAACTCTTTTTCTTCTTTTCCCGAATCCTGTTTCGCCTGACAGCGTCAGGATAAGAAGAGATGTCTAGAACCAGCATTTGTCAACGCTTCATACATAGTATCTTTTACTGCCTCTGTTATCTTGTACTGCCTCTGTTATCTTTTACTGCCTCTGTTATCTTTTACTGCCTCTGTTATCTTTTACTGCCTCTGTTATTTTTTACTGCCTCTGTTATTTCTGTGCTTCACCTTTTCTTTATTTTTCCTTTTTTCCGATCTAGAAGCACTTGAGATTTCAGCTCTTCGGCTCGGTGCCATGGACATCGTAACCCTTCGGTTCGGTGCCACGAACACCGTGAATCTGGGGAACCTGTGACTTTTCTGCTAGCCCGCGAAATTGAACCCGCACACACAGAGGGCTAGTCACCCGAAGTCCAACGCGCTACTATAAAAAAAATAACACGCTGGGCAGGCGGGCGTCCACCTTTTCTATTGACTACTTTTCGCTTCGTATCCACTGTAATACTTGCTAGCCATATGTAACTTCTAACAGTATCAAAGGAACACAACTGTAAATGTTTTTGTCTGCAATATTTTATATCTTATTAGCTTCTTTATTATTATTATTATTATTTGGCCCTACCCGGAAGTGCCACAACGAGTGAGCCCAATAAGTTTGAACGTACAAACTCCGAGCGTCGTCATTCTTTCAAATAAGAGCTGCTTGGAAATTGTTTTAATGTATTTAGATATTGCCTATTAGCTCTATGAAGGCTCCCACCCTTTGGCTTCGATCAAGTAGACACTACATTTTGATCTTAACCAAATACTGAGAAGCTTTAGTATTTGCATTATTAGATGAAGGAACTGCAAGCATCACTACACCAAGTATGCAACATCTTCTCTAGAGTGGTAATACAGTGGATACCATCTCACTGCGGAATACCTGGCAATGAGACTGCGGACATATTGGCAAAAGCAGAAAGCAGGCTACCACAGACAGACACCCAGTATGATATATGAGGAAGCAAAAGTAGGGATAAAAAGGCCTACAAGAACAAATGGCTGAGAGATCACCCATGGCATGAAAAAGACGATGCTTACCACCAACTAAGTAGAGAGGAACAGGTTGTCATTTTTCGTCTACGAACAGGGCACAATAGACTGAGGTACCATCTGTTTAACAAGTATAAAATAGGCCCATCTGACATATGTAGATGTGGCACCAGCAAGGTGACAGAGACACACATACTGCAAGAATGTCCAACGTACATGGAACAGAGAAAAACACATGGCCAATTCCCATATCAGTCCAAGACAAGCTATACGGAGATGTACATGGACTCGGTTGACCACTAACTACTTTAAAAGTATACAAATCGATATCTGAAAACGTTGGAAGAAGAAGAAGAAGCATTATTAGATGATTTAATTATTTTTATGTTTAGTTGTTTTCAATGCAATGTATTCGTTTATTTATTATACAAACTTTGATCATGCTCAAATATCATCTATAACTGCATTGTTTCTAGTTCTTCATCTTCACTTCTTTGCGTTCAGTTTCGTATGCTCGTCTAAACCATGAGATGTGTTGCCTCTATGAAGCTGCATATCTGTTGGATTTCCTCGAGAGTTCCCCATAGCTTGCTCTGTAAGCTTCGTTGTTTATAGTTGAGAAGTAGCTAGATTCCATTCCATTACTTCACTTGTTTGGTTTATTGTATCTCCCCTTTTATGTTTGATTAATATATCCCTTTCAGTCTGTAGTTTTTATTGTTCACTTACGGACGCACTTATGTTCCAACGTGTACTGAATTAGGCAGTATATTGGTTTTGTATCATCTTAAACAATATGACGAGTCAATATATCGACTCCGAAGAGCGAAAGAGTTAAATATATAAGAAGCGAAAAATCATAATCATTTAATGTTTTGCTTTCTTTTATTTAACAAAAATAGGAGTTATATGTGGCTCCTTTGTCTTATATTTTCTTGATACAGTCCCAGACAAGATGGGCAGGACATGTGGCTCGAATGCCAGATTGCAGAATACCCAAACGACTCTTTTATGGTGAGCTGCAAAGTGGTAAACGCTCACAGGGGGCCAGAAAAAGCGATTCAAAGATACACTCAAGAACTCGATGAAATCTTTTGGCATAGATGTCAACAACTGGGAGAATGCTGCTCAAGACAGATCAGCCTGGCGCACACTTCTGCGACACGGTTCCTCGGCCTGCGAGGCAGATATAACAGCACGGATGGAGCAAAGACGTCAAAACAGAAAGGCAGTAAAACTTCCCACAAGTGCAAGTATACCTTGCCCACACTGTACACGAACATTTCAAGCCCGTATCTGGCTCACTAGTCATCTACGCACACACATACAAACATAGAGCAACTACATTCCCGTGAATGAAAATTTGTGTGGTCATCATCACCCGTGATGGACGAGCATCATAATAGCGAAGGATTTACTTCATAGCTCCGGGTTTCCCTATATGACCCTATCCCTCTCGGAAGAAATGGCATACCATCAACAGAGAATGTTTTACAAAGCACGAACTCCCTAGCTCTAGCAACAAACCTGTGGATTTCCAGGAAATAATGCTCGTGTGAACATAGCGACGCGATCGGAGTTCGAACATACAACCTTCAGAACTCAAAGCAACCTATTAGCCACTTCGCTACAGAGACCCAATTGGTTATAGAAGGAAACAGAACTCAAAGCAACCTATTAGCCACTTCGCTACAGAGACCCAATTGGTTATAGAAGGAAACAGAACTCAAAGCAACCTATTAGCCACTTCGCTACAGAGACCCAATTGGTTATAGAAGGAAACAGAACTCAAAGCAACCTATTAGCCACTTCGCTACAGAGACACAATTGGTTATAGAAGGAAACAGAACTCAAAGCAACCTATTAGCCACTTCGCTACAGAGACCCAATTGGTTATAGAAGGAAACAGAACTCAAAGCAACGTATTAGCCACTTCGCTACAGAGACCCAATTGGTTATAGAAGGAAACCTTTTTTTTTCAAATCAAATAATATTTAAAACAAAATAACTATCGGCAAATGATAGAAAAGTGGCAAATTTGTCTGATAAGAAGGAACGCAAATAAACACGGATCAGATTGTAGAACAAAATGCACAATTGACCATATAAGTAGTATGTTTATATAAGAGGGTTGGATCATCACTACTGGATGTGAGGACGTGTAAGGAATGAAATATGGCATCAGATTTGCATTGGTTGATAAATAAAATAAAGTTGAAACTTACAAGATATTTAGCACCACACAACAGCAGGAAACAATTTAATGTGGGATATCTTATGAATAAAGAGGGGAAAAAACAAATTGCAAAAACAATTGCAAATAAGTACCCATCACTCGAACAATTAATGAAAGAAACAAAATGAATATAGATGGAGACTACAGTAAAACTATGTAGAATGGCGAAACACGTAATAACCAAGTAATGTAGTTTTACAAAATACAAAAACAATGACAATATACAGCAACGTTTCGACCAAAAGGCCTTTATCAAGCCAACAATACAACAGGAGGGACGAATTTCACAGCACACTACATATAGACTATGACAAAGATATTACAATGGTCAAAAAATGAAAGAAACAAACTCAAAAGAACACTGACAACATATAAAAATAACACTGACAACATATAAAAAGAACACTGACAACATATAAAAATAACACTGACAACATATAAAAATAACACTGACAACATATAAAAATAACACTGACAACATATAAAAAGAACACTGACAACATATAAAAAGAACACTGACAACATATAAAAAGAACACTGACAACATATAAAAAGAACACTGACAACATATAAAAAGAACACTGACAACATATAAAAAGAACACTGACAACATATAAAAAGAACACTGACAACATATAAAAAGAACACTGACAACATATAAAAAGAACACTGACAACATATAAAAAGAACACTGACAACATATAAAAATAACACTGACAACATATAAAAAGAACACTGATAACATATAAAAAGAACACTGACAACATATAAAAAGAACACTGACAACATATAAAAAGAACACTGACAACATATAAAAAGAACACTGACAACATATAAAAAGAACACTGACAACATATAAAAAGAACACTGACAACATATAAAAAGAACACTGACAACATATAAAATTAAACTATATTATTTTTCGTTCGCCCGTTATGATTTCAGATGTAGTCGTGGCGGCTAATATGTCACCTCTGACTAATTTTTGCGTGAAGATTTGCTTTACATATCACTAGATTCTCTCGCCCTTCAAACGTTCCTTACTCCAACTTCGGAGATACTAGTAATTTGTAATTTAGATGACCAAGTAAAGGATCACAACCACGTACCGTGTGCATACCAAGAATTGTCCCCCATCTGGCCTCAAACCCTCGAATTTACATGACACCTGGTCACTAGCGCAGCGTGTTATCAACTTTGCTATCGTCGACCTCATTAAACTAAATGAAATGAGGCGTGCGAAGAAGTGCTAGAGAAGAAAGAGAATATCAGCAAAAAGAACGGATAACTCAGAAACCATACGGGTGATGAAGGAAAGGAAGAACAGGAATGCAGATTTGAACATAAATATATTAGTAGTTTCAAAGTCAAGGAACAGAAAGCATATGTTCAGACAAACAAAATCAGAGAAGTCGGGAGAAATATCAGAAGAGACACGTAGAAGTTCAGCGATGAAATGGCAAAAGAGGAATGAAAAACATTATCCACAGAATATATCAGAGACGTATATAACTAGTGAGAAATTTAAAAAATGTAATGTCCTTAATTAGGCTCCCTGACCGCGCGCAAAGCGTGTTCGTAGCGCGTTAGACTACGGGTGACTAGTCATCTGTAAGTGCGGGTTCAACTCCGCGGACTGGCAGAAAAGCTACAGGTTCCCCAGATTTACGGTGTTCGTGGCACCGAGCCGAAGGGTTACGATGTCGATAACACCGAGCCGAAGAGCTTTCAGTTCAAGTGCTTCTGGATCGGAAAAAAAAATAAAAATTAGGCTCCCAAGGACAATTGAATATTTCGAACACATCAGACGACATGAGTGCATAGAGAAGATAATTTTGGAGGGAATGTTGTCTGGAAGTAAGAATGAGAGGAAGACCTAGAAGACGATGTGTGCAAGATGTCATTGATGATCTTCTTCTTTTTGGAACGCTCCATATCGATCACTTGTTAATTACTCTGTGTGATTTGTATGTGATCCGAGCCTAATGGCGATTGTACGTTTTGCTAGTTATGCGCCTACAAGTATGCCAGTACATCCTATTTCTGAAAAAAATTATTTACTAGGGTAGCTTTCCTAAGCCCCTACCTCAGTCGCCTCTTACGACATGCCTTGTAGATCGCAGTGTTACTATTCTTTGCTCCCTTGAGAGCCCTGGCAACACACGGGTGATTGACGATCTGAAAATGACTGCTGCTGAAGTATGTCAACTTTGCGCAGAACAGAGAGTTTTTCAGGACTGCTGTCATGGGAGCCAAATTCTGGAAGGACAAGCTACTTGATGATGATGATGATGATGATGATGATGATGATGATGATGATGATGATGATGATGATGATGATGATGATGATGATGATGATGATGATGAATAACAAAAATGGAAGGTTGCTAAACAACACACATAAAAACAGAGAGTTTTTCAGGACTGCTGTCATTGGAGCCAAGTTTCGGAAGGGACAAGCTACTTGATGATGATGATGATGATGATGATGATGATGATGATGATGATGATGATGATGATGATGATGATGATGATGATGATGATGATGATGATGATGAATAACAAAAATGGAAGGTTGCTAAACAACACACATAAAAACAAATGAAGTGACGAATAGACCATTTCCTATTCTAACAATATATTTATATATATATTACTATTATTATTATATTCCACTACCATTATACGTTACATAGAGTCAGCAAACAATTTCTCCATATCTCTCTATCCTGCACTATTTGTTCAATATCTTCTATGGAATTGAGTCCCATTTTATATTCATTATTTTTCTCAGACATATAATTTCAAATTAATTCAACCTACTTTCTATATCTGTAGCCATCTTACACCTATGGCTGGCATGTAGTACAACGTATTGATACAACATTGGAACTGAAAATTCGTAATTTTGTTTTTAAACTACATAACTTGGAGTTTCATGATGGTTTATTTAGACTTTTAAAAGCTGGTGTTACTTTGACAATTATTAGTACAATTTCTTATTTAGTATCTCCCATGCAGTGAAAACTGCAACCCAAATAGGTCAATTGCTGTTATTTTTATCATTTTGGATTCCAGGATGATATCTGCATTATTTGTCACAATAACGCACATTAAGAAGGCAGACAAATAACATATAAAAGAAGGTCTTGTTCTGGAACCAACAAGGAATACAAGAGAGCACATAAAGAGCTGGAAATGGATATTAAAGTGATTAAGATGACGTTGAGCGTCTGATGAAAAGATTAGGCTCCCATGCGGAAGACCCGCGTTCAATCCCCGGTAAGGCCAATGAGGTTTTTTTATTTCGGGGCATAACAAAAAATCCTAACCTGAACAGTTTCGCTGCGACTGGTGCCATCAAATTTCATGAGCACATGTCTTTCCCCCTCCCTTCCCTGTTCTACGACACCCAAAAAACGGTATTACAGACAGTAACGACAGATTTTTTTTAAGTTGACATGGAAAGAACTGGAAAGAATGTTGTTAAGAGATATCAAAAGGAATGGCGAATGTTTGATAAGGACCTGTGCTTCAGATTGAATCTGAAAGGCTTATTAATATTTACCAACACTGTATGTATGTTTGTTGTCAAGAGTAAAGGAATTAACAAGACTAACAATGGCTCATTAACGCATTTATTTTACAGCCGATTTGTCATGTTGTGACTTTAATTTATTTAAAACAATGATAACATGATTATGATGTTAACTCATTCCATACCATGAGTGTTACTGGGTTCTGATTGTTCTGTGACATCTGAGTTTGGAGCTCACACGTATTTTGTTATTGCATGCATCGTTGTGTGCAGTTGGTATCATAAATGTATAATCATATATACTATGGACGTCTGCGCTAAGCGGTAGTGAACTTGATTCCAACCAAAGAGTACCTGGTTCAAAATACGCGGCGGGCAGTTTGTCCCCGTGGATTTTTAAAACCGGTAAAATAGTCTTTACCATTTAAAAAGAAATGGCAAACCACTGAACATATAAGTGGTGCCTAGAAAATCAACAACTCGTTTACTGTGATTGGTGGCCAAGTCCTGTAAAGGAAATGCCACGATTTCCATTTAAACATAGCAGGTGTATGTGTTTTCAAATTCTTCCTTATATCCATTTACAAATTCTTCCTTATATCCATTTACAAAATGCTTGAATAAGTGTAATCTAAGAGTAGGAACTGTACAAGTAGGGAATGTGATTTTATTGTTGTAATTTTCATCTTTTGATTTCAATAAAATATTCTAAGCTTATCATATTTCATTATCCCTTCTAATTTAAATCATTGTATAAATCCTCTTTACCTCCTTAAACAAATTTTTCGAGCTTCAAGTTTACAACTTTATGCTATAATTTTGAAATAAATCTTTGTTCACTTTAATTGGAAATGTTTTCTTTGAGAAAAACATTGTTTCGCTATCTAACGTTGAATTCTTCGTTTTAAATATACTAAAATCTCAAAACTACTACAGGGTGAATAGATTTGAAATAACGTTCCCATACTGTGAGTCCACGGTACCATATGCAAAATGTTTAGTTTATTGAATAGTTATTTCAGTCGCTTTTGTGGGACTTGGCTTTTAAAACGTTTGTAAACCTGTCGTGAAGATGAGAGCCTAATCAAAAGAGTTTATGAGATTGTTTAGGTTGAATGGTTGAAAGCTCAAAGCCAACAGAAACCGTCTTAAGAATATGTTCAGTGGAGCGTACAATACCAGGTTGTGGAAAAATATTTACAGCAATCTATCTGTGGACACGTTATGGTGATGTGTTTGTACCAACATGCTTCGCTTCTTGAAACTGTCTATACATTTATCAATATTCAGTCACTTTTTCATGATAATTTTAGTCGAAAATGCAACCAGAAATCTCATATTTTTTCTTCTTTCTTCTTTTTCTGCTTCTTCTTTGAACACTCCATATCGGCCACTTTGTTAAGCCACTCTTTGATATTTGTATGTGAGCTGAGCATAAGAGCGAGTGTACGTTGTGCCAGTTATGCGCCTACAAGTAGGCAAGCACATCCGATTTCTACGTCGCTTTTTATTTACCATGGTAGCTTCCCTAGACCCCTACCTCAGTCGCCTTGTAGGTCGCAGTCTTACTATTCTTTACTCCCTTGTGGGCCCCAGCAACATACGGGCGGAAATCTCATATTTAAGACACAATTATGTTTGAACAGTTGACAGGCTTTTACAACAGTGGGAGAGTAATAAATACCATGAGATATACAAATGATCAGTGACGGCTCGTCATTAAGGGCCTGTGGGGCCGGGCCCCACGAAAAGAAAAATGTAAGTGTATTTATTATTTTATATATTAAAATATAACCTAACCCAGAACCATGATTTTTTTTTAAATGTTTGTCTGGCCCCACCAACAGAAATGATCACGAGCCGTCAGTGCAAATGATATACAAATGATATACAAATGATATACAAATGATATACAAATGATATACAAATGATATACAAGTGATATACAAATGATATACAAATGATATACAAATGATATACAAATGATATACAAATGATATACAAATGATATACAAATGATATACAAATGATATACAAATGATATACAAATGATATACAAATGATATACAAATGATATACAAATGATATACAAATGATATACAAATGATATACAAATGATATACAAATGATATACAAATGATATACAAATGATATACAAATGATATACAAATGATATACAAATGATATACAAATGATATACAAATGATATACAAATGATATACAAATGATATACAAATGATATACAAATGATATACAAATGATATACAAATGATATACAAATGATATACAAATGATATACAAATGATATACAAATGATATACAAATGATATACAAATGATATACAAATGATATACAAATGATATACAAATGATATACAAATGATATACAAATGATATACAAATGATATACAAATGATATACAAATGATATACAAATGATATACAAATGATATACAAATGATATACAAATGATATACAAATGATATACAAATGATATACAAATGATATACAAATGATATACAAATGATATACAAATGATATACAAATGATATACAAATGATATACAAATGATATACAAATGATATACAAATGATATACAAATGATATACAAATGATATACAAATGATATACAAATGATATACAAGTGATATACAAATGATATACAAGTGATATACAAATGATATACAAATGATATACAAATGATATACAAATGATATACAAGTGATATACAAATGATATACAAATGATATACAAATGATATACAAGTGATATACAAATGATATACAAGTGATATACAAATGATATACAAATGATATACAAATGATATACAAGTGATATACAAATGATATACAAATGATATACAAATGATATACAAATGATATACAAATGATATACAAATTATATACAAATGATATACAAATGATATACAAATGATATACAAATGATATACAAATGATATACAAATGATATACAAATGATATACAAATGATATACAAATGATATACAAGTGATATACAAATGATATACAAATGATATACAAATGATATACAAGTGATATACAAATGATATACAAATGATATACAAATGATATACAAATGATATACAAATGATATACAAATGATATACAAATGATATACAAATGATATACAAATGATATACAAGTGATATACAAATGATATACAAATGATATACAAGTGATATACAAATGATATACAAGTGATATACAAGTGATATACAAATGATATACAAATGATATACAAATGATATACAAGTGATATACAAATGATATACAAGTGATATACAAATGATATACAAGTGATATACAAATGATATACAAATGATATACAAATGATATACAAGTGATATACACATGATACAGTAATATTAGCTTAGAATGAGCAAGAATTGCACTAATTGATCGACAACTTAAACAACATAAGTGAGTTATATTAATTATACAGGTAAAGTAAAAGAAACTTTTTTTTATAACACGAGGTACGAGGGCGCATTGAAAAGTAATGCCTCCAAGTCCATAACTTTGTTAATATACATAATTTACAAATGAAACATACATTTTCAGAAAGCTTGAGATGTCCACTACACAATAGAGTCATTATTTTTCGACATAGTCACCTCCACGTTCCACACACACGCCAACGTCGAACTAGTTGTTGCATCCCGTCGAAGAAAAATCTGATGATTTTTCACGAAGCCAGGTACGCGCATCTACTGCCACATCCTCGTCAGAAGCATATCTGTTTCCCTTGAGATGTTCCTTGAGCTTTGGGAACAGGAAAAAGTCACAAGGTGCCAAATGCGGGCTATATGGTGGGTGCGCTAAAATGTCGTCAAAATTGAGACGCTCTAATGCTGCCGCTGTTTGTCTACTGGTGTGTGGACGAGCATTGTCATGTTGAAGGAGTGCGTGTTTTCCAGGACGAACACGTAGCAGTATTGCCCGTAGTTTCTTCATCGTTTCCACATACCGATCAGAATTCACAGTATTGCCACGTTCCAAAATTATGTGTGGATTACGCCTGGCAGTCCCAAAAATGGTCATCAAAACTTGGTGAGGGTGGGTGAGTTTTGTGCCTGTATTCCATAGACTGGCGCTTGTTTTCAGGGTCGTAATGATGCACCCATGACTCATCGCCAGTGACAATTCGGCAGATAAAGTCATCACCTTCTCGTTCATATCGCATCAGGTGTTCCTGATGTCGGCGATGTTTCATTTCCGGTGTCAGCATGCGAGGGACCCATCTTGCACAAACTTTCCTATACCCTAGCAATACATGAATAATGTGATGTACTCGTTCAGTCGAAATTTCAAGCATTATAGCGACATCTTTTTGCTTGATGCGGCGATTGACATAAATCAATTCGTCCACGCGAGCTTGGTGTTGTTCATCCACTGCTGTAATTGGTTGTCCGCTGCGAGCCTGATCATGCAAGGTCATCGTCGCTGGATTGTCGCCTTTAACAGTCCTTGCCCACCTCCTAACAGTACACACAGGCGTCACCATATACCGCTCTCATTCTCCGATGCATGTCGATGGGAACACAACCTTCGGCCGTCAAGAATTCAATCACAGCTCTTTGCTTCAACCGGATTTCCATGTATGACGCCATCTTAGATAATGTTGTACAACATGCGCAACATTCCAGACACTTGACACTTACTGTCCTGAAAACACACTTACATATACTTTATTCTGATATCGGTGTCAATTGCCTCCGAACACTATTAACAAAGTTATGGACTTGGAGGCATTACTTTTCAATGCACCCTCGTATATTATGGAATACTGTGTAAAGTCAGTATTTTTTATTGACCGGTCGGCACACAATGGGTGATGTGGTCAACATTTCGCCAGCCACCTTCACTTCCCAGTAACAAATTGAGGCTGGGTCGACATGAGAGCCATTACGGTCGGAAGCATCAGTCGATGCTTCCACAAGATCCAGAAGGGCAGGTTTCGGTATGAGTGGATGTCCTCTATAGAAGTTTCTAACCTCCAGCGGCTTACGTGGATATACTGTCCTGGTCATGCAGGTGTTTACGGTAATGAGAGAGTGGACAGGCTTGCATCAACAGCATCGATTGTTGGGGAGTTGAAGATGGATAAGGGGGATATTCTTCGGTCTCTTCTCGACTGTCTGTTGGATGAAGACACTAAAATCGATGTTGAATCGATCAAGCGATTTAAGCAGTTTGGAGTTGCCCGTTGTTCAAGTCGAACTGGATGCCTGAGAGGCAGAGTGAGAGGTGTGCTTAATCAGCGCGCCACAGGAACCATCAGTATGCATACTCTTCGATTTCTGTTGGGGAGACTGAGCACCTATGGGTCTGCCCGGAGTGCAATGACGTCAGTTTAGTAACCAATAACCAATACGGTCGGAAAATATTCCGCAGAATTGGACACAAATATCGAGAGAGAAAAAAGATAGTAGAAAAAAACCAAAAGCAAACATAAAGTAGAACATAAGAATAGAAGCATAGACACCGGAACAAGAATCAACAGTTGTATATCTTGGAAATGTAGTAACAAAAGATGAAAGATTAATAAGAGAATAAAAAACGTCAAAAATATATTTAACAGCATAAGAAAGATATTAAAATTCAATCAAGTAACAAACACAGACAGGTTTAATGAGAATCATCAATTGTTACATATACTCATCATTGTTGTATGGGAAGAAAAAATGGACAATGAACGAACAGCTGAAAAACAGATACAAGGATTTGAAATGAGTAAAACAAAATAATCGTCATGGAACGTCATAGGGACAAAAATAATTAAAAAGTTCAGAAAATACTAAAATTGAAAATAGAACTACTAGAAGTAAATAAAGTTCAACATTTCTTTGTTTTTCGAGAGAAAGACACAATGAAATAGGGTGACAAGGCAGGGACAATGTCAGTGAGTTGGCACTGACCAAGGTCATACTATACCTCCATGTGATGACTGTGGAAAAATATTGTAGCTCTGTGGTCTGAAAAAGTGGTTAGGCATCGAAGGGGAAACTACCCACGAGAGGTGGTAGTAGTGTAAGAGTAATGAAATGAGATTGACTCAAACACCAAGTTATAGCAATTATCTGTGACTGTCTGCACATACACGATTTATCTAACCAACTTCTAGAAATCGGTAATCGATACAACTATTGTACATACTGTACACATACACTGACCCTAACAAGCGAGCCAAAAAAATACTCCCATTTTAAAAGTCTAACTTGTTGCCGTGCCAGATTTGCACTATATCAGCAAATTCATTCAATGTCTGCTGTTTGAGTACCCCAAACTAGAAAACAGAACCAAGCGATAGCTTTAATTGCGGTAGAGCCACAAACACATTGTCCCATCTGGTCCAATATTTGAATAGAAATATCTGATATGTATGTGATGACTGGTGATATCAGTACTACTTATAAAAACTTATCTATTTGCGCTGTCCTCAATGGAAAATAATACAGAGGGATACAGTTACGGAAAAATTCATTGATGAGACACAAGTGATGTATGTCCCAAAGCAGAGGAGCATGCGCCTAATCTGA
Source organism: Arion vulgaris (assembly GCA_020796225.1). Classification (NCBI taxonomy): domain Eukaryota; kingdom Metazoa; phylum Mollusca; class Gastropoda; order Stylommatophora; family Arionidae; genus Arion; species Arion vulgaris. The sequence goes on from CM036756.1 coordinate 16,902,211, forward strand.
CACGATCGCGTCACAGCATAAGCGCGACCAAGCTCTGGGGTTCTCATCATACACATGCTACAAGGGGTACAAGGGGGTGGTTGAAAAGTGGTTTAATATAGAGATAACTCAAGCTGTTATATATACGAACAGATGATGCCAAGTAAACAGTGAGAAGATTAACACAGGAGACAATCCAGAAATCTACTGTTAAAACTAGGATGTGCTTGATCGAAAAGTACAAAAATATGGCCGCTGCTCTGCTAACTTTGTAAACTAGCATTACAACGTAGCTCTGCTCTTTGGCTCAAACACCATGCATGCCACGTAGTCAGCAATTTGTATTTCTAGAGCGAGCAATGAGAAAGAGTAAGAAGAAGGAAAAAGAAAACATTTGAACATTAAAATGAAGCTGAAGGCAATATTGGAAGGGATAATTGAAAGCAAGTGAGCAAGAAGAAGACAAAGATATAACTAGGAGTAAAAACATCAAGAGATAGAAAGGCTATCAGTGTACTATCAGGGCAAGGAACAGAATTTGCTAGACATTCCTTGCAGCCAACATTTGATGTTATGACGGCAAGTGCTGGTGAGGATGTTTTGAAGGGTTTTTAAGCCAGAAGATTGACTTCATTTCACCGGGTTTTACTCCATAGGGCAAAAATGGCACGTCATTTGCCGAGAGTATTGCACAAAGCACGAACTCCGTAGTTCCAGCAACAATCCTAGGGTCTCTGGAAAAAACTACACTCTTGAACAGAATGCAAGGCAAACAATCTGATCACTTCGCCACAAAAACCTTCAATGGTTATATACTTTAGTAACTAATTCATGTAAATATATTTGTTGTGTTTGCCATGTGAATACACTCTGGCGCCTTTTATTTTGTCCATTTGTTATAGTTTATTTCCATTTACAACGTTGTCTTCTACTTATGGATCTCACGAACTCGACAGACAACATCGTAATAAATGGCCAAACACTGGAGAACATTTGACATATTTGGGTAGTAAAGTGTCAAACAACGGAGACACGATGAAAGAAATAAACTCTCGTATTGCTATAGCAGCTAGTGCCTTCACTAAATTAACGAATATCTGGCAATCTCAAGACCTTAGTATATGCACAAAAGTTAAATTATTTAGGTCATGTGTGATTCCTGTACTGACCTACGGTTGTGAAAGTTGGAAATCAACAAAGAAAATTGATAAGAAACTGGACAGCTTTGAGAATAAATGTCTACGAAAATTATTAAAAGTAAAATGGAGTGATTTCGTTTCTAACAACACAGTGAGAGATAGAACACACCAACAACCCGTATCAAATATTATAAGGAAACGAAGGTGGAAATATTTAGGTCACGTTCTTAGATCAGACGAAAAGAGACTAAATCGACAAGTCCTTATGTGGTCACCAGTTGGGAAAAGAAAACGTGGAAGACCAAAGACCACTCTTCGAAGAACCATCCAACAAGAAAGTAAACTATTGTGATGTAAAACCATACAAGATCTCCAACTGCTAGCAAAGAACCGTATCACATGGAGATCTAAAACCTCTGCCCTATGTGCCGCCTTTGGTTCGAAAGGAATAAACTAACTAACTAACTTCTACTTAATCGTTTGAAATCTTTCCTGATGTTATACTTGGCAACAGAATCCAATATCTGTGTGTATGTCCACACTATTTTATTTGCCAATCTCCAACATTATCAACATTTATTTTTTGTTCAGTCTAAATTTCTCCAGACCTTTATTGGTTTGTTTTTCTTTTTCCCTAATAACATTCATTCTTCATCATTTAACATGCCAATGGTTACCATTGTATGGGAGGGATATGGTTACCATTGTATGGGAGGGATATGGTTACCATTGTGTGGGAGGGATATGGTTACCATTGTATGGGAGGGATATGGTTACCATTGTATGGGAGGGATATGGTTACCATTGTATGGGAGGGATATGGTTACCATTGTATGGGAGGGATATGGTTACCATTGTATGGGAGGGATATGGTTACCATTGTATGGGAGGGATATGGTTACCATTGTATGGGAGGGATATGGTTACCATTGTATGGGAGGGATATGGTTACCATTGTATGGGAGGGATATGGAATATTTATATAACACTCACACCTGTACAGTCAAATAAGGTAAAAATAATTTCTTTTCAAAGCGTGGCATGCCCATATAAACGAAAGACGTGCTCCAAATTATTAATTGGAGTAGCAGACTTGAATAGCAAATTTGAAAGCATGTTTTTTTTAAATATTCTATTCTAGCTACGATTTATATTTGCTACAGCGTTTGTAATTTTTCTCCTGGGGCGGGATTTAGAAGTTGATATATTTATTTTGTAACGAACTCTATTGGGAGAGGCAGGAAATATCGGACTAAATTCTGTTGAGGAGATTAAGTGAATTGCCTAGGATAGAGCAGTATGGAGAAATTACTTGCAGGTCCCATGTAAGCAGGTCCCCCTCCCCTCCTTTTGTTCCTACTATATATGGAAAGGTATGTAAGATGATAAACAAAAGAAATGACAATAATACAAGCTGGTAACATATATACTTTCCTTTTTATTTCATTTTTTTTTTCTGCACAGATTTCATCAAAGATTTATCTCTTGATGCTCCTGTTTTACTACTTCTTCTTCTTGTAATCTTGTATGCCAAGATGTCCGTTGCTCATCTTCACAATCTATCTGATTTTATGCTCAATTTGTCTGCTGTCAAGCCAGACAGCTGACAGATCTAAATTTGTCTTTTTTATTTCATATCCAGAACGATGCTATTTATTTCTAGCTGTTCTGGCATTTAATGAACATTTTAAGCTTAAATATTCACAACATGAGTTATTTTCTGGCTCATAAATCTGTCGAAGATTTATTGAAAGCTATTATTACTGTTAGTGGTTAAGGGGCCATTCTTTTTTGTCACTTCGGACTGACCCACAGCGTCTTAGTTTACTTCAGCAAATTAATATGTTAAATTACTGGAGATAGTAGTGGTCAGACAGACAATTTCCCATATGTGAGCAGGAAACATCGTGCCATAATATCATACTGGAGATAGTAGTGGTCAGACAGACAATTTTCCATATGTAGGCAGGAAACATAGTGCCATAATATCATACGTGTCAGCCTCTATAGCGTTATGATTTCTGCACTTGCTTCGGATGTCCTTGTTTTCGGTATCGAATACCACAAGTTGGAGAGTGATTTTTTTGTCCTCAAAATCGCAACAACTCTCAGATTCACCCAGCCTCAATTGAGTATTTTTCCAACCGCAACAACTCTCAGATTCACCCAGCCTCAATTGAGTATTTTTCCAACCGCAACTACTCTTAGATTCACCCAGCCTCAATTGAGTATTTTTCCAACCGCAACTACTCTTAGATTCACCCAGCCTCAATTGAGTATTTTTCCAACCGCAACTACTCTTAGATTCACCCAGCCTCAATTGAGTATTTTTCCAACCGCAACTACTCTTAGATTCACCCAACCATATTTGGATATCAAAGAAACACTAGAAAGTAAACACGGTCGATGGGATATTGATCACATTGCTTATCGTATATCGTTGATCACAGAAAAATACGGGATACCGTATTCACCATATACATCCCATGGTATGAAAATGGTTTTATTGACTATATTACGATACCAGGGGTAACAAGCCATTAGGCAATAAAAAGAGATATACTGGCAGATTTGCATATTATGTTTACAGGGGTTTTTTTCAATCCAAATACATGCCCATCGCCTTGGTTTTTTTACCTGAAGAGCCCTTTCATTTTTAAAAAGTGAATTTTTTCAGTCAAGCTAGTATGTCTACTTAAATATGGGATCTCTCACAAGATTGTGAAATGATTCACAGTTTCTCGGAAGAAGAAGACGATTGCACTAATAATATGAACATGGGCATCATACGATGTATGCATATTGGCATTCGAACGCATTTGAAATACTAATATTTGTCAAACAGGACGTATGCCTTCAGAACTACCTTCTTCTTCTTCTTCGCCCGCTTTAAATTCAGAGATAGTCAACGAGCTTGGCAGAGTGTTTCTAGCTGATTATTTGTGTGAAAGCATACTTTCCTTACTATCAGTATCCCCTGCCATACAGGCGTGTCATGCCTTCTCCGAAGTCAGATGTTAAGAACTAACTAATTAATGTATTAACATTTCTTATGGGCCACCGATAGAGAAGTTAATAACACACTGCACTAGTAACCACATCCCGAGGTAATTCCGAGGTTCGAGGTCAGCATGGGTCAAAACTTCTTGAGTACGTGGTTGAACTACAAGAAACCCTGGTCCTTTACTTGGAGATCTAAATTACAAGCACCTTAGAAATCGGAGTGATGCTTGCCTGAATGACGAGAGACACTTGTGATAAGGAAAGCAGGCCTTCAAGCAAAATTCTGTCAGATTGGCTATATTGGAAGCCATGACTACGCCTTAATTCATAGCGGGCGGTTAAAGAGAAAAAATTGATTTCCAAAATGAAGTAGTAAACTTTACTAAGTCGTCGTAGTATAAAAGTTTCTTATTTCTAATTACTTATGTACTCCCTTAATTAAACATGTGATAATAATACTGAGAAAAAATTGATTTCCAAAATGAAGTAGTAAACTTTACTAAGTCGTCGTAGTATAAAAGTTTCTTACTTCTAATTATTATGTACTCCTTAATTAAACATGTGATAAAAGTACTAACTACACTAATTGTTTTTAATATTACTTTTAATGCCGGTATAACACTTAATTATAACTGGTATAACAATATATAATATATAACTAGAATGTAACTGACTTGCTGGATTTAGTCATCAACAAACAGTTGTTAAATGTCCTGTGCGATCGATGTCTGTGTCTTCTTCTTCTCCTTCTCTTCCACCATTTACTTCAATATAGAAGTGTTGGGGATGAAACGTAGTGATCTTGTGTGTGCTCTTTTTAAGGCACTTTGTAAGCTGATATTCATGTTCGTAAGGCTGTTCTTGATGCCGTCGCTCCATCTTTGCGTGGTCTTCCTCTTGCCTTGTACTCATTATTTCTGTGTCTACAATGACGAAAACTGATAACCAAACTTTCAGAATTAGATGAACATTCAAAATCGTAGCCGAAGCTGATATTTCAGTTAACTGAAATAGTTCTTTGCGCGCAGAAAATTTGATACTGGCCATTTGTTTACACCGTGTATTATTATCTCCCATGTTGATAGATGAACATTCAAAATCGTAGCCGAAGCTGATATTTCAGTTAACTGAAATAGCTCTTTGCGTGCAGAAAATTTGATACTGGCCATTTGTTTACACCGTGTATTATTATCTCCCATGTTGATACATCTGTGCATCCTTGGAGACCATCATTAAGAGAGGAAGATGGAGGTGGTTTGGACATGTATGTCGTATGCCAGTAGGGGCATTAGCTAGGACAGCTCTCAGATGAACAGCGGATGGGAAGAGAAGGCCTGGATGTCCAAAGGAAACATGGAGAAGAACGGCGGATAGAGAGTTGAAGGAGTGTGGTCTGACGTGGGAGACGGTTGGTAGAAAGGCAGCAGAACGGCAACAGTAGAAGTCTCTTGTGGAAGCCTTATGTGTCAATCGGGACACGAAAAGTATATAGATAGATAGGTGTTGTACAATTTTTATTCAATTAAACAGCATTATTGTGTATGGAATCCTGACCCTTTGTTTTAACGCCACTTGTCATTTCTACGCCGCACTTACCTTTCAAGAGTCATGCTTGTCATGTGACCAAACCCAGTCGATCTGAAAACTAAGCTTGAAACCTGACAGACCTGAAACTGACTGCCCAGTTTGTGGTCCACAGTAAATGGAGCGCATGACCAGATATCGCTGAAGAAGAAGAAAAAGAATTCAACAGTAATACTTGCCATTCAATAGTAATACTTGACATTCAATAGTAATACTTGACATTCAATAGTAATACTTGACATTCAATAGTAATACTTGACATTCAATAGTAATACTTGCCATTCAATAGTAATACTTGACATTCAATAGTAATACTTGCCATTCAATAGTAATACTTGACATTCAAGAGTCATACCATTCAAAAGTCATACCATTCAAAAGTCATACCATTCAAGTTATACCATTTTTTCCCGATCCAGAAGCACTTGAGCTTTTCAGCTCTTCGGCTCGGTGCCATGGACATCGTAGCCCTTCGGTTCGGTGCCACAAACACCGTAAATCTGGGGAATCTGTGGCTTTTTCTGCCATCCCGCGGAATTGAACCCGCACACACAGAGGGATAAAGTTATACCATTTAAGTACATACATACCATTGAGTACTACTTGCCATTCAAGAGTAATATTTGTCATTCAAGAGTAATACTTGTCATTCAAGAGTAATACTCGTCATTCAAGCATCATGCTTACCAATCAAGAGTCACAGCATTCAAGTTATATCATTTAAGTACATGCATACCACTGAGTACTACTTGCCATTCAAGAGTAATGCTTTACATCCAATAGCCATACCATTCAATAGTCATACCATTCAAGGGCCATACCATTCAAGAATCATACCATTCAAGAGTCATATCATTCAAGAGTCACACATACCATTCAAAAGTCATACCATTCAAGAGTCACACATACTATTCATTAGTAATATTTGCCATTAAAAGCTGAATTTCCCAATTTAGAGCTAACATCTTGCCCTTATAGTGCTATTCCTTGCAATTTTAATTCATTTTCTATCCATAACCTCTTGATGTCACATTTGACATATAAATCATTCACAAATGATTCTCATTGCTGTCGAGCTTCTGTTTTGTCTACCCTCTAATATCTCATGTTAGTTCACGCACTTTTATTTTATTTTCTATCGTCCTTCTCCAGGTGTCAGATTGAAAGAAGATGGGATCATGGGAGAAAAACTTTCTTTCCGGTTTGATTCTCTTCCATCATTGTTTCAGTTATTTGGTTTGCTTGATTCCTTTCAGTCGATGCAAAAATTGTATTGTGTTTGTTTCCCTAACGATATATTTCCCTCACAGAAAACCGAAACACTTCTTCTTCTTCTGGATCAGATTCTGCTATGCGACTACTCCGGTATGTGTCAAAAACAAGGCGGTGCGCTAGAGTTCTTCACAGGTCCTCATAGTTTGTTTGTAGTGCTGTTTCTGTTGGCCAGATTTCAATTTTCACACTTCTCAGGCTGGGACAGTCTTGCAGGATGTGATCTGGGGACTTCTTTGGTGCTCCACATGTAAAGGCAGCCGAGTCCCTAAGACTCATTCTATGGAGGTTGTGCTCTGAGACTGCAGTGTCCCGTTCTAAATCTGAAGACTGTGGTCTGCGCTTTTCTGTTGAGTGTATTTATACTGTCGTGTTCTGAGTTGTATCCACCATTTGTTTTTCTCCACATCATTTTTCTGAACCGAAACACTAAAGTGCTTACTCATTTCTAACAGTCAAAAAAAAACTATTAAGTTGGAAAGTCGGTTCGTAATAGAAGTAACTATAAAGGGGCCTACTCACCCACATAAAGAAGCAATAAGTACAACAGAAATTGTAAACTAAATAGCTTCTATTGAAGAACAGAACAGGGAGATGACAATCGAACGTAGTTGTAGAAAGTAAGAATGATCAAACAAAAACTGACAGAGTGAAGCCACCAGTAGGGTATGTTAGAACTGAAACTGACAGAGTGAAGCCACCAGTAAAGTGTGTTAGAACTGAAACTGTTGATAGTAGAAACGTCGAACGTGGAAATGAAAATCGTGGTATATCCTTTACATGACGTCGTCATCAACCATAGTAAAAGAGTCTGATTTTCTAGGCACCACTTATACAGTCAGTAATTTGTTATTGGTGCGTCTGTGGCCTAGGGCAGGGGTCGGCAACCTGCGGTTCGCGAGCCGCATGCGGCTCTTTCGATGTCAAGTTGTGTCTCTTTCGATGTCAAATTGCGGCCTTCCAGTTCCATGCGCAAAAATAATTATTATATTATTTTATTTTCAAAACTCGTAGCAATCTATTAAAATCATTTATTTAAGGTTTAAATTTTGTATATGAATAAATATTATTTTGTATTTAAAGCCATTTATTTGAAATCAAAAATCAAATGTATATTCCTAATCCTAATCAAATACCATAATATTGAAACAACAATTTTAGTGGCTCTTTAAAAACAGAGACATTTTGTAAATTATAACTTTTGGCTCTTCCATCTCAAAAGGTTGCCGACCCCTGGCCTAGGGGATAGTGACTCGGTCTATTAACCTCGACGTTCTGAGTTCGAATCACGCTGCGGACAATTTGGTTGCAAATTGTTTCGCGTGGATTTTTACAAAGGACGATGACACCACCCGTTCAGAAAGCAATGGCAAACTAATGAACATAATAATGCCTAGAAAAATCACATCGTTAAAAATCAGGGGTTGATTCGCAAAGTCCTGTAAAGGATATGCAATTAACTTTTTTAATTTGTTATTGCTTTCTGAGCGGTCATGTAAGGGTTACCATTTGTAATAATCTACGGGAACAGATTTGCTCCCAAACTGCCCGCCGCGGTGTTTGAACCAGGTACGCTTGGGTTGTGAAAGAGCTCACTATCGCCAAGCAACAGAAACCCACATGATACACGAATGTATAACACTAGTAGACTGAGCGAGATATTTAATCATAATTGTGCCGAGTAAAACGATTCACCATCCCTGCCCGTTGAAATAACCCTTTGAGATGATGCAAGAGTTAGAAACTATAAAACTCTATACTTGCTAGTGAAATCATTCACGCACAATAAAATTATATCCAACGCTTGAAGTCGGCTTTCATCTTCCGAACGTCTTCTTTCATTCTCCTCGTTTATTGCTTAGTTATTGCATGATGTGTAGAACATGGTAGGAAATATGTGACAAGGTCACGCACAGATGTATGATGTTCAAAGCCAGGTGTAATTATTTTCTTTCAGTGACTGTTTCTATTTTTTACAGGTGAAAAAAAAGGAACGAGAAAATGAAACGGCGGATGAAGAGTGAAAAATAGAAGATACTAAAATAGTCGATATTGATGAAAAGATAATCACTGGAGATTTACGTCTGTGCGTTGCCGAGGCTCGCAAGGGGAGCAAGAATAGTAACACTGCTACCTACAAGGCATGTCGTGAGATGCGACTGATTTAGGGGCCTAGAGAAGCTACCTAGTAAATAAAAAGCGCTGCAGAAATCGGATGTGCTGGCCTACTTGTAGTCGCATAACTGGTACAACGTACAATCGCTCTTAGGCTCAGATCACATACAAATCACAAAGAGTGGTTAACAAGTGATCGATATGGAGCGTTCAAATAAGAAGATGATGAATGGATATATCAATTCAAAGACTTACTACAAAATGTGTGTTTTTAATATGTTTTGTATAAATTAAAACTAAAACTTGGGGGAGTTACAGTACAAATCCGCCCAAGATGTTTGGTTACAGAAACTACAATGAAAAACTAAAACAAAATGAAAATGAAAATCGTGGCATATCCTTTACAGGACGTAGCCATCAACGACAGTAAACGAGTCGTGGATTTTCTAGGCACCATTTATACGTTCAGTAGTTTGCCATTGCTTTTAAAAGATAATATTAGAAACAATTACAGAATTATGTTTGATTAGAAACTCTGGAAAATATCGAAATATTAATCTAAGTCTAAAAATGATTGAAAGGCGATGGACTGACTTCAATGCATCTGGTTTTACTCCATATATCTGGGTCCCTCTGAATGGCACGCAGCCTTCCAAGAATAACGAACTCAGTAGCTCCCTAGCAATCCCAGAGATCTCTTTTTAAAAAATGCTCTCATGAACAGAATGGCGGGGTCCAAATTTGAACACATGACCCGCTGAAAGCAAGGAATGGCTTAGCCATTTAACCACATAGATCCACACAAGACTTCTTATATGTACCACTTTTATTCAAAAGCACATCTATATACTTTTCCCACTTCATTGTTAAATGTTCATGTTTTCCTGCAACATGTCACAATATATTCATAGCTACCTCAATTTACAACTAATGTTCCCATTTAACCACATAGATCCACAAAAGACTTATTATATGTACCACATTTATTCAAAAGCACATCTATATACTTTTCCCACTTCATTGTTAAATGTTCATGTTTCCCTGCAACATGTCACAATATATTCATAGCTACCTCAATTTACAACTAATGTTCCCATTTTACCAATAATTACATTTCTTGTGGTAACTTTTGTAGTAACTTTTCCCACTTCATTGTTAAATGTTCATGTTTTCCTGTAACATGTCACAATATATTCATAGCTACCTCAATTTACAACTAATGTTCCCATTTTACCAATAATTACATTTCTTGTGGTAACTTTTGTAGTAACTTTTCCCACTTCATTGTTAAATGTTCATGTTTTCCTGCAACATGTCACAATATATTCATAGCTACCTCAATTTACAACTAATGTTCCCATTTTACCAATAATTACATTTCTTGTGGTAACTTTTGTAGTAACTTTTCCCACTTCATTGTTAAATGTTCATGTTTTCCTGTAACATGTCACAATATATTCATAGCTACCTCAATTTACAACTAATGTTCCCATTTTACCAATAATTACATTTCTTGTGGTAACTTTTGTAGTAACTTTTCCCACTTCATTGTTAAATGTTCATGTTTTCCTGCAACATGTCACAATATATTCATAGCTACCTCAATTTACAACTAATGTTCCCATTTTACCAATAATTACATTTCTTGTGGTAACTTTTGTAGTAACTTTTCCCACTGCATTGTTAAATGTTCATGTTTTCCTACAACATGTCACAATATATTCATAGCTACCTCAATTTACAACTAATGTTCCCATTTTATCAATAATTACATTTCTTGTAGTAACACCTCTGAGAAGAAATGAAGGACATCACAGTCACCGCTGAGTCAGCAGGACTATTTGATCCTGATTCTTGATTCCTATTTTAAAGTGTTCACTTTTTTTCTTCAGAAATTCACTCTCAGAAAATTCAGAAACAGGCGTGGGAAAATAGAACCCGTTAAGATAGTTGACTAGTAGTGCAGTGCCAACTTACGACAGCGGGTGGGGTGGGAGTGGGGGCGAAGATGCTGAAAGTAGATGTTTTTTGCAGACGCATTAGCAGCTTAAGTAGCTCCACCTAGCGGTATGGAAAATAGTTTTCCTTGCAAGTTAAACCTTCTTCCTGTTAGCTAGTAATGACTAACTCAACACACGTCTTCTACAAAAGTTTTTCGTAGGGGAGCAAGAGAAGTGAATAGTTGTCATATTTTCCTCAGTGACTTTGTCTTTTATTAATAACTCAACTTCATTATTATTCTCCTAGTTTTGGCATTTTCAATCGGGAAAGAGGGGGTCTCTGTGGCGAAGGGGGTTTAAGTCCTTACCTTGCGAGTCGAAGGTCGTGAGTTCGAATCCGGATCCGCCGTTCTGTTCTCAAGTGCATCTTTGCCAGAGACCCTAGGATACTCTCGGTTGGTGGTATGCCGTTTCTTCGGAGAGATACCGAGTCACAAGGTGTAAAACCTGGTGCAATAAAGTCAATCCTTCGGCTTTAAAAACCCCTTTAAACCCAACAAGGAATCGCATTTTTGCAGTCGTTACTTTGTTGAATATACCCTTTAAAGTTGTATTTTTGCAGTCGTTACTTTGTTGAATATACCCTTTAAAGTTGTATTTTTGCAGTCGTTACTTTGTTGAATATACCCTTTAAAGTTGTATTTGTGCAGTCGTTACTTTGTTGAATATACCCTTTAAAGTTGTATTTTTGCAGTCGTTACTTTGTTGAATATACCCTTTAAAGTTGTATTTGTGCAGTCGTTACTTTGTTGAATATACCCTTTAAAGTTGTATTTTTGTGCCAGGGCATTCAGATGTAAGGGGAAATGAACGCGCAAATAGGCTTGCAGGTATGGCTTCTGTAAAAAGCGGGCAAGCAATGGACCAGGCTATTATAAATTTCCTACGGGATAGAGGACGTGCAAATGATTCAAGTAATAGTGGTGAATCTACAACCCTAACCAGACTGCAATAATTCCAAGTCAAGTGTGGTGTAGCTAAACAAAAGCACTATGATGGTATCCAAAGAAGAATAGTAAACCAACAAAGAACCGGTGCCGTTAGTTGCCACAAGTTGAGAGACATACTGATGATGAGATCAGATCACTTATAGACTATTTGGTTCGATGTACAGTGATGATGATCCGACGACTAAACAAAAATATTCTTTAAAATAATGTTAGTTATTAGCTTAAAGTTACTTGTTATCAACTAAGCCTTATGACTTTAATAAATATTAGCTATCAGATTTCAATATGGGGATTATGAAATATATCATGCATGATATTTTTTTATTATTTTTATCAAAGATTGAAATTGCGCATGTCTGTTGCATATCACACTTCACAAAATGGCTTCACGTGATCAGAAATATCCTTTGAAATAACTGATAATGAACAAGTTTTATCCTTAACTCATTACTGCACGTTCGGCTGTTATAAGAAACTCATTTCTGCACGTTCGTCTGCTATAAACTTGACATGCAGGTGCAAACTTATTCATATTTTTATTTACTTAAGTTCAGATTGTAAGGCGATACAAATATAATATTTATTAATCGTTGTGTCATCACAAGATACGAGCCGTTTCTAAGACAAAATTCCCATCCCCATTTATTTTAACTTTTAAATTATATTTGTCCCACCATTCCCATTTGAAAAGCATAAAAAATGAAAGTATATGCTAGCATGTAAGTTCACATGGCCCAGTTTTAAAAGTTGATTTTTTTTCTACTCCTATACTTAAGAAGTCTTAACACTTCAACATTCCTCCACCTCCACGTTACAGTAGCACTCACTCAGTCTACAATTTACAGTTTCAATCTGCTATTTGAAGACAGAGATCGTTTTCCTTTCAGAAATATTTGTTGAACTGAATGTTAAAAAGAAATAAATATGCGTAACCTTGCTATAAGAATTGACAAAACGATAGGAACTTTCCAGAAGATCAAAAAGGGTGTTAGGCAAGGATGCGTATTATCACCGGACCTGTTCTCACTGTATTGTGAAAGCATTTTTAGGTCTGTAAAAGATATTCCTGGAATAGCTATAGGAGGATATATCATAAATAACATGAGATACGCTGATGATACTGTCTTAATAGCAAAAAATGAAATGGAGCTTCAGAAATTAGTTGATAAGGTTGTGACAGAAAGTAACAACAAAGGACTTAGTTTGAATATTAAGAAAACATAAGTTATGATCATATAAAAAAAACAGACTTTGACAAAATACACCATCACAGTGAATGGGACTGAGCTAAGACAAGTGCAGCAATTTCAATATCTCGGAGTTCTGGTAACATCAGATGGCAATGTTACCATGAACCTTGTTAATGATTAGCGTAATGTACAGGGTGTTCTAGATAAAAGCATCCCCATTGACAAATTAAAAGTAGTCAGGTACACATTGCGTTCTGTCTATTTACTATTTAAACTGGTTCTGACTAGTTCGTCCTTCATCCCCATTGTTCATCGCCCCTTCCCGCACCATAATTACAAACTACAAAAAGACTTGCTCACTTGACCTACATTACATCATAATTGAACCTTCTCATTGTCATAAACATATGTCAGATTGGTTCACTTGACCCGGCTACTTTTATCTTGAACACCCTGTATAAGCTTTTGCCTATCGACTTGGACACAAGATGGTTGTGAGCTCAATCCCACACTCGACGTTCCGCACGTGAGAAACTAAATTGACCCTCCTACCTTCTGCATACTAGAGCCTAAAATGTAAAATAAAGTGACTTCATACTCTCAGGTGTGAAAAGGTTACGGGAAATTCAATGTTTTATAGTATACCCTTTGCAGAACGGCACTCTCATCTGAGCCTGATCAAAAGTTTTTGATCTTTAGCCAGTTCCCCTACGTCCTCCAACAAGGTTTTCTAGAGTTTTTTTCTGTACTGTTGTCACCGTCATCTTGGTCATTTCCTGCTTCGTCTTCCGTGAACTTTGCCCTTCATGTTCTCTCAAAATATTTCCTTATCTAGAGCATGATGCTGTTTATGAACATGTTTTCCTCAATGTTCAGGTTTTGGGAACATGTTTTCCTCAATGTTCAGGTTTTGGGAACATGTTTTCCTCAATGTTCAGGTTTTGGGAACATGTTTTCCTCAATGTTCAGGTTTTGGGAACATGTTTTCCTCAATGTTCAGGTTTTGGGAACATGTTTTCCTCAATGTTCAGGTTTTGTGAACATGTTTTCCTCAATGTTCAGGTTTTGGGAACATGTTTTCCTCAATGTTCAGGTTTTGGGAACATGTTTTCCTCAATGTTCAGGTTTTGGGAACATGTTTTCCTCAATGTTCAGGTTTTGGGAACATGTTTTCCTCAATGTTCAGGTTTTGGGAACATGTTTTCCTCAATGTTCAGGTTTTGTGAACATGTTTTCCTCAATGTTCAGGTTTTGGGAAAATGAACATCGTGGCATATCCTATGCAAGGCGTCGCTATCAACCACAATAAACGAGTCTTTGATTTTCTAGGCACCACTTATACGTTCAGTAGTCTGCCATTGCTTTCTAAACGGTGAGGTCTATTTTTATCATTCTTTTCCACGAGAACGAATTTGCTTCCAAACTGCCCGCCGCGAAGCTTGAACCAGGTACGCTTGGGTTGTGATCGAGCTCACTACCGCTTAAGCTACAGACGCCCATGTAGGATGTCTATATTTTTTTTAATTCTGTTTTGGGCGTTTCAAGTATTTTGTTTTTATATCACTTTGTTTTAAAATATTCGATTTTGTTCTTTAATGTTTGTGTTATGGTTCTCTTGCTGTCACAGACAAAATACATGTCCACCCAAGTTTTACTGTTGTTTCTTTGCTTGTGTTATGCCATAGTCTCTTTATATTAATCACCATCTTTTTCCTAAAGTAACACATTTCCAATATGAGTCATACTACGCAGTTATGTAACCATGAAAGTGTAACACAGTTATGTAACCATGAAAGTGTGGGCTATACGACGCTAACCAACGATCCAACACAAAATCAGCCATTTATGTGTGTTTGTTTGTATATGTATACGTGTGGATATAATATTATAATGTGTGTTATTCAACTATGTAAACAGTGAGATGTTACTTCTAGATCGAATATATTACACACCTGTGCCCGTGTGTTTTCTCTTTTATTCTCGCGTCAGGTAAAATGAGAGAGAGATATGTTGGTTGATACACAGCACTCCATTACCTCAGGTGATCAACGACATGAAATCGCTATATGATTTTACTTTTTCTCACAACATCGCGCACCGTTTAACATTTCTCTTCTGTTTTCTCCTCTCTACGCAATCTGATTTGAAAGCGTTGCTTAGAGAAACATCTGTGCTGCTATGAATTATGTTTTAATGAGTTTTCTTAATGTAACACATCACATACATGTTTCGTTTGAGTTTGTTTTAATTTATATATATATATATATATATATATATATATTATGCGCGTTTGTATGTTCATTTATATTAGTCATGTTGTTTATATTAATATTGTTCTATTCCAATAAGTATTGGTTATTTTATCCACGATATAAAGCAGAGAAAAAGAACAGAGAAAAGAACTGGATACCTGAGAGACAGAGTGAGGAGTATGTTTAACCAGCGAGCCACCAGAACCAGCAGTATTCATAATCTTCGACATTTGGGGAAGGGGGCACTAAGCCTCAATGGATCTCCCGAAGTTCTAGAACGTCAGTTCAGTAACCAAATACCGTTGACAATCGTGGTATATCCTTTTTGACAGGACGCTGCCATCAACCACAGTAAACGAGTCGTCGATTTTCTAGGCACCACTTATACGTTCAGTAGTTTCCATTGCTTTCTGAACGGTGTGATCAATTTTTACCGTTCGTAAAAATCCAAAGAAACAAATTTGCTTTCAAACTGCCCGCCAGGATGTTTAAACCAGGTACTCTTTGATTTTGATTGAGCTCACTACCGCTTAAGCTACAGACACCCACAGTGACCAATAAAACGAACAGATAAAACAAAGTGAATAAAAAGAAGAATACAAGTTGTAAAATAACAATTGAGAAAAAAAAAAATTTTAAGAGACACATCATATAGACAGTAAGTCAAACGAAATGAGACACATATAGACAGTAAGTCAGACGAAATGAGACACATATAGACAGTAAGTCAGACGAAATGAGACACATATAGACAGTAAGTCAGACGAAATGAGACACATATAGACAGTAAGTCAGACGAAATGAGACACATATAGACAGTAAGTCAGACGAAAAGAGACACATATAGACAGTAAGTCAGACGAAATGAGACACATATAGACAGTAAGTCAGACGAAATGAGACACATATAGACAGTAAGTCAGACGAATAGAGACAAATATAGACAGTAAGTCAGACGAATAGAGACACATATAGACAGTAAGTCAGACGAATAGAGACAAATATAGACAGTAAGTCAGACGAATAGAGACACATATAGACAGTAAGTCAGACGAATAGAGACACATATAGACAGTAGGTCAGACGAAAAGAGACACATATAGACAGTAAGTCAGACGAAATGAGACACATATAGACAGTAAGTCAGACGAAATGAGACACATATAGACAGTAGGTCAGACGAAAAGAGACAAATATAGACAGTAAGTCAGACGAATAGAGACACATATAGACAGTAAGTCAGACGAATAGAGACACATATAGACAGTAAGTCAGACGAAATGAGACACATATAGACAGTAAGTCAGACGAAAAGAGACACATATAGACAGTAAGTCAGACGAAATGAGACACATATAGACAGTAAGTCAGACGAAATGAGACACATATAGACAGTAAGTCAGACGAAATGAGACACATATAGACAGTAAGTCAGACGAAAAGAGACACATATAGACAGTAAGTCAGACGAAAAGAGACACATATAGACAG
Source organism: Arion vulgaris (assembly GCA_020796225.1). Taxonomy (NCBI): domain Eukaryota; kingdom Metazoa; phylum Mollusca; class Gastropoda; order Stylommatophora; family Arionidae; genus Arion; species Arion vulgaris. Next base: position 16,919,186 of record CM036756.1, read on the forward strand.
TAAGTCAGACGAAATGAGACACATATAGACAGTAAGTCAGACGAATAGAGACAAATATAGACAGTAAGTCAGACGAATAGAGACACATATAGACAGTAAGTCAGACGAATAGAGACAAATATAGACAGTAAGTCAGACGAATAGAGACACATATAGACAGTAAGTCAGACGAATAGAGACACATATAGACAGTAGGTCAGACGAAAAGAGACACATATAGACAGTAAGTCAGACGAAATGAGACACATATAGACAGTAAGTCAGACGAAATGAGACACATATAGACAGTAGGTCAGACGAAAAGAGACAAATATAGACAGTAAGTCAGACGAATAGAGACACATATAGACAGTAAGTCAGACGAATAGAGACACATATAGACAGTAAGTCAGACGAATAGAGACACATATAGACAGTAGGTCAGACGAAAAGAGACACATATAGACAGTAAGTCAGACGAAATGAGACACATATAGACAGTAAGTCAGACGAAATGAGACACATATAGACAGTAGGTCAGACGAAAAGAGACAAATATAGACAGTAAGTCAGACGAATAGAGACACATATAGACAGTAAGTCAGACGAATAGAGACACATATAGACAGTAGGTCAGACGAAAAGAGACACATATAGACAGTAAGTCAGACGAAATGAGACACATATAGACAGTAAGTCAGACGAAATGAGACACATATAGACAGTAGGTCAGACGAAAAGAGACAAATATAGACAGTAAGTCAGACGAATAGAGACACATATAGACAGTAAATCAGACGAAATGAGACACATATAGACAGTAAGTCAGACGAAAAGAGACAAATATAGACAGTAAGTCAGACGAAAAGAGACACATATAGACAGTAAGTCAGACGAAAAGAGACACATATAGACAGTAAGTCAGACCAAAAGAGACACATATAGACAGTAAGTCAGACGAAATGAGACACATATAGACAGTAGGTCAGACGAAAAGAGACAAATATAGACAGTAAGTCAGACGAATAGAGACACATATAGACAGTAAGTCAGACGAATAGAGACACATATAGACAGTAGGTCAGACGAAAAGAGACACATATAGACAGTAAGTCAGACGAAATGAGACACATATAGACAGTAAGTCAGACGAAATGAGACACATATAGACAGTAGGTCAGACGAAAAGAGACAAATATAGACAGTAAGTCAGACGAATAGAGACACATATAGACAGTAAATCAGACGAAATGAGACACATATAGACAGTAAGTCAGACGAAAAGAGACAAATATAGACAGTAAGTCAGACGAAAAGAGACACATATAGACAGTAAGTCAGACGAAAAGAGACACATATAGACAGTAAGTCAGACGAAAAGAGACAAATATAGACAGTAAGTCAGACGAAAAGAGACACATATAGACAGTAAGTCAGACCAAAAGAGACACATATACACAGTAAGTCAGACGAAAAGGATAGAAGTTAAAAAAAAATCGAAAATATATTACAGTGAATGTACCATACCCTCCTGCATGAGAGTGCTTAGGTGTGAAAATTGTCAGAAACAGGCGGTGTACATAGATAGAGATGTGAGCGCTACACCACAATTTGTCGAACGGGGTTGAAAAGAGGAAAAATGTGAAGAATTTCTGTAATCATATATACGCACGTGTTTAAAGACGAGGGCATTCCCTGCCATTTGTGATAATATAGTTATGACTGTTAACTCTGACTTCAGAAGAAGGGAGAAGTGCGTCGAGAGTTCTAAAACGAATCTTAATGACGTCCTGGGGTTCTTTTCCTCCCCTTCAAGATATTTTTGTTTAAGCTGATGGGATTGGAGCTTATGTAAAGAGTAAAACAGATGTGCAGTCGAAAAGTTGCAGTTTCTCCGTAGATTTGATGGTAAGAGTAGTCGAGATTTACGCTTAGAATGTTGTATGTAGGAATTACTAGTTATATGTGAATCACATGTGGATCCTTCTCGCATCGAAGTCGAACTGTAATCATAATTGATCAAAAACTGGTGCTGTTTTTTAACCTTGATGGTCCACTCTGATATGTTAATGTCTGTTACTTTGTTTTGAATATGTTAACTCTGAAAAATATGTAAATTTCAAGAGTTGTGTTGTTTTTTTGTTTTTTTTTCTTTCATCCGCTTTCAACTCAGACGAAGTTTCATCTCTGAAACTGATTTTTGCGTGAAAATCCGTTTTCCAATTTCTTACAATGGCAGCAGCGTGACATTGTAAATTACTTTACACTGGCAGCCGTGTGCTCAATGTACTCGTAATTAGTATTCCCTCGCCATACAGGCAGATTTTCTCCGACTTCAGAGGTACTCAAGTTATCGTCCTGAGTAAGACCAGGGACTCGAACAAATGCCGGACAGTAGGTTCGAACCCGAGCTATGAGGCGTCTCACAGCTAACAGGCCGAGCTACTATCAACTACTCTAGGCAGTCCCCCTCAAGAGTTGTAATACAACTTATTATTCTTCTTTGACTATGAAAGTGATGTTTGCTAACTTGTGTTGCAACTTACAACGTGGCTGTAATATCTACACTTCAAGACCCGACTTATCCGATTTCGACACAGATTTTCAAAAAGAAATTCCTTTTTAATACATCAGACTGCAGTTTTACAGCGTGTTTCCAGTGCCACCACTTCAAGGCGGAGTATGGTCTTGTTTAATTCTAGTTTGCTAACAATGACTTCTGTCTACCTCAGTCAATGCATATTAGACATCATTGATGAAGTAAGAAATGTAAAGTAACACGTGCTCATACCTTGAGGTATATTGGGAAATACTGTGTTAGGCTCGTATTTTCGTAGACCGTCGACACACGTTGAGGGATGTGACCAATATCCCGCAGGCTGGGTAAACTTCTCAATGTTTTTCTTGTATCCAGTTAAGACTGTGTCGATCTAGATTCGTTACGTTCGAAACAAATTGTATCACGTGGCTCACACTGTAATGTAAGGGGAAACGAAGCAGCTGACAAACTAGACAAAGAAGGCGGGAGACTACCTCAGACTGATCACGAGGTCAGTTATGAAGAAGCCAAAACAACCATCGGTTCGCACTACAGAGACAAATGGACAAAAGACCATCCTCAGCACTCCAACAGCGACGGATACTATGGTCTGTCTCGTAGTGAACAAGTTACCATACTTCGCCTCCGTACCGGCCATAACAAACTACGCGCCCACATGTACAACAAGTTCAAAATAGGCACAACTAGCCTGTGCCCATGCAAAAGGCGGACATGACGGCAGAACACGTTCTGCAGGATTGTCAACGGATAACAGATTTAAGAAACGAAACCTGGCCACGAAACACAGAGCTTCACGAAAAGCTGTACGGGGAACAGAGTCCCTTAAAACTACGGTAAAATTCATGATAAAAGTTGGTTCACCAGTCTAGGCCGGGAACGAGAGAGAGAGTATCACGTGGCTACAATGCAAGTAAACTAAACACTACTGTATGGCTGTTCCCTTCTACTCTAATACCCTCTGCCCAGCGTGTTCGTAGCGCGATGGACTACGGGTGACTATCCCTCTGTGTGTGCGGGTTCAATTCCGCGGGATGGCAGAAAAAGCCACAGATTCCCCAGATTTACGGTGTTCGTGGCACCGAACCGAAGGGTTACGATGTGCATGGCACCGAGCCGAAGAGCTGAAAAGCTCAAGTGCTTCTGGATCGGAAACTAACTCTAATACGGTTTGTACCGTTTATACTGCTTGTACTAATCTCATTACCATCCACTCACTTACAAAGCTATTTCTTACCCTGATGGTACATTCAATTTGCCCCGTTTAGGCACAGTCATGGGGGCACTTGTTTACTCCCTTCCTACCACCAATCACCCACAACTGGGTGTACAAAATACATTTAGGGGGTCTCTGCGGCCTAGGGTTAGGAATCGGTCTATTAATCTCGACGTTCTGAGTTCGAATCACTCTGCGGAAAGTTTGGTTGCAAATTGTTTCGCCTGGATTTTAACAAAATGATGATGTCACCACCCGTTCAGAAAGCAATGGCAAACTACTGAACGTAATAATGCCTAGAAAAATCACAAACAGCGTTAAAAAGCTGGGGTTGATTCGCAAAGTCTGTAAAGGATATGCAATTAACTGTTAGTTATGGCGAAGTAATTAAGACGTTTGCCTGTTGTTCTGAAGATTGTGGGTTCCAACCGAGTCAAATGCGTTATTTTTATGAGATCTCTAGAGTTATTACTGGAGCTACGGAGTTAATGTTTTGTGCAACACTCTCGGCAGATGGCGTGCCAACGCTGCTGACATGTACGGGGCCATATGGCTAAATCCGATGTAATGAGGTCCATCCTTCACGTTAAGGTATTTTTTTTTAAAGTTACATACCTCCTTTATATTTTAGTCATATTGAAAGTTGACAATGTGTACTTGTAGATACTATCCTATAAACATGAAATCTGCGGTGTGTGTTTTGTCGAGCAATCTCTCATTTGAAAAGCTATTTTATAATTGCAAAAGATAGTTCATATTTTATATTGTGTTTTCCTTCTGTTTGAACAAGATCATATTTTTTTCTTCGTCGCATTTTTTTCTTCTTCCTTGGGCTATTTTTTCCTGCACATCTTTCAACATTTTAACTTGTTATAACACTAGAATATTGTAAAAGAATGTTCTGTTACTATCAGATCATGAGATGCAGTTTCATCTCGATTATAAGTTATGTAATAAGTTTGCATCATTTACTTGATTTGTCTTATCTAAAGTACTACATTCTACCAAATTATATGTTGTTCAGCTCAAGAAGATGTACGGGATTTCAAATATGTCCAAATACTTCGCATGGCACGTGATTTATTGATTTATTTATTTATTTATTTATTTATTTATTTATTGATATAGTAATAATTTTGTGTACCTAATTTTATATGAGATTTAGAAGTCGTCGCTCAGTATTTTCATTGCTTTTGACGTGTAAGACACACTTAAATATAACTTATATAATAAAGTACAGTTTCAATGAACGATTCCGTGTGAAAATATTCTTTCAATGAATCCCAAACTTCTCAGATTGAATGGCTCAATGCTTTTCTTGCATCGTTCACAAGCAGACATCTATTTTGACAACAGTTACTATGGTTCCATCTGTCGCACAAAACAGAACAGACGTCATGGTTACGACGCAACGCAGTCAGGGGTGCAATTGTAGAGATTCAGCTCAGTTTATATCGTTCCCAAACTGCAATAAAACAGCATTTCAGTATAAAAGCTTCTGTCATTAATATATTTGACATAAGCTATCGTGTGTGTTATACTCCATGTTTAGTTGATCATGTTCAATTGTAAATGTTCTACTTTGATGTTTCTGCATTATCTCGTCGCCTGTGTTGGGAGCCTATTCGTGAATGCGAGAACCAACCGTGTCGCTGCAGAGGAAAAATAAAGGAAGCATGACCAACGTTCATTTGTACTCAATTTAAGGGAGTATTGTTATGCCTTGTTGGAAGATCTATTCCACAACAATGTATGGTATTACTCGGCGCCCAGTGATGCATTGATATCGTATACTAGACCGACCAAGAAAATGAACAACATTCATTCATACTTTATTACCTTCCAAACCTTCCCATAGATAGATGTTATGATAAAATAATGATACTGAAATTATCATGAAGGTCAAAATTTCAGGCAGGTGTTGTCGTTTGTAAGTCTGATGATCGTCTCCAATAGCAGCTGAAGTATGAACAGGTCAGCAAACAGGAAACGAATAGTTGGAAGACAGAATACAAACAGTGTTGATAAAAAATATAAGGGTGAACATCAAATCGTTTTCTAACTAGCACAGAAATATTATTTGAAGCGACACGCCTTGAAACAACCAAGAACAATAGTAACGTTTAGAAAACTGTTCTCGTTACAAGATAAAGTGACTAAGACGAACTCATATTATGTGTATACCTACCACATGTCGCAGACGTGTTGTGATATACTGAACTATACAGTCATCTTCGATCAGCTTCTAGATCTATGACAAGATATATAAATGACAACAAAAGTAGTTGTCATCACAGCTCGCGATAGACGACAGCTATAATTATTATTATTTGGATTACAACCACAAACTCCCAGTAAGTAGGCTATAATTCATAGCTAGCTACCAATGATGAAATGATCTATAGAAGTGCTGTCCAACATTTCTCTATATGATGATATGATTTATAGCAGTGCTGTCCAACGTTTCTCTATATGATGATATGATTTATAGCAGTGCTGTCCAACGTTTCTCTATATGATGATATGATTTATAGCAGTGCTGTCCAACGTTTCTCTATATGATGATATGATTTATAGCAGTGCTGTCCAACGTTTCTCTATATGATGATATGATCTATAGAAGTGCTGTCCAACGTTTTTCTATATGATGATATGATTTATAACAGTGCTGTCCAACGTTTCTCTATATGATGATATGATTTATAGCAGTGCTGTCCAACGTTTCTCTATATGATGATATGATTTATAGCAGTGCTGTCCAACGTTTCTCTATATGATGATATGATTTATAGCAGTGCTGTCCAACGTTTCTCTATATGATGATATGATTTATAGCAGTGCTGTCCAACGTTTCTCTATATGATGATATGATTTATAGCAGTGCTGTCCAACGTTTCTCTATATGAAGATATGATTTATAGCAGTGCTGTCCAACGTTTCTCTATATGATGATATGATCTATAGCAGTGCTGTCCAACGTTTTTCTATATGATGATATGATTTATAGCAGTGCTGTCCAACGTTTCTCTATATGATGATATGATTTATAGCAGTGCTGTCCAACGTTTCTCTATATGATGAAATGATTTATAGCAGTGCTGTCCGACGTTCTTTCTATATGATGATATGATTTATAGAAGTGTTGTCCAACTTTTTCTGTATTGGGGCGTATCTGACTAATGACTGTGATACCACCTTCGCCGCGTGACAGTTGCACTCGTAATAATAATAAAAATAATAAATTCATACTAATTATCGTCATCAGGTGCCGTGCCGGCTGTTATAGGCGATCATGGATCTCCACAAATCTCTGTCTCTGGTGTTTGTTATCGTCTCAGATGTTGACGCTCCTCTTCCGTGCCATGAAGTCAGACTATCCAAAATGTTCTCTCTCTAACTAATCTCTAACAAATCTTATACTAATAGTAACATTTTAAAAACAATAATAACAGACGAAAACGTAATTATTACTAAATGTTAAACTGTTTTTTTAATATTGTGCTTACAAAAAAAATGAAACGTGCTTTTTATTCAAAGATATTTTTTTGTTCTGGGAATTCTGATTAATTCTGTGAAAGCCGGTGGCGTAAATATGGCGTAAGGGATGTATCACACATGCGCCATGGCAGGGACGGCTCGTCATTAAGAGCCAGTGGGGCCCGGCCCCACCAATAATCGATAGGAGAATAACTTCCCGGAATAGTAAATGCTAAAAAACATGATTTTTCCGAAAATTTGTGTCTGGCCCCACAAAGAAAAATGACCACGAGCCGCCACTACGCCCAGTCACTACGCCCAGTCACTACGCCCAGTCACTACGCCCAGTCACTACGCCCAGTCACTACGCCCAGTCACTACGCCCAGTCACTACGCCCAGTCACTACGCCCAGTCACTACGCCCAGTCACTACGCCCAGTCACTACGCCCAGTCACTACGCCATGGTGTACGTGGACATCGCGTTATACAGCATTGATCTATAGTAAATCACCAGTTATAAACATTGAATACATTGGCTTGTCTAGTGGTTTCAAACTTGTTTTTTACATTCCGGTATGCTAAGTATTTAAGTTAGATGTGTCACTTTCTTAGTTCCTCTTTCCCTGTGGGTTCCAGAACAAAGCCGTCTTGATATCATATTTGCCTGTCTTCTCAATGTCTCGTATTTTGTATGTTCTATAAAACTTCAGCTTCTTTTCTGAAGCTTTTTTTGCCTAGTGTTTATTTGATTCTTTCTATGAGTTTCTCATTTGTAACCTTGTCAAATCATCTCAACCCCTCTATTATGTGTAAACAGCGAGCAAGTGAGCGATAGCGTAGTGATTGGTGCACTTGCTTGGTAGGCGTGGGGTCACAGAATCAAATTTCAAACTGGGAGTGGGATATTTTCCCACCTCCTCGGCTCTCAAGTTGACCCAACCCTCAGTTTGATACCAGAAAGACACTGAGAATGAAAAGTTGCCCGGCGGGATTTGACAACATCACGTATCCTGTACTGTTGGTCAAATAGAAAAAAAGGACCCGAGATCATATTCCACAATATACCTCACAGCATGAAAACTGGTTCTTTACTTTACAATTTGTAACTGCAATCTGAACAAGGGTGGCGTCTGTGGCCTATTTGATAGTGACTCGGTCTATAAACCCCGACGTTCTGAGTTCATGCACGCTGCGGACAGTTTGGTTGCAAATTGTTTCGAGTGGATTTTTACAAAAGGACGATAGCACCACCCGTTCAGAAAGCAATGGCAAACTACTGAACGTAATAATGCCTAGAAAATCACAAACAGCGTTAAAAAGCTGGGGTTGATTCGCAAGGTCCTGTAGAAGGGCCTGTAAAGGATATGCAATTAACTTTTAACTTTAATCTGAGCAAGCACCCATTTGTGAAAGCTTGTATATTATTAGTAGCCGTTGATGGTATTCCCTATGTTTCCGATACGTACATAATGACTGACTTAACATTTGAGCTGATTATCATGACTTCAGTTCTGGACTTTCTTGTTATGCTCACATATTTACCAGTGCACTAAAGGTTTCTCTTTCTTTTTTTACACATTTGAATACCCTTCTCCGTTTCTCCATTCTTATTTATCTTACTGTCAAGATAAATATATATATATATATGTATCGTATTTATAACTCCACGTCCACCATGCAGAGTTCCTTCTTGTAGTGTTATCTATTTATTGTTTGTTATATTTATGCTCATAATCACTGGGGGGTTTTTTGTGCATGTTCAAACTCATTTGCTTTGTTGTTTTGTTCTATTGCACTAATTGTATCTTCAATCTGTGAATGATTATGATAACAGCTATGTTGTCTAAAATTATTGTTTTTATAATTTAGTCGATATCCAGTAAGAAGAAGAATATGGAAAATAGATATTCCGACATCGATTAAATGAATAGTGACTTGACGATTGTGGGATACACCTTTATTTAGTGATATACAGGATTGAAAATAATGTACCAAATGCAAGCGACCTATGTTGCTAAAGGATTAGTGATGATAATCTGGAATATTTCTCAAGAGATAACGGCTCACTGTCCGTGACCATGCTACAGACAACATCTACAGTGTAGAGCCTTAAGTTTTCTTTTTTAGGCAATTTAGAAGATATCAGGTTCAAGTGAGAGCGAATTCAAACAAAACACGAACTGAAGTATGGTGTGCTGCGCCGAAAGGTTCCAGATATCGCAGTTGAACCCACCGTAAACCACAGCACAACATACTTATGAACATCGACTCAAATTTCAAAACGGACAAAAGTGGGTTTTGTGGTTGTTCAAGAGTGAACTCAGAATAAAAAAGAAGGAACGGAATTTTTTTGTCATCTTTAGTTCAAATTAAATTAACAATTTCTTTTCGTCACAAGACGAGAGTCACAAGATGTAACTCGTGTTTATTTTTTTATTATTTATTTCTTTGAATGTGAATGTTTATCTTATATTGGTTAATAAAGTTTAACCTTTGCCTTGTGAGTCGAAGGTCGTGCGTTCGAATCCGGACCGCACCGTTCTGTTCACGAGTGCAGTTTTTTCCAGAGATCCCTAGGATTGTTGCTGGGGCTACGGAGTTCGTGCAATACCCTCGGCAGGTGGCGTGCCATTTCTGCGGAGAGGGACGAGCCATATGGGGTAAAAACCCGGTGCAATGAAGTCAATCCTTCGGCTTTGAAACCTTTTTTAGTCCTCGATATTTCTTTCCTTATTTTTACTTGACATCTTTCATTGTCTGTTATTAATTTCACGATGTATTTGTTTGATTGTCTCGTGATTCAGTGAAAATAGTCACTACAAAGAATGACATCTTTGACATTGATTGATTAATTGATTGATTGATTGATTGATTGATTAATTGATTGAACCATCATTATTGCATTTCGGTGAGTAACCATGTGTGCTCCAATCTCTTTCTTACACAGGAAAATCTCGTTGCAGTACACGAACTCCGTAGCAACATTGAGAGTCCCTGATTTAATTTAGAAGATGGTGAAGATATTTTATAAGAATTTTATTTGTAATCTTTTCTAATGAATTTTGCCCGGGCAGAGGCTTTCCAGCCTGCTATTCTCGGTTTTTAACTGCCAAGGGTTCTTTTAAGTGCTCACATTGAGCATGAGACCAACGTTTATCGTCCGTCTCCGATAGAACTAAGAACTCGATCTCACAACCATGGATCTCTAGAAAGAATAACCTGATAGTTCCACGAGGGAGCGAACCTGGTACATTTGGCACGAGAGACGAGCACCTAACCTCTACGCCACAGAGGCCCCTTATACTCGTATATATATATAAATATTCCTAAAACCACCTAACCACTACGCCACAGAGGCCCCTTATACTCGTATATATATATAAATATTCCTAAAATCACCTAACCACTACGCCACAGAGGCCCCTTATACTCGTATATATATATAAATATTCCTAAAATCACCTAACCTCTACGTCACAGAGGCCCCTTATACTCGTATATATATATAAATATTCCTCTAATATCGTTATACGTTACATAGGGTCTGCTGGTAATCGCTCCATACCGCTCTGTTCTGTGCAGCTCGTTCAATCTCTTCCATGGAATTGAGACGATCTTACTTGTCAGTTTTCTGCTACATTAAACAATAGACTTTCAATTTTTTTTTGTTTCTTCTTTGAACGCTTCACACTTTTTAAACCACTCCATGTGAGTTGTATGTGTTCTGAGTTCAAGGGAGATTGTACCTTGTGTCAGTTATGCGTCTACATGTAGACCAGCACATCCGATTTCTGCGACGCTGTTTAGTTACTCTGGTAGTTTCCCTAGGCCCCTACCTCAATCGCATCTTACGACATGCCTTGAATTCACAGTGTTACTATTCTTTTCTCCCCTTGCGAGCCCTGGCAACACTAGGGCCAACTTAACATTCTCAGAACTGACTTTTGATTTGTTGCTTGTCTGTAGTTTATGTGTTATTATTATTATTATTATTATTATTCGTTCTTTCTGCATCAACCACTTCATAAACCACTCTTTGTGGTCTGTATGTGATTTAGGCCTTAGAGCGTGAATCTACAGATCCGTAGACCATCACATCCGGCTTATGCATGCTTTTTATTTGAGTTTGCCGCCTTAAGTAGGACACACCCACAAAAATATAACCAGGGGAAGTTCATCCTCCTGGGCGAGTCAGAGCCCTGTTATAGCCTTGGACCACGCAGTCAAAGTTTTCAAGTCTACACTACTGGGATCGGCTTGTGTTCTCCGGGTCATCGGCAGGCTACTTTTTTTTTACTTTTCACGCTTCCTATGAGAGACAAACTGATCCCAACTATGCTAGATGCCGAGCCAGGCGCAGAATACATAGAGTAGATTGTAGTTTATGTGAAAATGATGAAACAGTATCCATACTGCATGCTGATGGAAGTTTCTATACCGTTTTTAGTCTTGCATTTCTCTTTAGTCGTATGTGTTTTCTTATATTGATGTTGCTACAATCTCAAGAGAATGTATTGTAACTTATAATTATAATTATCTGTAAAGTATTTTGCAGCTGCTTGAACTGAACAGATTATATGCTTTTACTTATCCCATTAGTACTAGCACTCCTTTCTCTTTCATTTGTTTTTTCGTTTTTTGCTTTCTCATTTTTATGTTGCTCTTGTTTCGTTTTACTTTCATATCGGATAAGCACCATATCATTTTGTGAATGTTTGCTTTCAAACTAGAATTACTGTTTGATTTGATTTGATTTGTTTATCATTTGTAAGATAAAGTTATGTTTGTTAAAAGTCGATTCTCTCCCTCTCGATCGTTCCTTTTCGGCCATTTTCATCATTTTTATTATGATATATAAACAGCCTTTGCCAAGAACGTATTTTTAGGTCACATCATTCAGCGCCATTTGGAGCTATGGTGCTTATCCTTCGGCGACGTGTCCGGTTTCAGCCAGCGTTTACTGGGTTCGCTCTCCGTCAGCCTTTGGCTGTCCCAGCCGACCTGCAAGGCAGCAGGTTGCTATTTTCTTTTAGAGTAGCGACCCTTAGGCGACCTACCCTCCCGGGCTGTTGAGCGTCATCTACCCAGGTTACCGATCTTTTTATGGACCACTTGGTTTGCCTACCGTCCAGTTTTGTGTACGGTTTGTTCCGCTAGCTTTTGATTGTCCCCAATCTAACTACAAGGCAGTAGTAGTTCACTGCGAGCGGAAATGCGCACTGGGTTCAAGCCTCTGCTGGGCTTTCCAGTCTTTCTGCACATTTGGGTGATCCGCTTACTCCCACCCCTGCCTCGCCCCCTCGTTGCTCCTACATCAGCGCCGTGCACGTTTGCTCCACCGGTGGGCCCACCCGTGCATCGTCCGCATGCGTGTTCGCTCTGCTTTGGTGCCTGCTCACCGTGTCTATTGGTTCTCACCGTGCACACATTTACCATGCCTCTAGCCTGTCCGGACACCGATCTCAACTCGGGCTCACACCTCAGGGCTCCGAGTTTCGCCCTATGTGGGCCCACGTGCAACTCATCTCGGGCAAAAGTTTTGCTCCACGTGTGCCCACTTCTCCTCTCTGGATGCACCCTTCATCCCTTTATATTTAAAAGTCGATTCAATAAGTTGTACTTTGTTAGCGTACCTTGAATTTTGGTTTTTATTCTTCGTTTGATTATGTTTTTTATTATTTATTGATCATTTATTTTGTGTCTCCATTTCTTAGTAAACTTCATAAGGAGGTGGACAATGCCTGGTCATGTCTTTGGTTGTTCTGTCTGTGTGTGTGTGTGACCGAGTGTTAGTCGTGCAAGTCAGTCATTGATTGTGGAACGTCTCTATTGCTACAACATTGCAAGTCTACGCAACCATGGCAACACATCAACACTGCGAATGAAAGCAGCTAATACGAGAAACCGGATGTTATTGAATGATGACCCTTCTAGTCAGTATTTGTCAGGAAAACTTTAGATGTCATTGTTTTGAATGTGACAAACACATCCGCAGAAAACGGATTCGTCAGACATAAATAACGAGTCTGTCAGCTTTCTGCACACGACCTGGGCAATGAGTTCGTCACGGTGTTGGTGAGTACGAATTATATTTGTAATTTCAATTCTCAAAGTTGCACAAATCGTATTTGAAGAATTATAATTTTCAGTACTTGAATATAGGAAAGTCAAGAACATTATCGTCGCTTTGTGTCCTTTTTGTTTCATTTCACCTTACATTTATTTTCTTTATATTTTCATACTTTGCCAATATTTTAATCGTGGTTAACTCATTATCGTTTTATCCTCTTTATCTTCATTCCTCACCTGTTATACACATAGATAACGACATCGTACTTATTTTTCTAACCCTCGTATACTTGTCAAATGACCTTCTTCTTCTTCTTTGCGTTCGTTCTTTACGACCAATTTTAATCACTCTTTGTGATTTGTTTGATCTTTGCCAAGAACGTGTATACGTTGCACATTGGTTTGGTAGGCCCCTAAACGCAAAGACTTCTACACGTTTAGGACACGTGCATCCGATTTCAGCCAAACCTTCTTAGACGCCTCTTACGACATGCGTTACAGGTAACGGTGGTTCTATTCTTTACACCCCAAATTTATTTGGGACCCGGTAACCACTCGGGCGGTTAAATGACCCACAACGTCATACACAAGCTGAGTACATTTCAAAATAAATATTTAAGAAGAAACACACAAATTTTCTGACCAAATATGATAGCAACTGAAGAGCTTTTAAGATGGCCAAAAAAAAACTGTACATCAAGGGAGACCATCATTAAAAGACGAAGGTGCAGATAGATTGGTCATGTGTGACGTACACCAGTAGGGACATTGGCTATGACATCTCTCTGATGAATAGATGATGGGAAAAGAAGGCATGGACGTCCACTGGAAACATGGAGAAGAACGATGAAAAGAGAGTTGAAAGATTGGAGCCTGGGGTGGAAAACAATTCATAGAAAAACGACAGAACAGCAACAATTGAAATATTTTATGGAAGCCTTATGTGTCAAACGTCAAACAGGAAATGAAGAAGATATAGAATATAGTAGTCATCTTGTCCACCTCATTTAAATATCTCTTTAACCCTCTTCCATTTTCCTTATTGGTTCCTTATCCACTCCCTTCCATACCACCCTCACCCCACACATACGATTATTTACTGATAAGTATTTTTTATCTTTTATATTGATGGTTTTTCTTCTCAAATATCTTGCTATAACGCAATTGTCTTTTTTTTGGAAATTTGTTTTTCCAAATATCTCTTTTTATTTCATCCATCTCGGTGAGCTGCTTTTACTATCTTTGTCTCACTCAAATACTTTACTTTCATCCCACATACTGTCTTTCTCAGTCATTTCACTTTCTCCCAATCTCTGCTTTTACTATCTTTGTCTCACTCAAATACTTTACTTTCATCCCACACACTGTCTTTCTCAGTCATTTCACTTTCTTCCAATCACTGCTTTTACTATCTTTGTCTCACTCAAATACTTTACTTTCATCCCACACACTGTCTTTCTCAGTCATTTCACTTTCTCCCAATGACGTAACATTTTCCCACACACTTTTTCTAGATCACCTCACTTTTTCTCACTAAAATGACCGTTTCTCCCACTTTCTTTTTCAGTTATCTTCTTCATTCCACTAACGTGGTATTCTACCATACACTTTCCTTCCTCAATCACTTGACTTTCTCCCACACACACGACTACTCCCACACAACTTATTTCCATACATGAACTCGACTTTCTGTCATAAACTTTCTTCCAGACACATAACTACTCCCACACACTTTACTTCTCTTCACACTTTACCTTCTTCCACACATTTTACTTTCTCCCACACACTTTACTTTTTCTATTAATCTTCCTTCTTCTCACTTGAATCCGTTTCTCTCACATCACATTTTAACGATGCTTAATTACTGTGTTTAAATATGTGTCTTTACATTTGCTTTTTGTTTAATGATTGGTAATCTAACTTTAAATGAAACTAGTATTTGATAAGAATTTAAATGGGTACATTCTTTTCGTTCTCTTCATATTAATTGTCTATATTGTCTATATATTAAATGTTGTCACAGCTATAAACTTCCTTGTCCTTTGTAGCTCACACAGAAATCTATGTAGTTTTCTGGGTCCAGTGTTGTTTCACTAGGCCGGTGATTTTGCCTCAGTATATCATAGCCTGGGCAGTCTTGGGTATATATACTCTGCAATTCGGTGTGTCTGTCCACATGTAGTCGTGGCTGAAATGCCAATCTTGAATTTGTGTACATATATCTGCAGAGCCGATAGCGTCCTGTTCTGAGACGCAGAATCACATGTTCTAATTTGGGTATAGTTTGGTAGTAATTCCGTGTTAGTATTGATGACTTTCTGTTTGATGTACAACCAAAGTCTCTTCTATTTTTATGTAGGCATCTCTTAAATGATAAAAATGTCATTAATTGTGGGAAATAAAAGAAAAATATAGATATATCTCTTTGTCTTCCTTCGTCAAAGTGGCAATCCCATATATGAATTAGTAAATGAAAACTAAAACGATAATAAAAAGTACCTGACCGTCTGGGAATAGCCTAAAAAAAAATTACAGAATAGTTTCCTCATCATGCTCTACTGAATTATCACTTCCTGATGCCCTTTGATCTTGCCATATAACTTATTTTAGTTACCCTCTGATGATTTTCATGCGCCCTGCTGAAAGCTTTACGTTTTATATATTCATCTGTATCTCTGTAGTGGGTAAAAATATTGACTGCAATTTGTAGGGTAAGAGAAGTCTTCCAAGTTGATGTTCCGTATCTTAACTGGCTATCATTAGTAAATGTATTCATCAACGATATAACCAGTTTAGGTATAGTTTACTTTAAACGGATTGGACGTGGGTGCACTTTCAGTACATCTATTTATTCTGTGATCAATAGTGTCAACCAAAGTTATTCCTTTCTTTCTTTCTTTCTTTCTTTCTGTTCTCTAATCATGTTTTGTCTCATAGCGTTATGATAAAAAGAGATTTATAGAACGGACAGTGTTTTTCACTGCCTCTGTTATTTCTGAGGTCCACTTTTGAGTGAACAATTTTTGCTTTGTATGCACTTTATGTGTAGAGAGCTACGAATATCTGGGCTCAATAATTAACAATAACGGTGACTGCTCCAAATAGATCTCAAGAAGATTGGCAATAGCAATCAAGAAGTTAAACACAATGAAGAACATGTGGCAAAGCACCAGCAAAGTACTAAAATTAAAAATATTGAGAGCATGCATTTTCCCAGTGGCTACTTATGGTTGTGAATCGTGGACTATTACACAAAAATTAAGAACGAAAATCCAGTCTTTCGAAATTAAATGCTACAGAAAGATCCTACGAATACCATGGACAGAAAAAGAAAGAACACTGATGTCCTGAAAGAACTAAATGTTAAAGAGAATTGGCTGATAAACAACATACTATACAGAAAAATGAAATACTTTGGTCACATCAAGCATCACGATGGCTTGGAAAGAACAATACTAGAGGGCAGGGCCTCAGGACGCAGAGGCAGACCAAGAAGAAGATGGCTACAAGATATTAAAGAAACCATGAACATGACCATCGACGAAGTGGGTGAACTGGCAAGAGACAGAGTGAATTTCAGATGTGCTGCAAAGAGAGCAACGTCCTAAAAAGGATACGCACCTTGATACACTTTATCGGACTAACATTGCTCTTTGAGGCTGTTGGTAATCTGTTTGTTGGTAACTATTTAATTTGCTGTTTCTTGATGAAGTTCAGAAAGACCCAGAAAAAGATGGATTCAGGATGTTATAGATTATTTGAACACGACGGCTGCAGAGGTGGGACATCTGGCGTATGAGAGAGAGAAACTCCGAAGAACTTTTAGGGTGGCAAAGTTCTGCTCAGGACAAGCTACTGTATGATAATAATTTTAACTCTTGTAGACAGGACATATTATCTTAGCTCTAGTAAACTGGGGATATAATATAAGTCATGCTATCTTATCTTCAGTAGACAGGAGTTAATATGTCATGTTGTTTTACTTAAGTCAGCCATCAATTTGGTTGTGCATTTCATTTTCATTGCAACGTGGATCAGATGTTACACTCTGAACGGACGGCAAACCAAGGTGTTCATTAAAACGACCGGTTTTGCTGGGCAGATGGCATGGCGCTCATAAGCCTGGGAGGGCAGGCCGTCTAAGGGTCGCTGCCCTGAAAGAAAATAGCAACCCGCTGCCTTGTGGGTTTCGGCTGGGGACAGCCAAAGGCTAGGGGAGAGCGAACCGCACACAAACGCTGGCTGAAATCGAACACACCACCGAAGGATAAGCAACTGTGCTCCAATATGTGCTGAAGGCTTGTGCACGTACATTACGTTCTGATGTTTGGCTGCTTATATATCACAATAGAATGATAAAAATGGCTTAAGAACGATTGCGAGAGAGAGAGAGAGAGAGAGAGAGATGTTACACTTTCTTTGAAACTAAATTGTCTGCCTACTTGGCTGTATTCTCACTAAGTTTTCAATCCACCCTTTATATCTGTTTGTTAATGGTTATTACTGTCATTTCTTGTTTTCTGTTTTTCTAGTTCACTATCTTGTTGTTGACTGGTGCGGGTTCTTTATGCTTATTTTGATTACATTAGGATCTTTAATTTTCTGTTCTTTCTCTCGTTAGAAAATATTTGCTTACAGGCCTCTTTTCTATGCTAAAGTGTAAAGATCTCCCAGCGAGATCAACACATATGTCTCTCTTCTATGCTAAAGTGTAAAGATCTCCCAGCGAGATCAACACATATGTCTCTCTTCTATGCTAAAGTGTAAAGATCTCCCAGCGAGATCAACACATATGTCTCTCTTCCGGTACGGTTTCAGTTCTAGTCTCGGCCATTCTAGAACTATTCCATGTTGCTATTCCATCGTATATGGGATCTTTCTGTAGGTCTAGTGTCCTGACTCTTGACCTTCCATACTTACTGTGGTCAGATGTCATTCTTAATTCTGTAGAGATAAGCATCATAGTTAAGACGTGTCTACTCGGTCTGTAGTTATGAAAACTCATGAACTTAACATATTATCTAGTTTGAAACAGTATCACTTCATGTTACTTAAACAATCTTTCTCAAATATCTCATTTCAAAAGTTTGAAACTGGTTTTAGTGAGCAACTTCCAAAGCCTATGTCTCTCATCCATAATACGCAGTTGGATATGTACACGGCCATCTCGTTTTCTTGATAACTATTCTAAATATTATATAATATATATAATAATATTTAAATATTCTTCCTATTTTGCTGTTCAGATAGACAGCACTTCTCTATCTACTATTGATGCCTTATTTCTACTCTATAATAATTACATAATACTGAAACTGCCCTGCTTTAAATCATGGTCTTTAAATGTAGTTTACTGCTAACGCTACGCTTCTGA
The DNA here is from genome assembly GCA_020796225.1 of Arion vulgaris. Lineage (NCBI taxonomy): Eukaryota > Metazoa > Mollusca > Gastropoda > Stylommatophora > Arionidae > Arion > Arion vulgaris. Next base: position 16,937,859 of record CM036756.1, read on the forward strand.
GATCACTTTGATATTTGTTTTGAAGTTACCTTTCATTTTCCCAGCTATTTTTTCCTCACTCGTAGGTTGAAGGGAAGATGTACTTCAGAGTTGATATCTGCAAATTCCTTCATTGAAATACATTCTGTTCTAGTACCCAACTGCTAACATTCTTGATTTCTCTTTAATTTGTTTGAAGTTATCAGCCATGAGTAGCAGGAAAAGAGGTTAACAAAATATCACCGTCTTACAGCAATGATTTTCCTGTATTGTAAAGATTATATTTTGTGTTGCATTATCTCATATAATTCGTGCCATGTAGGACGTCAAATGATTTGAAATTGGTTTTTTTGTTCTAGTGAGAAGAACACAGAGGCTGTTTCATAGATACTTATCAATGCCTTTTTTTCTAGATCCAGAAAGCAGATAAGCATGTCACGTGAGAAGATTGTTCACATACCTACTTAGAAGTGAAGATAAGATCATGCGCTCTTCAGTTTGCTGGAAAATCATATTGGATTTCAAAGATCGACACGATATTGTCATAGTTAGCTTGTTAGAGTCATGGAGTCATATCTGCAGAGAGAAAATCAACCCTTTCATCTTTAACATACTTCCACGTTGTAAGGAGAATACGGAAAAGTCATCTCCAGGGCAGAAGATTGTTAATTTAGTGAAGTTACACCCTCCACCATGTTGAATAAAGCCTCCATTGACATGACTCCCGCTAGAAGAATCACCAAAGAAATATAAACATGTAGCGGGTAAGTACACATTGTACTGCATAGTTTATACCTGCTGCTCCCTCTGGGATTGTACTGCATAGTTTATACCTGCTGCTCCCTCTGGGATTGTACTGCATAGTTTATACCTGCTGCTCCCTCTGGGATTGTACTCAGTAACAACAATAGATGATGTTGTTGTTTACACTTTTTTAATTTTAATGGGTTTTTCGTGAATGTGTCATATATATCTGATGGGCTATCAAATCCCAGTTTTTGCGTTCGTTTTCTTCTATATTGTGCATATTATATATATATACAGATTCCGTCAGATAACCAACTCTAAAGTACTGCAACGTGCAAACCTGCCTTCCATTATGGGCATGCTCAGCAGTGAACGACTAAGATGGTTAAGGCAAGTGAGAAGAATGGAAAGTTGTCGCATACCAAAACAAATGTTGTTCTGTGAAATTTCAGAGGGGAAGAGGCACCAGTGCAGACCACTACTCAGATATAAAGATGTTTGCAAGGCATCAATGAAGAACTTTTCTATAGGTCCCAGCAAATGGGAAAAACTAGCTGATGACAGAATTGTGTGGAAAGCGACATTGCGCAAGGGCGCAGTCTTTTGAAAAGAGACTTATGTATGAGCTGAAAGATAAGAGAGAAAAGCGAAAACTCAGAGGTTGTCATAATAAAACACTTACCAATTGACAGTTTGTAAAGATGAAAAAGTCCATATATACAGATTCCGCCAGAATAATGTAGACACATTGTATTGTCCTTCCGAGAAATGTGTTAGTTAGTTTGTTCCTTTCGCGCCAAAGGCGGCACATAGGGCAGAGATTTTAGATCTCCATGTGATGCGGTTCTTTGCTAGCAGTTGGAGATCTTGTATGGTTTTACATCCCAATAGTTTACTTTCTTGTTGGATGTGTCATCGAAGAGTGGTTATTATGAAAAATGTGTACACATTTCATAAAGGATATATGTAAACTTTGATCAAATTACTGTAGCAATGTGTAGTATGATGTTTCCAAAGAACAACCTTCATATATTAATCTGAAGACTGTAAGTTACAACAAGAGCAAAGCATTATTCAGTTCATACAATTTACAAGTACCATGAGACTATCATATTACATACCATGATTTTGTAAATTTGGAACAGAAGGCTTTTCTGGCAACGTTTATATGTCCAGGATTTTTCAATAAATGGATAGTAACCAAATTCAAGAAGACATCGAAAAATAAACTTGAATTTGTATTGAAGACTTCCTTCCGGCGGGTGGAGGCTGGGGAGGGCGCTGTTTTGTCTTTGGTTATCTAGCTGTATGATTGCAGAACAACATCATAAAGCTAGGTTACCAAAGGCAAGACTGGAAGCCAAATTCTGCGCCGGAAGTTTGCTGTGAAAGAAGGTAGTCATAACACTTCACGACTCCACTGAACAGAGAATATGATTTAGAAGTACTTGATATTTTCAATGTTGTATTTCAACTAAACTATGTCGTATCTTGTTCTTCGTGTTATCTTGACCAAGACAGAAAAAGTGATAATTTTTAAGAAGGTTATAGTCAATTTCAGTTAAGATATATTGGTTAATTTGTTTTTATGATTATATTGTTGGGTTCATGAAAATATATGTCAGTCAGAACATCAATTCTTATTTTTCTATGACCAGGTTACAATATCCAGCAACAGAAACAAGAAAGTGAGATGTCTATATGAATCCAATCTTTAGCAAGAGATTCTCATAATTGTCCTATATTTTCTCTTCCATACTCGTCTCCTTTTACCAGGTTAGTTAGTTAGTTAGTTTGTTCCTTTCGTGCCAAAGGCGGCACATAAGGCAGAGGTTTTAGATCTCCATGTGATGAGGTTCTTTGCTAGCAGTTGGAGATCTTGTATGGTTTTATATCCCAATAGTTTACTTTCTTGTTGGATGGTTCTTCGAAGAGTGGTCTTAGGTCTTCCACGTTTTCTTTTCCCAACTGGTGACCACATAAGGACTTGTCGATTTAGTCTCTTTTCGTCTGATCTAAGAACATGACCTAAATATTTCCACCTTCGTTTCCTTATAATATTTGATACGAGTTGTTGGTGTGTTCTATCTCTCACTGTGTTATTAGAAACTAAATCACTCCATTTTACTTTTAATAATTTTCGTAGACATTTATTCTCAAAGCTGTCCAGTTTCTTATCAATTTTCTTTGTTGATTTCCAACTTTCACAACCAGGTTACCAGGTTACAGCTCTCAATTCCCAAAGCTAGATATGTTCAGAGTTTTGTAACCATTTTGACATAGTTTGTGACACTGGTCAGTTTGGGAAATTTTTGTTTTGTAGGGACCTGATTGTAATCTACAGAGACCATTGTGGAACCTACAGATAGTTATTTGTTACGTTGTGTCTAGCTTTAGGATCGAATCTTAATAGCATTTATTGCATTTTCTCCTGCTCCGTGCACGCTTGTATATTTCATTGACAAGTGTTTTATTTAAGTAAGACTATGGTGAAATTGTTAATTTTTGGAGTCTGCTTTCCTCAGTGTGTCAGCTACGTCATCTCCCATAACAGTGAGCAGAAATCTGCTTCTCTATATCTGATTTAGGTCGTTATTATCTCATCGCTGTCTTTCTCCTCATCTATTTCACAAAACTTTCCGAGTCACATCTCTTTCTCTCTCTCTCTCGCGATCTCCACCTAGACCGATGTGTAGCAGTGGGCGTGATGATGATGAATACTCTTTCTTTCTATTAATCGTCTGTTTGGCCACAGAACCACCGGTAATTACACCGGACTAAAGATGATTGCAGTTTTCTTGAAAAGTTATCTTTCTGCTCCTGTAAGATCTAGAAAATCTCTCTCACCAGAAATCAATTAACAAATGCCAACATCTCAGATGAAAGTTAATCAAATTTTAATTACTCTCTGCAAACCTTGCTGAGAACTTCCTCATTCTATTTTTACATGAAATTCAAAACAACAATTCCACCAAATCAACATATCTCTAGAGACCCCATGACTCGACCGGAACAATTGCACACTGGCTTAAATATCTACGTAGGCCTACCAGAACCAAAATCCCTACTGGTCCATCAAATCTTCCATGACCACTGGATCTCTATTAATTCTCTATAAATCATGGGGTCTGCTCTGTTCGAGCTCCCACCACAACAACACTTGTCCGCAGTGTCGTTTCAATCTCTCTCTCCCTCTCTGCCGTCTGATTTCCATCCCCTAGTATTTATACCAGACTGGCATTACGCAATCCATATCCCCCCGAAAGATCTAGATAGGAATTGTTTATCTCAAAATACTACGCTCATTAAAATTTAACGAATTTCATTGGTCTATTTATTTCAACCTACCAATAATTTGCCTCCCTCGTTTACCAGGCTGCACAGTACAATCGAGTCATCTCTTCTCGAACATGTTTCTATAAAATATTAAACATGGAATTTTCCTATCTGTCTTAGATTCATCGTCATTACCAAAAATGCGTTGTATTTCCAACCCTTCAATCAGTACATTGTTGAATAATACCCGGAGATCACGTGATGTTTACTACACAAACATTTCCAAATTTGCTTCCAATTTTCTTAGGTACACTTTTTTCTTTCTCCTAGACTTACTAAGATTTTATTATATAGCCTGGTCATTCCTTCCTTGCTTGCATTTTACTAGAAATACATCTTAATTTATCATTATCTCCTGGTATAAATAACCTCACTACTACAGATGTACCAGACTTCTCCACAAATTCTGCTGCTGTCTTTAGGCTCCGTCCTCCGTACAGCTTGTTATTCATGTGGAAATCTGATTCATGCAGCCTTAGTTAGCGTGAGTGTGTTTCGTCACATCTGAAGCGCCATTTGAAGCCATCTGGTGCTTATCCTTCATGTGTCCGGTTTTAACAAGCGTTTACTGGGTTCGCTCTCCGTCAGTCTTTGGCTGCCCGCAGCAGACCTGAAAGGCAGCAGGTTACATCTCTTTCAATTGTCTAAAAGAAAACATACTGCCGAAACTGTCACTCTCTTTGAAGCTTGTATGTCTGTGTACTTGTATAACCATGTAATATTACTTACTTAATTGCTTTATCTTATTGTTTACTTGTTGTTTACTATTACAGTGCTACTGGTATTATTAAGTTATATTAATGCCAAGTTTTTTTAAGGATTACCTCCAATCATGTATATCTTATTTTACCTAGCTTACTCAGTGTCTTACTCTGTCTGTTAGTTTCTCTCTCTCTCTCTCTCTCTCTCTGTATGTGTGTGTGTGTGTGATTCTCATTTTATATTTCTTCAAACTATTCTTTTTTTTACGTATCCTGTCAATTACTCTATTTGAGATGCATATACGGACACAAGCTACATACGCGTAGACAAATCATTGACAAGTGTCATAGTATGCTACAAAGACTAATGACTATGTCATGAGGATAACAAATCGTCAAAGGAAGTATTAACGATACATCAGTGGATAGAGAGCGTGGGAGAATTCAAGTTTCTAAAACACATCATGGAAAGATAATGTTGTCTTTAAATAAATTACAACCAGAAGTAAAATTTCTTGTTAAAAAAAAAGATATATAACAAAATGTTGAACATATGACTGAATCGGAGAGAAAAATAGATTACATATTTAGTTTTTAAAATACTACTAGTAACGAAAAAATGTGGAAAGACATGGTCACATACGTCAGTCGGGGGAAAGGATTTTTTTTTAAATCGCGTCGTATTCATTTTGTACTTGTTTGTTTTATTTTATAGAACTTAAGTTACAAACTAGATCATTTGATCAATACCAGTAGTAATACTAATAGATATATACACTAGCTTTATTACTCAGATTTGCTTGTGATTTACGTCCATGTATATGTAAATTGCTTATTTAATTATATTTTACAGACAGATATTGATGTTTACTTGGCAGAAAAATTACTTTCTCACTGTTAATTGTAAAATCACTAATTTTCCATGATTTTCTATATTCCCATTGTTCTCAATCGCATCTTTTAAGTGAATACATGTATAATCATCGGCGATAAACTACTTTTGGTTTAACAAGATGAAAAGCAGTATTTCAATTTCAATCTTGGCTTAAATGTCAACGAAATATTGATGCAGTAACTCTAATTTGGTAACTTTTTTCATTGAATCGCAGCATCAATCGATAGGTGCACCACGCCATTGCCGAAACCGTTGTGTTGACTTTATTTGAGGTCTCTGGTTGAATGATGTTGATTGCATATCCGTCCTTGCTAAGCGAAAATATCAAATAATATTGCAAGGCATCATACGAAATTTGTGTCTCGGATATATTGTTGATTTCATTGCTACACTTTGTCAAAATAATATCGCACTTTTCAAACTCATTTTCAGCTATGATTATTGCAACTTCATTGACTGCTGGTGTACTTAAGTCACGTGTATGACCATGCGCTAGTTTCTTGTCTGCCTTAATAACTATGTCCATGGCTTCGCTTGGATTATCGTCAAGTGCCATTTTGGATTACTAAACGTGTCAATGTTTTCGTGCAGCATCTTTTGCAAGGAATCGATTAGTTTTTTAGTTGGTTCGAGGAATCACAGCAGAACGTCTTTCCGCTCAAGTTTCCTCGTTGATAAGAAAGTACGTTTGCAGGAATTTTGACTCTTTGTTGGACATCGGTAGGAGTGTGCCAACCTTGTGCTACACTTCTCTTGAATTTTAAATGTTCACTCAACTGTTACATAGGTACAGATGCTCCAACGAAAGTCATTTGACAATTGAAATAATATTTACGGATTGAATTTAGAAATTCTTTCATTTTATATGAATACAGTTAATAATGCCCTGTAATGGCTATGTTGGTGGCGTCTGTGGCTTATGGGATAGTGACTCGGTCTATTAACGCCGACGTTCTGAGTTCGAATCGCGCTGCGGACAGTTCGGTTGCAAATTGTTTCGCGTGGGTTTTTACAAAAGGACGATGACACCACCCGTTCAGAAAACAATGACAAACTACTGAACGTAATAATACCTAGAAAAATCGCAAACAGCGTTTAACAGCTGGGGTTGATTCTCAAAGTCCTGTAAAGGATATGCAAATAACATTTTTGTTAATGTCTCTGTTACTGTGGAAGCTTTGGCATTCCAATTTTTGCTCCTGGACAGCACATCACTTTTCTTTTAAAATGTTAGCGCATCACAACAAGTACTCTTCAAAGACATGTTATCAATGACAACCGAAGGTAAGTTTAAATAATCCAATTCAGAATCATAACTGAACGCTTCGGGGTTTTTTTCTTCAAATTATAGATATTTGCGTGCCCGTTTTGTTGTCTTATTGAATCTTTCCTTCTTGAGCCCATTTCTTTAAGCTTGAGTAGTTTCAACCAAAATTCAGTTCTGATGATCAATTGCATTTAATCTTAATCCGTTGCTCCTTGCTTCCAGTAACTCTTTAGTGTGAAACTCGTTGGCTAAAAGCGTTTGACGTTCGTTCGTCTCTTCAACAGTCTCGCTGTTCCGTCTTGCAGGAGTTTGCAATCTTTGCTCAACAAGTCTGATCACTGGTATCTCAGCACTTTCGTTCCTTCGTTGAACAACTTGTTAAATTTACTTCGTTTCATATTCCTGTGACTTTTCTTCTTCCTATTGCTGTGTTAGAGAAAATTTTGTTTGTTTTGCATTATGAGTTTCGTTTTTTTTAAAAATAGTCTCTCTTCCTTTTGTGCATTGATATTACAAATTGGCGAGCAAAAGCAAATAAATATGTTTCTAATTTAACACGCATTGATGACATACATAAATTTTGTCTCAAATTTTCAATTAATGTTAGCAGTGGGAAGTAAATAACACTGTGTGTGTTGGTAGTTATTTCATAAGTAGAGACGCATCATCATCAGATAGACCTCAGCAGAACTTTGCTTCTTCTTCTTCACCTTTCAACTCCCAACGGAGCACAGGTCTTCAACAAACTTCTTCCAGCTCTTCCTCTCTTGCCATCCCTTCCAATTCTTTGCATGTTTTACCTATACTTTTAATATCAGCCTCCATCTCTCTTCTTCAGGTCTGTCTAGGTCTTCCCCTACTCCTCTTACAGTATTTTGGAGTTTCTCTCTCTCTCTCTCTCTCTCTCTCATAGGCCAGATGCCCCGCCTCCGCAGCAGTCATGCTAAATTCATCAGTTGCAATCCTGAATCCATTTTCTCTGTGGTCGTTCTCTTCTCCTCTTTGCCAGGATGCCTCCTTCCATAATGGTCTCCAACCATTCGTGTCTCTTTATATGTCCAAAGTATTTCAATTTTCTCATTCTTATTTGTATCATCAGCCAGGTTTCCTTGATTTTAAGTTCTTTCTGGATATATCTATTTGTTCTCTTCTCTGTCCATGATATACGGGTGACTCTTTTTTAACACTTACATTCAAAAGCACTTATATATTTGTCCACTGCCTTGTTAAATGTCCATGCTTGCTTCACAATCATACATTGTCACTAGGACTACGCACGCTCTTTGTATTCTGATCTTTGTTTTGCTATCAGTTCCATTTCAAACTGTTTTAGTTGTTTAATTTTCTGTAAGGTCATGTTTCATCTTCTTTTAATTTCCTTCATTTCATTACCATCTTTTGTTAACAGTGAACCAAGATATTCAAAACTGTTCATATTTTCTGTTTTCTCTTCGCTGATAAAAAAAAATATCATATGCATGCTTGTTTTATCCATTGTTATTATTTGTGTTTTTGCCACATTGAGATATGGATTTTGTTTTTCACTTTTCTCTTGCACTTCCATTATTAAATCTCTTTTTGTGATGTTGACAGTAATATTGAAGTAAAGAATATTGTTAATAATTGTGAATTAAACAAGGGGCGCTGTTAGCTGTTTTATCAGCGCTGAATATTATGAATGACTGTCAAGTAAACAAGGATCGCTGTTAGCTGTTTTATCAACAAAAATTATAATGAATGACTGTCAAGTAAACAAGGGGCGCTGGTAGCTGTTTTATCAACAAAAAATATTATGAATGACTGATAAGTAAACAATACTGCATGTGATTGTAGTTGTTTCATAAGCAAACAATAAAATCACATTTTTCAGCTGCTTGTTTCTGTTCATAATGGTGCTGTTCGGTCAGAGGAGCCGTATTAGGTTATGAATTCAAAGCGAGTGAATGAGCAAAAACATTGTCTGAACAAATAGAAATAATAATTTGTATCTTAGCAGTAACAATTTCAGTCAGTCTGTGCTCACCGATCCTGTCGTTACTTTGCCAAGCATACACATGGAATCACTCAGCATGCACGCACTCACGAGTGTAGTTCTGTAACACCAGTCATGACATAGTCGCTGTCACTTATGTTACTTTCTTTATTAGACTAATCGTGGTCTTAGCATCACTGGCATCACCAGCCGTTTACTTGCCGTGCGAGCTAAGAAAACGCAAGCACAACGCAACAGTTATGTATTATAAACCCATCAGCAGTTATGATGGCGACATTGGCATCAGTTCTCACAACAATTTGTACTCTGATCTCAGAAAGATGTTTTTTTAATGTTAAAACCTGAATTATATAATTTTTCACTATCTCTGTTTATTAACAAAAAGTGAACAAAATAATTGAATCTGTAAATTTCAAAATATTTTTCCAGTTTTGATAAAAAATGGACATTAGTGAGCTATTCCATATTCGCATATACTCATATTCATATAAAAATGTCCGCCCTGTTTTAGAATATGATATATCTGTATAGGGTACAACAGCTGCTTAATCAATCAAGTTTCATGCCTGCTGGCGTAGGCGATCATGTCTCTCCAAACTCTCTCTCTCTCCCTATCCTTGGTGCAGTTAATCAGCTCTGATGGCAATCTTTTGTCGAACCACGATGTCAGACCATCCAAATCTTCTCCCTCTGTCTTCCACGATCTCTTCTTTCCTGAATTTTACCTGTTGTAATCAAATGTTCTAACCCTCCTCTTCGCATTATATGTCCGAAGAGTCTCGATTCTCTGCTTCTTATTTTTTTAATAAAGTTTCTTTGTGTCCAGGTCTGTTTTAAAACCTTGCCATTTGTTTTCTTCACTGTCCATGAACTTTTCAGTATTCTTCAGTAAAACCCATCTATGTGGCTTTCAATGATTTTATTGATTGTTTGCTCATTGTCCATGATACGCTGCAATACATAAGTATTGGCTCAATATAGTACTTGAGTACTCGTTTCCTCAGATACCAACAGCTGATACCAAACATCAAATAGTTTCCAATGTGCAAAATCAAAACTTGAGAGTGATGACAGACGGGTTAAGATCACATTGGCGGGAATTGGAAACTCATACATGGCGTCTGCAGTCCATCAAAGATAGAAGAGAGACATGAAGTATCTGTCTATGTTTTACTAAACATAAACTAGTGATATTAATATGTCTACCTGATTTGATAGAAATATAACAGTAAAGTGAACACTGAGAGGTGGATACCATTAGAACGAAGAACACAGTTTGACTAAAAATCTACTGCAACTAACCTTCCATGTGAGGACTGTTACACAAGCTGGTTAAATAATAGTGATAAAGTACCGAGTACTTTTTCCTATTTGTTGTTCGATACTTTCGAATATATGCAGTGTAATAGTTATTCGAGTAACGAATATCTACTATTTGCACACCACTCTTCACAATCCAACCAAAAGCCATAAATTCGAAATATCAAATTTCCTAGCTATCGATTATGATATGCAGTTTTATTTAAACTTTTAAAACTCATAAATATTTATATTAACATACAACTGTTTACATACATACTGTATTACACTTGACAGAAGCGATCAATATGAATAAGAGCAGATACTACTAGCGTCGTTCGTGTCTCGTTCTAAACGACTTCGTTCTGAAGACCGCAAGACACATCACTGTTTTAAGTAAGACGCTTTACAAACTTTATATATATATTGAAATGTAAAGGAAACAGGGAACAACTTGAATTTGCGAATATGCAGCGATAATTCCCAAAACGGTTTCTTATACCATTTATACTAACTGTTCCAATTACATCCCTTGTAATAGCAATCGTTTGCTATTCAACGATTGTTATTCTTCTTGAAGTAACGATTGCTATCTTTCTGTCTCTACTCCTGTTTTATTCTGACGCTGTGGGGCATAACAGGATTAGAGAAAGACGAATAGTAAACGTTTCTTGCAATTCTAATCCTACCTATTACCGGTTCATTTTAAAGTCCGTGTAAACCTTGAAAAATGGTGTATCCATCTGTAAAACTGTCGGAGCGAAAGATTAAAATGCGATGAATGTAGTTTTAGAGTTTTACAAAGCACAGCAGCAAGCTAAATCGACCAAGAACTCTACCAGGCAAAGGATAAAAAAAAATAAAATAGAATATGGTGGGATGGTTTGAAACCACCATGCAAAAAACTAATATGAAGCTTAAGGTAACTGATGAAAAAAAAAGTTTGATTTACTCGCCACATTGCAGTTAAAACATTATATAAGCTGAAAAAATGTTATATATTTTGGACAGTTTTTGTACTTCTTTTACTCCTCTACATGTTTATTATTTGCGTATAATTAATAATATGTTACAACCCACATAGAATTTCACTAACTTCTTTAAAGAGTTGGTATCAAGTGTAACAAATTAACATAAATGAAAATCTTTAGAGGACACATGGATGTGGTTGTACAGAAGAATATTAAGCATCCCATAGACTTCAAAAAGGGCTAGGCCTATTGTTACTGTCAAGACACAGAGAAAACGTATCAAAGTAAGAAAGATGCATGCATAATTTTTCTGGTATGTGATGTGAAAGGGCGTTTAGTAAATATTGTGACAACCATTAAAATTAATGGGAGACGAAACATAGGATGTTAGAGAAAGAAAACTTCTGAGAGTCCGGTTTCAAGGAGCGGAAGAGTACCAACATCTGAACTGATAGACTGCACCAGGGACAAACGTTTAGAGATCCATGATCGCCTGCGCCAGCTGGCATGGTACAAGATGGTGATGATCAAACGTAAGTAGTAGATTTATAATGGTACGTATTCTCATCATCCAATACCTTGTCCTGAGCAGAAGAACTTTGCCACCCCAACAGTACTTCGGAAATTCTCTCTCTCATAGGCAAGATGTCCTGTCTCTGCAGCCGTCATTTTCAAACCATCAGTTACATCCTGAATCCATCTTCTCAGTGGTCTTCCTCTTCTCCTCTTTGCTTGTATGCCTTCTTCCATGATGGTCTTCTCCAGCCCTTCGTGTCCTTTTTAAAGTCCAAAATATCTCAATTTTCTCTTTCTTATTTGTAGAATTAGCCAGTTTTCTTTGATTTTGAGTTCTTCCTGGATACATCTATTTGTTCTCTTCTCTGTCCATGATATGCAAAGGACTCTTAAGTAGCACTTATATTCAAAAGCACAGATATCTTCGTATAAAATTACGTATTCCACTTGCTTATAAACTATCTTTCAGTAACTTTTCTAAATTCAAATGTATTTATTTTTGGGACAATCGTTTAATCGGGATAAATTCCCTTACAGACGTGTGCTGAAGATCGTCTACGCTACCAACAAATATGTCATCAATATTATTATAATTCCCTTACAGACGTGTGCTGAAGATCGCCTATGCTACCAACAAATATGTCATCAATATTATTATAATTCCCTTACAGACGTGTGCTGAAGATCGTCTACGCTACCAACAAATATGTCATCAATATTATTATAATTCCCTTACAGACGTGTGCTCAAGATCGCCTACGCTACCAACAAATATGTCATCAATATTATTATAATTCCCTTACAGACGTGTGCTGAAGATCGTCTACGCTACCAACAAATATGTCATCAATATTATTATAATTCCCTTACAGACGTGTGCTGAAGATCGCCTATGCTACCAACAAATATGTCATCAATATTATTATAATTCCCTTACAGACGTGTGCTGAAGATCGCCTATGCTACCAACAAATATGTCATCAATATTATTATAATTCCCTTACAGACGTGTGCTGAAGATCGTCTACGCTACCAACAAATATGTCATCAATATTATTATAATTCCCTTACAGACGTGTGCTCAAGATCGCCTACGCTACCAACAAATATGTCATCAATATTATTATAATTCCCTTACAGACGTGTGCTGAAGATCGTCTACGCTACCAACAAATATGTCATCAATATTATTATAATTCCCTTACAGACGTGTGCTGAAGATCGCCTATGCTACCAACAAATATGTCACCAATATTATTATAATTCCCTTACAGACGTGTGCTGAAGATCGTCTACGCTACCAACAAATATGTCATCAATATTATTATAATTCCCTTACAGACGTGTGCTCAAGATCGCCTACGCTACCAACAAATATGTCATCAATATTATTTACACACTTTTCTCATGCTCTCGCGTATATTTTTTATTTGTATTTTTCGTTGGCTTTTTTCATCCATTTTCTTGTATCTTATTTTTATTTTGTAATCATATCTTTTTATCATATAAGCTCCTTAATCGTTCTTTGGGACGGGTCTCATATAAAAGTTGTGCCATTATTATTATTTTTTTATCATAAGCTGTCTTTAGTTTTTAATTGATGAAAGTATTTTGCTCGAAACGTCGATTTAATTTGATGTTGTACTTTGTAAAATAATCTTACTTAGTGTTTTTATTTTTCGCCTTCGCTAGTCTGACAAGTCTGTTTTCAGGACACCCAACCATTAGAGGAAACAATGTTTTAGCAAGGTTTTAGCCAGTGTAGTTTCTGTCTCTGGTAGCTCTTCTCACAGAACAACTTTCCATCCCAAGGTATAGTATATCTTTGAAAATAGTTTTAGATGACGTCTTCTTCCAGAATACAGATCACTAGTTGGCATTCAAGTAAATTTGATCTCTTGTTTACTTGAGCATAATGGATTCCTATTTTAAAAAAATAGTAATATAAAAATTATAGTTGTCATGCTTTCATTTATAATTGTTAATATTACTCTACAATGTATATTTATGCATGTAAGTTTATAATTCCATTGTCAGTTGCTGTTTTCGTTATAAATTTGATTTTGTTAATGTCTTTAATTATGTATCACTATTTATCTACAATACTAACCAGACTGCAAGAATTCCAAATCAAATGAGGTGTAGCTAGACAAGAACACTATGCTGGTAGCCAAAGAAGAATAGTAAACCAACACAGAACCGGTGTCGTTAGTCACCACACGCTGAGAGACATACTGAGGAGGAGATCGAAGCACTTATGGACTAATTGCTTCGACGTGCAGCGATGATGATCCGACGACTAAACTAAACTAAAACTACAGTATGTATAATCTGCTCATTTATTTACATTTTACAAAAATTAAATTTTATTGTCAAAAAAAGTTGGCATTGCACTTTGTAGTGTTTGATTCCTAGCACAAAAAAAGTTGGCATTGCACTTTGTAGTGTTTGATTCCTAGCACAAAAAAAGTTGGCATTGCACTTTGTAGTGTTTGATTCCTAGCACAAAAAAATTCGATCGATTCCTAGTTCCCATACTAATGTATAGGATATCGATTTTAAAATCTTATCTTATCTTAACCACATTTGCCGTGAAGCGTCGTTGGAAGAGTTAGTTTCTATCTTGTGCCAGGTGTGTTGCGCTTAACATTGTCAGTCCATGCTTTCGTAGGGACTCTGAGATGTTATCTATCCATCGTGTTCTTGGCCTGTCTCGTGCTCTGCGCCCAGAGTGACGATTATTGTAAGCACGTGCTGGTAGTAAATATGGTTCCATTCTCATTAGATGGCCGAACCACTTGAATCTTTGCTTCTCGATGTACTGTATGCATGGTATAGTACCAACGATGCTTCTGATATTCTCGTTTCTCACTCTATCTCTCCTTGTAACGTTGACAGCTTTTCGTAGACATCTCATTTCACATGCTGTAATATTTTTTTTTTTGTGTCTTAAGGGCCATGTTTGGCACTGATAGCAGAGAGGTGGAATAAATATGCAGTTTATCAGTTGTCGTTTGACTGCCATGCTAATGCTTGGATGTTTTAATAGTGGTGACAGTTGGTATGTCACTCTTTTGCCTTCTGGCATCTAGTCTCGATTTCTCTGATTGTAAAGTCTACCCAGTGAAAATTCGTTTTTGTAGTGCAGTGAAAATTGGTAACCGAATTTCTGAATTAGGAACAAATTTGAAACGTCCGGTGATAAAGTTACTACAGTTCAATAGTTAATCTGTCTTAGAATATCATAATTATCAAAGGACTGAGTAACATTGTGGTTAGCACTGATTGCAGTAAGTTCGATCTACAAAAATGTACAGATCCGTTTCGTATTTGAATGTTTCTCTAAAGGAATATGAAGGAATATGATAAAGAGGATCATGATTGATTATGTACGAAGGACGGTGGATGCAATTAAAACAGTCCAGACACTTACCTTCATCTTTGTCCTAGATCGTTCTGGGGAGGGGGCGGATGAGAGAGCGTTATGCATACCGATAGGTGCGGAAAGACGGTAAAACCGTGAGATAAAGCCCGGTAGATACATCAGTCAGCACAGAACGGGAGTTGTTGGTCTAAGCACACATTAAACACTGAAATTCATGCTTGGGTGGAGATCGGAACAATTATTGAAATGTCGATGTGCGATGATCCTCAAATGAACAATGTCACCTACATACCTTGGAAGTTGTTTTTGATATAATCATTGTCATATTTCATCTGAATATATTTCTGACTCCCTTCTCCCCATGCAAGTCCCGACAACACGCGGAAACAACCTATACACTGACTGGTGCAAGAAATGGCAAAGACGTCCCTGAAATCCCCAACGCATACAAAATCACTTTCGGATGTTCTGTATTTGAAAAATATTCGAAAACTCTCACCGAACTTCCCATGTAGATATTTTGACGTCGACACTTTGAAAGGAGCGGAGCACTTTTGGTGATACCTGAGCACAGAAATGTCGATTCTAAGAAGGTTTTTCCCGTGGCATCCAATAACATTTGTTTCCAGGGGCGGCACGGTTTTTCCTCAAACCAATATTCTTTCGGTTATGTTCGTTGTCAGAGAGTCAGGCCGAATAGATTAGAGTGCGGCTCCTATGCGGGAGACCCGTGTATAATTAAGACCAATGGTTTTTTCTGTTGGGGGCATAAATGAAAAATCCTAACTTGAACAGCTTCGCGGCGACTGCACTAGCCATGTGGCCATTAAATTCCTCAGGCTCACGTCCCACCTGTCCTACATCGCCCTAAAAAGCGGTACTACAGGTTTGTTTGTTAAGTAAGGGATTAAGTCTTTATATAGCCGAGACTCAACGCACTACATTCCTATGCTTCTTAGTACTTTCTCATCTCATGCCCTGTAGTCTATATGTGTATTTGCTTCATATATATCAGTTATTGGTTACTAAACTGACGTCATTGCACTCCGGGCAGACCCATAGGTGCTCAGTCTCCCCAACAGATATCGAAGAGTATGCATACTGATGATTCCTGTGGCTCGCTGATTAAACACACCTCTCACTCTGCCTCTCAGGCATCCAGTTCGACTTGAACAACGGGTTACTCCAAACTGCTTAAATCGCTTGATCGATTCAACATTGATTTTAGTGTCCTCATCCAACAGAGAGTCTCGAAGAGACCGAAGAATATATCCCCCTTATCCATCTTCAACTCCCCAACAATCGATGTTATATATTATAAGTTATATGATAAGTTATATATTCATTTGATTGTTTATTGTTTCTCTTCTTTTCCACTTCTAGTTTTGTGTTGCACTTATTTCTTTATTCGTTTTTATTCCCAGATTTTTATTAGATACGTTTGAATGTTTCTGTAATCGTCCATTTGTAGTGTTCTTTGAAATTCGTCACTCCTGTTGTATCGTTTGCTTGATAAAGGCCTTTTGGTCGAAATGTTGCTGTTTATCGTCACTGTTTCTGTATTTTGTAAAACTATAGTACTTTGTTTATACGTGTTTCGCTATATAGCAGAGGCACGTTGCTTTCAACCTAAGACAGGTGTCTTTCTTGGTTATATCAGGGCGTAATTGTCTTTTTCTTGGTGTGGTCTGGGATTCGTCCTGGTGTGGACAGTGTGTGGAATATTGTGCTTTCCTGTTGTAGAGTCCTGAGAAGGATTATTTGTCTTGTTCTGTGTTCTGTGTCCTGATAAGGGCTTTTTGTGTTGATCTGGCTTGTAGTTCTGAGGAGGACTCTGTGCTGATCTTCTGTGTCTGTTGTCAGATTCGTATTTTGGCTGACTGGTGTGCTGCTGCAAATCATTTAGGGAACTGGGATCTGTGCTGTCTGGCTGGCGTCTTGCGGAGGTCTGCTGCTTCGTGTTGCCTAGGTGTAGTCTTGTTCTCTGGGTGGACTGTGGGCAGGCAGGTCTCTTGGGTAGGACGTGACCTGGTCGTAGTTTCCCCAATTGGTATGCTCCCGTTCTGAAAAGTTCCCTTTGCCTTGATAAGGGCAGAGCTACCAGGGACTGAAGCTGAGATGTACTAAAACCAGTGCTTCTAATCTAACATATTTAACTGTTGTGCATACTAATTAATCCTACCCCCCTTCTACATTCCCCCAGGAAGGACTACCATCTAACTATTATTTTGGTTTTAATTTGTTTAATAGTTTAAACATTTTATTTACATTCCTGACATAATACTATATAACATGGGTGGTAGTTCTAATTAATTCTAACCCCCTCCCCACTCTAAGTATGTTTCTAGGTTCCTAGTGTGGCGCCAGAGATCAAAAATAAAATGAAGAACTGGAGAGAGCTGCAGGAGATAGCTAGACTTTGCATGAGTTGGTTGAGGGTCTATGCCCCAATTCGGGGTAACAAGGCAAAGAGAGAGTGTGTGGCTTGGTCTGGCGCTGAAAAGGTCTTGGCAAGGACCGCCGACCACCTAGTGTTCGTCCCTTGTATTGGTGATGGTGGAGAGCCTCGTGTTCCTGTGTTGTCTATTTTATATGTCGTGTTTGGTACTTGTGATGTACATGTAGTAAAGACATTTTTTTTAATATGTTCGTTGTGCAAGGGAGATAACAAACTGTATTATTATTATTATTATCATCACGCTGTGAAATTGCTTCCCTTTAATGAGGAAGAGAAAAAAACGTCCGATGTTTGTACAAATGGTGAAACAGTTATGCCAGTTAATGTTGGATATTCAGACAAAGGTGAAAGAACTTGCTCTACAAGCAAAGTGGATTCACTACATAATTTAACAATATACTCTACTAGAAAATCTCCTTCTCTGCAATATGTACTTTATTTTATTAACAAAACTGTGAAATAACATCAATTCTGGAGCTGTAAACACCCATTTAAAAACCTATAAAAATGAATGAATTATGCTTGTAGTTTTTTTTCATATTTTCCACAGTGCTGCATACTGGTTTTCAAAATGATATGTAAATCTTATGTATGAAAGATGAAATAAAGTTGTTCCTGGAAATACAAGAAAGCATGACCTTGCGACTTACTTTAATTTGCTTACTAAGCAGATATTTTAGACAAGTTAAATAAGTTGAACCTAATATTTCAGGAAAAGGAAACGTAATAATAATTTCTCTTGTACCATTATACGTTACATAGGGCCTGAAAATAATTTCTCCATACCATTCTATCCTGGGCAACTCGCTCAATCTCTTCCATGGAATTGATACTGATATTTCTTGCATCTCTCAGCAAAGTTTGTTTCAGGGTCTCCCTAAGGCATCCTCTTTCTTAAACCCTCTGTCTCCCACTTCAATGCCTGCTTTGGTACTCTTTGATCATCTCTTCTCAAGGTATGCATATCTCCATCTTCTCCTTCCTATAACAAATGTTACTGGTGAATGACCAGACATTTCTCTGATTTCATCAATTCTCCTGAATTCGTCCAATTTTATACTCACTATTTTTCGCAGACATCTATTTTCAAATGCATTCAACTAGCTTTCGATATCTTTAGTCATTTTCCAACAATCGCTGGCATATGTTAGGATTGATACAACACTGGAATTTAAAATTTGTAATTTAGTTTTTAAACTATATAACTTGCAGTTTCATATTTTACTTAGACTTTTAAAAGATGACATTGCTTTGATAATTCGTAGCATAATTACATAATAATATATCATATCAAAATTCAAGACAATCTTAGTCTATAAAAACTGCAAAACTGACTTTAGAAAGTAAATCTTTGTCAAGTTGGAAAAACTCTGCTGTATGGTAGAGAAATGTGAGCCTGATGGAAATCTTAAATTACTGGAGACGTTGAATACTTTCAAAAGAAATATTATTGGTACTTCTCTAAATTACCTTATGGACTGCACTGTGATGAATCCCATTCTCTGCTTCTCTGAATGTAGCACCTGGAGAAGGATTTCTCTGCAAGTAATTTGTTTTTAATTTTAAAATAATCTACCTAATTCTAGTGTTGTATATAGCATTCATATTCAAATGTAGCAATGCTTGCTTTCCAGTGCTACTTCCTTTTGACTCTACATTTCAATGCTTATACATAACCTAATAAAGGCAAGAAACAAACCGAATGTTTAAAAGAGGTTGACTTTAACCCACAGCCTCAAATTTGGAAGCTTGTTGCCTAGATCAAGCCCCAACTTCTCACTAAATATTAGGATAATTCAATATTTGGTTGCGATTATATTCTGAACAAATATCTAAAGCTGAAGGATTGACTTCATTGCACTTGGTTTACCCCATAAGGCTCAATCCCTCTCTGCAGAAAAGGCACCTGTCAAGAAGTATTGCGCAAAGCACAAACTCCGTAGCCTCGGAAACTATCCTAGGAGCCTCTGGAAAAAATGCACTCATGAACAGAACAACGCTGCCCAGGTTGGAAAGTTGCTGCCCATGCAAAATCCATTAGAAAGATTAACAAATTCCTACAAAAATATTTTCAACATCTTCTAAATTACACCAGGGTCCATCGCCGGTGCTACCTGGTTCGTTTAATGGCTGCAACATATCAAACAAAGTCAAATATGTCCAAAAGTCTGCTACAAATTACCACATATTGTATGTAAGATAGCTTGAGTTGATACACAGATCATGTACATATTATTTTAACTTTAAATTTGTATAACAAACTGTAGGTATTTTGGGGATAAACATTGTCAATCTGGTATGTGAATGACTCAAGTTTGAAAAATATAGCAATAAAATAGTTACTACCATGAGTTCATACAGTCCATGCAGTGATAACAGGTAGGGCAAATTATTGCAAGATAGTTTATGAAATTTGAAATCTCAAAAAAAAAAGTGAAAAGAAAATTAAAACTATTAAATAAATAAAAGGAAAATCAAGCTATAGTAATGAAAAAGTGTCATCAATCTAATGAAAGCATTATGAAAAGTCATGAACCCATTAAACAGTGACATCCCACCTAAGAGTGTTATCAACACACCCCAAAGTGTCATTTACCCACCTAAAAGTGTCATTAATCCACCAAAAAGTGTATCGTCCCACTGAAAAGCATGGTCAATACTTTTTAAGGTGTACTCAACTGAAAAGTATAGCCAGCCCACTGAATAATAGCTACAAACAGATGAGCATAAACTGAAACATGCACACAGAAAAATGTCAAGAAAAACATTGAACTATCTATTTATTTATACGATATAACAAAATAAATAGTATATAAGCACAGAGACTGGACCAGTCATCCTATTAAATTACTGCTTACCTAAGATCTGCAAAAGAAGCTGATAAGGATTGTTGTTAACCACACAAGATAGCAATTACTGAGTAGTACCACAGGGTGGGGGGTGCACTCTGGTAGACTGGCAGTGGTTATGAAGATGAAACTGAAAAAGGCAGCAAGTACACTGTCAGTGGTTACGAAACCAAACGGTCATACGATGAAATTGAATTTGCTGGGTTGAAACACATTTCACAGATTAACAACTCGCCCGAGTGGTTACCGTGGCCCAAATTTGGGGTGTAAAGAATAGAACCACTGTTACCTGCCACACATGTCGTAAGTGGCAACTAAAAGGTTTGGCTGAAATCGGATGCACATGTCCTAAACGTGTAAAAGTCTATGTGTTTAGGGGCCTACCAAACCAATGTGCAACGTATACATGTTCTTGGCAAAGATCAAACATATCACAAAGAGTGATTAAAATTGGTCGTAAAAAACGAATGCAAAGAAGAAAAAAAAGTTCAGTATTTTTATGTTCTCCATCTCCTAAACATGACACTGACTGGATTCTGATTCACAAATATAATCAAATTTTCATTCTAATGAAAATAAATTTTCTAGTGCTGTAGACAGTGTATACTTTATCTGTGTTCACGTAGTCAGATTGTTGGTGTGTTAGAATGTGTCAAGGAACTAAATCGGTCAGCTGCAAGTATCAATTATTACTACGTTTATCTTTAAATTCTAAATAAGCATTGAAACTTGAAGTAATCTCACAGACTGCTAACATATGTACCCCATGTTCACACTCTGCCATGAAATGTAGCCACGTTCACACTCTCTCAACAGAAATATCCCATGTTCACATTCTGTCAACAGATGTGCCCCATGTTCACACTCAATCTACAGATATATTCCTTGTAATTAGAACAGACAACAGTATTGACACATGAGTTGATAATTTGATATATTTATTTAGAAAATTAGAATTAAGCACAGAATGATATGAATTGCACTGGCTAAAAATACAGTGTGCCAAGTGTCCACAGCTGTGACCCAACTAAAAGGGGGAATAACAAATCCAAACAAGGTTGTTAGATCTGTAACAACAACAACAGTATGAGATGACGATGTTGTTGTATATACTGGTGGGTCTGTGTAGTGTAGCGACAAATCTTGGAGGTTTCTATCTAGTACATTTGGTAATGATTACAAAGATTACTCATATAATATGGCAAGCCAGCTGACAAAATGTTCTGGCAGTACCAATTTTCCAACAAGTCACCTCACAAACCAAAATATAAGTTGAGAACAAAATTATTCACAAAATGCGTTTGATGTTGTTTGTGTATAATTCTTTGAAGAATACAAGAGGTGAATCAAAACAAATATAGCTTTCAACTCTGAACATTCTGAAATAGTGTGTTGATGCTTCAACATAAGAGGCTTAGATTTTATTAGAAAAATAAATTTTGTTAGAGCACTTTCCATTAAAAATTATGTTCTAAAGAACAGTACAGAAAAGCATGCTTTTAGTGCACACATAATAAGAGTTAGAGCATACAGGACAACTACTTCCAGTACAAGAATGAGAAAAGTAGGCTATTGATGTCATATTTTTCATGTGGCTGCGGCCATAGGTGCTATGAAATTAGGTGAAAATGTAGCTCTATGG
This sequence comes from Arion vulgaris, assembly GCA_020796225.1. NCBI lineage: Eukaryota > Metazoa > Mollusca > Gastropoda > Stylommatophora > Arionidae > Arion > Arion vulgaris. The sequence goes on from CM036756.1 coordinate 16,959,897, forward strand.
GTAGTAATGAAAAACCATTTGTACATTGTATGAGACTGGCTTGTAGATGAGACCAACACCATCTCAGTGATGTCTGAAGATCAAGTCCCAGTGCGACTGCAGTGCCCATAACAGCTGTTGTCATTTGACTGACGAAATTAGGTACTGAATTTTGAACTGGCTGGTCATGTCAGATTGTTAAATAGACTGTACCAACAGAGGTATATCATACAGGTGATTAGCCCTAGTAGTTGTGCTGACACAAACATACCTGCCCATTGTCCACCATATAGAATACATCTTCTGGCTGACAGTAAGCAACTACTCTTGCTCTTTGGCTCAGACTACAAATAAATGACAAGGAGTGGCTGAAAGGTGATCTCACCAGAACAAACGTAAATTTGCCATCCATAAAAACAGGTAGCTTCTCAGTAGACCCTCTGGCATAAATCACACATGGTGGTTGTTCTAGGGTGACCCCTCTTGGATTAAAACCACATACAGATTGCAAAGTGTGGTCAACATGTGGTGTTTCTAGAGCATCTGTTGTGCTAGAACCAAGCGAATACTGCAGTGACCACTCATACACCCCAATTGAGTAGTAGTATCCTCAGTTTATGACATAGCACTACACAGTGATGGCTTTTGGATCTTCTGTGCAAGCAAAAAGCTCAGAATCACACCCCTCCTCATAATGGTGAAAACTCATGCATCCTTAGGGAAACGAAAAATAACTCTGGGATTCCATTTGCTATGACAGTAATCATGTTGGACTCACAGAAAATACTTCCAAAAGGACGAGCAATAGATCAGCTGGTATTAAGAATGTCATCAGGGAGGATGGGCTAAACTAAACTTCTAAATGTTCATCAATACCTGATAGTTTTTGTACGAGTGAATGGTATATGTGGATAACTCTAATACTCAATGTATTATGTGTATATATTGTTCTTGACATGTAAATGTTAGGGGTAATAAAAGAGCAGACAGGCTTGCATATAAAACAGCTATAATGAGAGTATTGGAGATGTCTACAGTAAACATACTGCAGTTGCTTAGCGACAACCTATTAAATGATAACTGATGACCATGGCTAAGAAAATTTTAGACTGAAAGTAATGGGGGCCCTGTATGAAAAATTAAGTGTGTTCACACTTCATTAGTATGCATACTCTCCCACATCTGCTGTAGAACCTGAGTGCCTACAGGTCTACCTGGAGTCTTATGTGGTTGGTTTAATAACATATGCCCATTATTTCAAAGATCAGATATATATAGTATGTGTATACACATGTCTGCTTATGTGGATGCTTTTCTTATTCATCTAAGCCAATTCTTGTAAACATGAATAAAGGAAACAAACTGCTCTGTGATGCTTACCTACACAAAGCACTGAGAAATTGAATTATATTGAAGGGAAAAAAAGGAAAGAAAAGAACACAAACAACTCAGATAAAACTCTGTTTAGTGTCATAAATTAAATGAACATATTCCAAATAGTCAAATCTGAAAAATAATATAGAAAAACTCTGTTGATACTTATAGCATAAGTTTACAAATAATATATCAATTGTTTCAAGATACACAAAGCTTTTATCATTATTATGTTGATTAAAATCATGTTGATTTAAAATTTATTTTTTGAAAAATAAAGATTATATTTTTTACAACATGCAGTGATCAAAGTTTGCTTAGGAAAAAAATAGTAATAGAAAGTTCCGTTCACATTAAGCATCATGAAATCAGATCAAGTAATAGTCCAGCAGCATCTGATTCTCAAAATAACATATTTAAACTTTCTATAACTGCAAGAGAGTCACAGGTGTAGTTAACTAGATCACTAGACCTGGCAGAATGGAAGACCGACCTCCATCCAGCCGAGCCCACGAGGATGATAGTGGAACAATCTTCAGACATGGAGTATCAGCTAAGATCTACCGCTGAAGTCAGAGAAAAGGCATGTCTGTTTGGCAGGGGCACTGATTAAAAGGAAAGCAAGCTTTCCCTCAAAAATCAGCCAGAAGCACCAAACCAGGCACTCTGACTATGGCTGAATTCATAGCAGGCGAATACTAAGAAGAAGCTGAGATCTAACCCATTCTGATACTGGAATAAAAAGCAGTTGAGAGTCAAATGGGTAATGTTTCTTTAGCAGGATGGGGTAAAGCGATAGGTAACACTGGTATTCCCAACTAAATACCCATATATTCAATGACCAGGAACCAAGCACATGTGTCACCATAAGCTCTATTCATGGGGAAGAATACTTGGGAAACAAAACAACCTGCTGTCTTGCAGTCCCCATTGGGCGATGGAAAGGCTATAATAGGAGACAACTCAGAGAGAAAACATATCCTGACCTGCAGAAGAAATAGTGTTTCAGCTCTACTGCAGAAAAAGTCATAAATCAGGGCAGTCTGACAAATATAAGGACAAGGATATGTGAAAATGAGATTTATTATCATGTAGATCCCATCAGTTACAACCAGGAGGACAGACTTCTACAAGGTCATCTCAATATGGAGAATAGTAAGAGAGTTTCTCCAGGTAATAAGTTTGATGATCTACCATGACCAATGAGCTGAAAGAATAAGAGGTTTACAATATAATTAGTTTCTAACTCACAAGATACTAAAGTGTCTCTGTTGCAAAGTAGTTACTCCTGCTACTTTGATTTCAAAAGACTAGGTTCAAATATGAACCACGACATTCAGTTCACTAGTACTTTTTTCAGAGATCCCTAGGGTTGTTGTCAAAACTACAGTTTATGCTTTATTCAATACACTCAGCAGGTGCTGCACTATTTCTGAGGAGAAAGACCAAGCCATAAAGGGAAAACCCAGTACAATGATGTCTATCCTTCGCCTTTAAACATCACAAGATACCAGAATCATTCCTGGATCAACTATTCTCCTGTCAGTTCAGCTCTAATTAGGAAGAGACCTAGTCATGTTGCATACAAATGCAAACTAAATCGTATTGTGAGATATCTACGGCATTACATGCTGTGCCATTACATTTCATAGTTGCAATAAATTGTTCTTCAAAGCTGCCAACACAAAATAACATTTTGAAAGAAACATTCCCCACAAACAGATATCAAAGATAGAATGCTCATCTATTCAGATTAGATACTACATACAAATCATTTCATTAAAAAAATATTCTATTTCAATGAACATATATATTATTTCAACAATTACTGTGTGTATGGTCTGGCTTGTGTCTTGGAATGTCAAGTTCAACTTTGCCTTCCTGTGGTATATATATATATATATACCATCAAGTGTCATCAGGAGAAGCAGTTATCATTCTTGTTACAAGTAAGGTAATAAATATGAAGTTGTTCATGATTTGGTTAACAATGCCTTTCTGTCTTACTTTCCAAATCCACTTCAACTTGAGCAAGTCTATTGAAGGCTTGAGCTGGCAGCAGATGTTGCATAATGGCTTCTTGTGTAGCTGGTTAGTGCATTGAGTTTAATCACTAAATGTATAGAGATCCAAATCTCCTACAGTTAATTCTCAAGTCTACCCAGATGAAAATTGGTACCAAATTTTTATAGTATGGAAAAAATTCTTAAGATTAGCCTGAGCTACTGCGCAAGTGGTCTTCTGCGATCAGTTTCCCATACTCAGTAGTCCAAACAGAGAGAGAGATGAGTTGCCTCCAAGAAACTGGCATTATCCACAGTGGCATACCTTGCATAAGATTTCTCAACATAATCATAAACTGTATAATACATGAACAGCTCATTTCCATTACTGGGTATCCACACCAGTTTGGGCTGACATGTTCTGTCTTCAGTGCAGTAAGTAATCTGATTCTGGCACTTTCTCAAACCGTACTGGAAATGAACTGAGCACCTTTGGGTGTGCGCTGATCGCAATTCGCAGTTACTAATTCTAACCATTTTTTGACTGTATGTAGCTGTTGCCTAGTGTTGTTTCACCTTTCATATTTAATGCTTCCCATCTTTTATGTTGACATTAGCAATAAGTCTCCTCCCCATGAGGCCATTACCTTGTAGTGGTGGGGAGGCTTGCGTGCTCCAATGATACAGTGAGCTATGACGGCGGAACTTATGTTCCCGGAAGGGTTACCCAAGCCGGAAAGGTCACTGAAGAGGGACAGACGAAGCATGGTCTCCTGGTCCTCCAGGTTGGGGGTTGGGCTTGGGACTAACGATCCCATCCTTTAAAAAAATTAAAGTTACGGAAACAACAACAAACATACAACCTATCTACGGGCATGAAGGGCTACCAGAGTCATTGACTCACATGACTGGAAGTGGTGAAAGCCGAAAGGAAGCTACTTTCATGAGGACGGAAGTCCTGAATGCCAAAACCAAGACCAGAATTGGATGCTGGAATGTAAGAACAATGTACGAAACCGGAAAACTATCACAAATAACAGCAGAAATGAGAAGATATAATCTACATATCCTAGGGGTTAGCGAGAGCAGATGGACAGGAAATGGAAGAAGTACCACTGCAACAGGTGAAACAGTCCTTTTTCTGGACGAGACGACCTACACCATGAAGGAGTAGCAGTAATCCTAAGAAAGGGCGTGGAAAAGTGTCTGTTAGAATGGAAACCTATCAGCAGCCGCTTGATTAAGATCAGACTAAAGGGAAGCATACAAACATCACAATCCTACAATGCTATGCGCCAACTAATGATAGCGAAGATACAAAGAAAGACTCGACTACGAAAACCTACAAGCAGAATTAGACAAGTCACCATCCCATGATGTTATCATTGTTATGGGAGATCTAAATGCGAAGGTCGGACAAGACAACACGCATAGTTATAGAACTATGGGAAAATATGGATGTGGTATGATGAATGAAAATGGGGAACGTTTAGTAAACTTCTGCAGCATGAACAATCTCGTTATAGGAGGAACCCTATTTCAACATTTAGATATCCACAAATTAACATGGTATTCCCTAATGGCAGAGATAAAAACCAAATAGACCATATAATGATCAATGGACCCTGGAGACGCTCGCTGCTAGATGTTGTAGTCAAGAGAGTGCAGATGTTGGTAGCGACCACCACCTAGTCACAGCTTATGTCAAACTTAAACTAAGAAAAACAGGACAACAGAAAAACTTCCAAAAGAGGTTCGATGTGGATAGACTAAAAGACACGGAAGTAAGGGATAAGTTTATAATGCAGATAAAGAACAGATTCCAAGCCCTAGAAAGTAATGAAACTACGGATGAAACTGACAACATAGATAGAACATGGGACAACATAGCATCTATATATAGCAAGAGCAGTGAAACATGTCTAGGGTACCGCACAAAGAAAAGAATGGATAACACCAACAACATGGAAAATAATAGACAGCCGAAGAATATTAAAAAGAAATTGTTAGAAGCAAAGTCCGAAAGACTGAAAGCAAGATACCAAGAACAGTACAAAAGCGCAAGTAAAGAAATCAAACGGGCTGTGAGAGCTGACAAAAGAATGTATGTTGAAGACCTGGCAGTACAGGCAGAAGAAGCAGCAAAAAGTGTGATCAGGGAACAGTGTACAAAATTACAAAGCTAATAAGCGGGAAACATTACAGGAGATCAAATACTCTCATAAAGGATAAGAATGGAATACTATTGACAACGGAAAAGGAACAAGAAATACGATGGACAGAGCATTTTAAAGAATTGCTAAACAGACCACCTCCAACGGTAGTAGCAGACATACCAGAGCCAACAGAGGAATTAGAAATTGGCATTGAAACACCCAGCCCGGATGAGATCATTACAGCAATTAAATCTCTTAAGAATAACAAGGCACCAGGGAATGATAACTTAAACGCAGAACTATTCAAAATAGACCCAGAACTTGCAGCTAATATATTGCAACCCTTGTTTACTACTATATGGAATGCCCAAATAATACCTGATGCATGGAACAGAGGAGTCATCATCAAGATACCCAAAAAGGGCTCCTTGCCGATTGTAATAATTGGCGTGGAATAACACTGCTTTCTGTCCCAAGTAAAATCTTAAGCAAAATCATCGTACAGCGTATTACTGACGCTGTGGATAAGAAACTGAGAAAGGAACAAGCAGGATTTCGCAGAGGACGGAGCTGTATAGGCCAAATATTTGCTCTTAGAAATATCATAGAGCAGTGCACAGAATGGCAAAGCAAACTCTATATCAACTTTGTAGATTTTGAAAAAGCTTTTGATAGCATACACCGCTAAAGTCTATGGCGTATCTTAAGATGGTATGGAATCCCACTGTGTTTTATAAATATTATAAAAAGCTGCTACAGCAAGTTTGCATGCAGTGTTGAAACTTCAGAACTAAAGTTTGAAGTAAAAACAGGCGTGCGACAAGGATGTGTTATGTCAGCCCTATTATTCAACACTGTCATAGACTGGGTGATGCGTAAAACAACGGAAGATAAGGCAAGAGGTATTAGATGGACGCTCACATCCACTCTGGAAGACCTAGATTTTGCAGATGACATCGCACTCCTATCTCATACACATAGAGATATCCAGGAAAAGACATGCGCCTTAACCAATATAGTGAGATGGTTGGGCTGAAAATAAATCAGAAGAAAACTGAAGTAATGACTCTGAACATAGCAACCCAGCACCAGTCAAACTAGAAGGTAAAACCCTCCGAGATACAACCGCTTTCACATACCTTGGAAGTGTTATTAGCAATGAAGGAGGCGCTGGATCTGACATTAAAAACAGACTGAGTAAAGCACGAAGTGCATTCATGACCCTTCAGACCGCCTGGAAATCTGCCCAATACAGCATCAGAACCAAGACTAGTATCTATAACAGCTGTGTGCTGTCAACTTTGCTGTACGGATCGGAATGCTGGAGAATGACAGAACAGGATATGTCCAGACTCTCCGCCTTTCATACAACTTGTCTGCGAAAAATCTTACGCGTGTACTGGCCGACTACTATCTCGAATCAAGAATTGCTTGCACGATGCCAACAAGAGAATATGGGCACTATCATCCGAAGACGACGCTGGAGATGGATTGGACATGTGATGCGCATGGAGACTGGCTCCGACACGAAAACTGCACTGAGATGGACTCCAGAGGGTAGGCGAAAGCGTGGAAGACCCAAGATGACCTGGAGGAGAACGATAGAGCAAGAGCTGAAGGAAATGAATCATAGCTGGAACACAATACAGAGGAAGGCCATGAACAGGGAAGAATGGTGTACGTTTGTTGCTGCCCTAAACGCCAAAGGCGTAACAGGCTAAAGAGAGGAGCAATAAGTCTGATGATTATAATCTCATATATTGTGATCACCCTCTTTTGTGCTTTTCAAAGTTTAACATGTCTTCTTTGTTTACCCGCTGCAAGTTCAGGAGTAGTCAGGGCACTTCTGACTAATTTTTGCATGAAGGCCTGGTTTCTTTATTATCAGTGTCCCCTGCCATACAGGTAAGCCTTCTCCAATTCGAGATAAAAGTTTAAAACACTGATAGCAACAAGTTTATAGAAGTATTCATTGTTGTTTTTGCCTTCATAAAAATGTATGTTGTCAATTAGAGAAGTCAATTTAAAACACTAGATATTCTACTGCACATTCTACATCTTCTCTCCATCTACAAACACATAAAAGAGGAGTATCTGCTGCTCTTAATGCATGTTAACATTTGTGGTACAAAGATAGCATATACAAAAATTATGTTTGTATTACATTATCCTGTAAAGTAACTTAGAATTTGGTTGTTTGCTCTCTTGAAGACTTTCTCCTGATATATACAAACTATCATTTGTTTCTCCATATCCAATGACCATATTATTAAGTTTCAGTTTGGAATATCTTCACTGCACTCTGGGCATGTCCATAGGTGCTTCGATCTCCTTCGCAACATCTCCAAAAGAGTCCAGCAACTGACCGTACCAGTTTGATGTTGATTGACGAACTTATTATTAATCTATCTTAGGCAAACATGGCATTCATTTGTAAATTGACCGTCCTATAAACCAAAATATGTATTGTTTAATTTAGATTCTAATTTATACATTTTCCTATATACTCGAGCACTTTGTCCATAAACATTTTCATATATAACTTTGCTTTTGGAAGTCTATTTGCTTTCTTTCTCTATTTCCCAGTGAAAAATAAAAATTGTGACGTTTACAGGTTTGTAACAATTGTGACTTTCTTTACAGGTAGTTGACATCAACCAAAGTAAACGTGTCATCGATTTTCTAGGCACCCATTATACGTTCAGTAGTTTGCCTTTGCATTCTGAATGGTGATGTCTATTTTTACTGTTCGTAAAAAACCACAGGAATAAATTTGCTTCCAAACTGCTCGCTGCGGAGTTTGAACCAGGTACACTTGGGTTGTGATCGAGCTCACTACCATATAAGCTATAGACCCCCAATAGGCAATATAAAATCAACATCCATCTTGCAAGACCTGCATCATATAGTTAATATGAGAATGCCTACATGGCTATTCATATCGCAGGGAAAATCCATATGCTTCAAATCATTTGATAATTTTCTACACTGCATTATTAATTTTCCCTAGAAAATGGACACACATACTTTTTTTAAATGTTAAAAACTTATGTTAGTATTTATTAACAAATGATAGCATTATATTGATACTGACTTTTTGTATCCAGAACGCATACTTCAGTTGCTTATATTTCTATATTAAGCTTAGTTATCGCTGAGTAATGGTAATCAATGTAAAATAATATACATTATTTGTATATGCAGGCTACAATTTAAAGTAAAAAAACTGATTACAAAATTTTCTGATTGAAAGCAAATAAACTGTTGAGAAAATGGCACCCTACAAGCTCAATATAAAAACAACTTTGAGTCTCTAAAACTTAGATGGTGCTTCTTCCAAATATGAAGGGATGTATGGATGACACAGAGCAAATAATATAGTTCATTGAAGATATCGGCGCTGTGGTATGATGACTGACAGAAGAATGATGTAGAAAATAGCAGCCTTTACAAACAACATTAGTAGACTCCAACATTTATTAAACATCATATTCAAACTAATTTGTTGAAAAGTGCTATGAAAACACATTGTTTTTACTGGTGCTGTGCAGAAAGCAAATCTGAGAATGAAAATGTCCTGTAGGACCTTGTCCATGGCATATGCAGTCAACGATATACAACTATAACGAGTTAAATGAGAACTGAAGGACTGTTATTAATAGTTCACCCATGCGATACACTTTAGACTATTTATATGTATGTAACTTTAATTCTAAACAAAATTTAACGAAAGCACACATAAAATACTATGGCCAGACACTTAAACAATAAACTATAACGCTCCGAGTAAAATTAATTTTCAGACTAAAAATAATCAAATCAAAGTAGCATACAAATGATAGCTTACTCATTAATAACACAAGACAGAACTATAACACACACAGACATCCTGTTAAACACAATCTGAAAGTTGGATATATATTTAACTCTACTTTAATAATACTTGAAAAATATACTTGTTACACAGTCTACACAACATGAGACAAACATGGTATTCCAAGTCTAGTTTGATTATTAGTTACCAACTGATCAGAGTGAAATATAAATTGATCAAATGACCCTTATGATTCTTAATGGAAATCGGTGCTTAAAGAAAAGATAATGTGTGATGGCTATAATAAAGCATTAAAAAATTACAGAATAACGAGTCTGCACTAGAGATATACACATTTTATGGGTCAAGTTCACTGTTTCTCGCTGAATTGTAAACATTAGCGAGTCAAGTTTAGGGAAGTGAAGGTATCTACATTGCTGGAACTCTGCACACTTGATGAGGCAAATTAATCTCTTCCTAGAGTTTTATACACTTCATGTATTAAATTAACAATCTCTCCCTATAAGGCTGCACACATTGATGGGTCAAGTTTATTTCTACTTGAATTGTTCACATTTGATGTATCAAGTTAAAAACTTCTCCCTATAAGGCTACACGCATTGATGTGTCAAGTTAACTATGTTATTAATGTGTGCAACGGTGTTTTGTCAAAATGCAAGGTCACATGCGACAGCAGACTTATTTACTTCTACATAAGTGTTCCTCTGCCCATCAGAAATGAAACATTATTTTTTTGTACATGTGAATTTCTACAGAGACAGCATTTTTCCCAAAATTACATTTGCACCAACAAATAAAGAAAAGTATTTTTTTGTATCCATACCATGGGGTGTACTGGAGAATGTGTTGTTAGACCCATATTTGATCTAACCAATGGGGTACTAGATTGGTGATGTAATTAACATCACACAGGTCACTTTTATTTCCAAAAAGTAAAAAAAGGCAGGCTATTAAACTGTTTCATGTTCAAACATTGCATATAACAAGTATTGGTAGACCTGTAGAAACAGGTTTAATATAAAAAAAAGGCGCTCCACAATAAATATTAGAAAACAAATCCGTTCATACCATTCACACATTCTAACTACATGAATAATTCCCTTTTCATGCGCTGGGCTTCCACATCGACTACTGAACTACAAGTATTCACATATATCAACAAAATAATGGGTCCAATGGCGAAGCATTGACGCCATTGCGCCAGGTTTCTCCATATGGCTTTGCCCATGTCTGTAGAGATGGCATGCCATCTGCTGAGAGCATTGCAAAAAAGCAGGAACTCCATAGCTCCGGCAACAATCCTAGGGATCTCATGAAAAAAATTGTATATGTGTCTCAGTCCGGATTTGAACCCACAACCTTCAGTACGACAGGCAAATGACGTAACCGCTTCGCCATTGAGACCACTTAATATATAATGGTGCATCAATCACTAATTGATTTACAAGATCTACTCAGACAGCATGAGAAAATCATTTAACATATAGCTATAAAAACATCCACACAATATAAACTACTAGTCATCATTGAACCTTACGTTAGTCACATCACCCATAAGATATGAATAATATGCCATACATCAGCAAGGTTTCTATAATACCACTCTACAAGACAGCTGCATTCATTACAACAAAAATCATGTCAAAACATCACACATCTCAACTGGTCTACAGGAGAAAACTCATACACAATAGATTTCACATACTATTCAGTTAGTTAAATTATTCTGAACACAATTTTAATAATAACCAGTTACACAGAATACATTCCACTATAGCCCTAGCAACACACAAATAAAACATGCAGATTAAATACTGATGATCACAGTCGCACGCATGCACACACTAGTACAGCATCCACTTATTATCAATGGTAAATGGATGGTTGCTCATGAGGCTCTGTACCAATTTAGACCAACAGAGATCAGCACTGCTGCTATTCCACCAGCCACCAATGTCCACTTTACAAGCTGTAGATGAAATTACAACAACAAAATTACCATGCTGTATGTATCTTTACATCATTATCGATCGACTACAGCTAAACCTTTCTATTTCTAGTGCAACCATAAAGTTACAACTGTAGCGATGCGCTTAATTCTATTCAGTGTCACCTTCTTCAGCTCTAGCAATTGTGGCTCTGATTCATTCTCCTGTATTTTTAGATATTCTTTTGACCTCCCCACTATTCTCTTGCCCTTTGGGGTCCAGTCAAGTACATGCCTCGTTATGGTGTGCTGCTCTTTCCTTTGTGTGTGTGTCTAATCCATCACCACTTTCTCTGTTTAGAAGACCAGATTAGAAGGGCAACAACTAAGTAGTCATTTGATAAGGACAATCTCAGAGAACTGCTCGACCCTGTGGTTGGGGTGTTCAATGCTACAAGTCAGATAGTCTTCTACTTGAGAGGGGATTCTGCTGTGATTTACAACCTCAAAAAAGGCCACTGAGGATGAAAGAATTGATTCACTTCTAGCAACCAGACATAATCTTCAGCATGCCTCCCCGCCACATAGATATTGTTGATCCTTGATTTGTTAGTCAAGACTAGTAATAAGATTGCCCCCATGTGGAGGTGAAAAATAGTCTAGTTCAGTGTGTTAACTGAACCTGAGATGAATGACTTAACATTCCAGGAATAATACTTTATGTATTAGGATTCACCCATCCTTCAATTCAACATACATAATTCACATCACAATTGTCAAAATGATCTATTTCATCAAAAATAGTAAAACACAATACTAACCTTATTTGAGTTATTTGTTTTATTCTCCTCTTCCAAAGTAGAAGATTTTTCCCCTGGCTTAACTCCAAGCATTCGTTGATATAGTTCCTTTTCTGTTGCTGTTTCTTTATGTTTTCGGCGCGTTAAATTTTGCATTTCTTGCTGCATAAGTTTGGAATCAGGATCCAACCTGATTGCTCGACGGAGATATGTGAGAGCTCGATCAACTTCACCTTTAGCACCAAAAGCCTGAAATTATACATTTGACTTTATTCATCAATCAGGACTTCAAATAAATGGTTTGGGTATCCATTAATTCACTGATCCTTCATCAATCCTCAAAGTGAAATAACAAATTATGAAAGCACTATCAATTAATATTACTATCTTACTGAATGCTATGATTATAGATAATTGACCCGCAGTGTTGTCGATCGAACTGTTGGGGTCGATATCTCCAATGGATAAAGGTGATATTCTGAACTCGCACAGAATGCGGCTGAAAAGATGATTTTCATCTAAACCAATCCCTGTCAACTACTAGATTGCAAGAGCTTGGATTGAAGTGGTCAGTAAAGAACAGCACAACAGATATATGAGTAGACTCATCAATCACATGGAACTGGTAGGGCTAGTCGCTGTTGGAGATATTATGAAGGAAATTGGAACACCCATGAACATTTCCAGATTGCAATGAAAATACTCCAAACTGAAACTAAGTCAATAACTCTTAGTGCACATGATCTAATATAACAATTGGACAAATTATATTTTCTACCTCATTAAAATATATACTGTATGTATATTTTAATATGAGGTTGCTAGTTTCATGTATAATTCTGAAGTTATCATTTCTGAAATTCTTGGTAGGACATAGTATTCTTCAAATATGGTTTTCTCTAACAGGATCTTAGTTGACTACACAATCTTGTTGATAATGATATAATTCTTTGAGTAACATTATATTAATGTGAGAGTACTGAAAATAATCACATATCTAGATATTTACTGTTATCTAGATATTTTATCCAGATAACAGTAAGAAATGAAAAGCAAGGAAACTTTATTGCATTGAGTAAGATATGGAAGTCAAAGGAGATCAAAACAAACACAAAGTTGAGAATCTTTCAATCAAATGTGAAATCAGTGCTGTTCTATGGCTTGGAAACATGGGAGGACAACCAAAGAAACCACCAGAAAACTACAGACCTTCAAAAATGGATGTTTGCATAGAATAGAGGGACTGAGATGGTATAAGATTATGAACGAGGAACTCAGAAAAATAACTAAGCAGATATCAGTGGAGAAAGAGACGCTGACGATGGATAGGACACACATTGAGAAGACCGACCGAAGCATTGCAAGACAGGCACTGTTCTGGAACCCACAGGAAATAGTAGGGAAGGCCTAGACATACCTGGAGAAGAGAGCTGGAGACTGATATTAAAAGGGTAGGTAAGACATGGACAAAATTGGAAGGGATGGCAGGAGAGAGAAAGAGCTGGAAGAAGTTTGAAGACTTGTGCTCCTTTGGGAGTTAAAAGGTGAAGAAGAATTAGTAAGAAATAATCATCTCTCCTTCTACATAAACTTTCAAATGAAAACTTGATCATTTTTAACAAAGCAGTGGTCAGATTAAGGTTGTCAATATCTTCACAGAATGGAACTGTTGATCATCATGTAAGCTTTCTCTAGTCATTATATCTAGGATACAGATGACCAGTTTATATTTTATTAGTGCCACAAATACACACATCATATATTTGTATATATTTACACATCATATATACACATCGTTATATGATTCAGTAAAGTCGAATCGTGTATGGTGAGACGAACTGGGTGGAGGTACTGGTACAGACAATGATCAGAGAAATCACCTTTATTTTTGTCCCTGGGCACACAGGAGTTAGGGGTAATGAGCGAGCTGATAGATTGGCTGGCTTAGCTACAATATCAGAGGAGCTGCAATGGATCGAAGTGACATTCTTCATGCATTGAAGTCGTTCGAAAAGAGGAGTTTCAGGGCTGTGAATCCCACTCGCTGACCAGATTGAAAGAGATGGGTGTCAATATTGGTGCAGCCCGAAAAGAACGACATACTAAATATGCAAAGAGATTGTTTAATCAACATCGAACTGGCGTGTTGGGTCGATGGAGCTGCTGGATTTGCTGAGGCGGAGATCGGAGCACCTATGGACATGTCCGGAGTGCTATGATGATAGTCCTCATATAACTGATATACACATCATTAGATGTATTTTCACATCAAATATCATAGGCTGATACCATTAATTAGACTATTAAACATATGGTATCTAAGTTTATTGTAGATTGTGTAAATAGTATGTGCTTTCAATAAAGTCATCTCATACCTTGCCCAGTCTAAACAAAGCTTTAACATTATCTTCTTGGACAGTGAGAACCTTCTCACAAGACTTTATAGCAGCATCCAATGCATCAATCTGTGAATAAAGACGTCAAGATATAAATATCCAGTGTACTTTTTAAAAAACTAAGAATGAAAATCCAGTCCTTCGAAACTAAATGCTAAAGAAAGATCCTACGAATACCATGGACAGAAAAAGAAAGAACACTGATGTCCTGAAAGAACTAAATGTTAAATAGAATTGGCTAATAAACAACATATTATACAGAAAAATTACATACTTTGGTCACATCAAGCGTCACGATGGCCTGGAAAGAACAATACTAGAGGGCAGGGTCCCAGGACGCAGAGGCAGACCAAGAAGAAGATGGCTACAAGATATTAAAGAAACCATGAACATGACCATCGACAAAGTGGGTGAACTGACAAGAGACAGAGTGAATTTCAGATGTGCTGCAAAGAGAACAACGTCCTATAAAGGATACGCACCTTGCTTGATATTATTGCAAGTCAGGTATTGAATGTGAGAAGATTAACATATTACAGTTACAGGTGAATCAATAATACAAAAATATACATAAAAGATTAAATTGCACTTTTACAAGTGTCTACATTTGACAATAAAGGTTTTATCAAGATAGAGAAAACCATGGCCAACTCTAACATAAGACGAACTCAAGTGGAAAATTCCTTGAAATCATCCTTTGCACATATGACAACTCTTGCATTCCAGTAATTTACAGGATTCGTCTTAGATCACATACAAATCACAAAGAGTGGTTAACAAGTGGTCGATATGGAGCATTCAAAGAATGTTAAACTAGCCATTAGTTATTTTATTGTTTTTGGACGTTTCATTTCAGATATAAGCCGCAGTGAATTGAATGCCAGCAGACGAGCTGTTGAAGTACTTCCAAGTGACAGCCATAGTAAATGGCTAAACTACAATCTGTTTATTGATCCATTGATTTGCACTGTAGGTAGAGTAGCAATTAACTGGAGATGGAATAAACTGTTCTTGTGTTCTATTAAAATACCATTAAGAATGTACATAAACTATTTCACCTTTAACTGGCATGCTGCTAAGTTGTTGTAACACTTGACCCATGACTCAGTAAGAACAGCACGACAGATGTCATCTATGCCCTCATTGAGCTCTGGGTTATCAAGCAACTTCACTGCCCTGAAACAAGAATGTTTGAAAAAACAATTGTAAATTGCTAACAAAAATATCCTCAAATATAAAATGGACTGTACATTTGTAATGTACAAGTCTGCATATTCACATTCATTGGTTTCTTTGTCTCAGGAGACAATATGATTTGTGTCACGTAGTTTGTTCTGTGTTGAGTTGCATCGTCTGTTGTGGCTGTAATGTCTTATTCTTGAGTGGAAATCCTTTCCAGTATCTGCAGGTGAAACTGGAGACTGGAGTTGATGCAGAGGACGGTCTCTCTGCACTCACTTTTACCTCCATATGTGATGGTGTTTCTCATCTTTTTTGAGCCATCCCTCATTGCCCCAACAGATGACCAATTATCTCAATGTTATCATTACTCTTGGAAGAGAATGTAGAGATTGAAGCAACATGAAGGCTGATCTTGCAATTAAGCAGCTGATAGAAGATAATGCAAATGATGATGATGATGTATATACCGATGGGTCGGTTCATCATGGTGAGAAGTCAGGCTGGGGTTTCTTAGTTAATGCGCATGGTAGGGTTGTTGCAGAGCGAAGTGGAGCGTACAGGACAACTACTTCTAGTATGAGGATGGAGGTTGAGGCCGTTACTGCTGCCCTCCACTGGCTTTCTGGGATTTCACTTACTGCGACACTATTGTATCTGACTCTCAGTCGATGCTTCACAAGATCCAAAAGGACAGGTTTCAGAATGAGTGGATGAAGTCTGTAGAAGTTTCTAACCTCCAGAGGCTTATGTGGATATACTGTCCTGGGCGGGTGTTTACAGTAATGAGAGAGCGGACAGGCTTGTATCAAAAGCATCGATTGTTGGATAGTTCAAGATGGATAAGGGGGAATTTTCTTTGGTCTCTTCGCGACTGTCTATTGGATGAGGACACTAAAATCGATCCAACGATTTAAGCAGTTTTGAGTTACCCGTTGTCCAAGTAAAATTGGATGCCTGGGGGGCAGAGTGAGGAGTGTGTTTAATCAGTGAGCCACAGAAACCATCAGTATGCATATTCTTCTATATCTGTTGGTGGAGAACTAGCACTGATGGGTCTGCTCGGATTGCAATGACGTCAGTTTAGTCACCAATAACCCTCATTGTTGCTTGTCATGCCTGTCTGTCTTCGGCCAACTGTTCCCAATTTTCTTTATCTATGCTGCATGCAGTTAGATGACACTTGCAAGTGTCAATGAAACGTAGTAATGAGTGCCCATGCTGTCTAGTACCATATGCAAGTTGGCCATGATCTTTGGGATTCTACCATCAATCATATGGCACCTGTGTCACAGCCATCTCAGAGTATACATGCTTGGAATGCCAGCACTGTCCAGGACTTCTGTATTGGAGATGTGGTCTTGTCATCGGATGTATATCCGCATGAGACAATGTATGTGGAAGGTATTACTGCAATAATCTTGTCTGGCATATGTGGTCTACATCTCACTACCATACAGTAGAGTGCTAAGAGCACATGCCTCATATACTAGTGTCTTGTTTTGTGTGTGTGCCCTATTTTCCTGTACACATTTTGTTCATTTGAACATAGTCGTGGATGTGGCTACTAATTTCATCATTGGGGGAGGTGTTCACATAAATACATGGAAAAACTGATTGATTGATTGGACCATCATCATTGCACTTTGGTGAGTAACCATGTATGCCAAATCTCTTTCTTACATAGGAAGATCTCAGCTGCAGTGCACGTACTCTGTAGCACCGCGAGAGCCCCGATGTAATTTTGAAGATGGTAGAAATTTTATTGTAATCTTTTCGAATTAATTTTGTCCAAGCAGCGACTTTCCAGCCTGTTCTTCTCGATATTGAACTGCCAAAGGTTCTTTAAAGTGCTCAAATTGAACATGGGACCTACGTTTTATCGTCCGTCTCTAATACAACCAGGAACTTGTTGTACCTACACGAGATCAGGGATCTCTGGAAAAATATCCAGATGGCTCCACGAGGGAGTAAACCTGATACTTTTGGCACGAGAGATGAATACCTAACCTCTACGCCATAGACCCCTCATGGAAAAACTATACACAACAATGAAACTATTTCTTAGAAATGAAAGTGAGCATAAAGTGTCAACTACTCATTCAGTTACATACCTGTTGTAGGAATTGATAGCACCAGTGTAATCTGTTCTTCCAAACAAATAGTTTCCTCTCTCTCGTTTGGCTTCACTGTAACAAAATATATATTGCAAATTATATAAACACATATATTTACTGGTTATTGGTTACTAAACCGAAGTCATAGTACTCCTGGCAGACCCATAGGTGCTTAGTCTCTTCCAACAGAATTTGTATGGTATGCATACTGATAGTTCCTGGGGCTTGCTGGTTAGACCCACTCCTCTCTCCCTGCAAATGGCAGAAGGTTGATGTTTTCAAAATAAATCCCCTGAGGCATGTATGCAAGCTGAGACACATATTCTATTTGTCTGCATCCCACACAGCATGGAAAAATAAAAACAGTACTTGTATTGGAATTAAAGTATAACTACATTTCATTGTAAATATTCACAGAACAAAGACAGTATTCCCAAATTTTATAGACAAGAGTTATTAGCTACATTCATCAGCCACCATCTTTAAAACCCTGATAAATAACTAATTCTATAAGCATGGCTTAGATATGAAAGAAATTCCATTAATACAAGGGGTTGAACATTTCTTCTTCTTTGTGTTCGGTTTTGTATGCTTGTCTAAACCATCAGATGGGTTGCCTCTATGAAGTTGCATGCCGAAGTTCCTCGAGAGTTCCCCATAGCTTGCTCTGTAAGCTATGGTTGAACATTTAATAATATTAGTTCAAGGATAAGCTCTAATGAGATGACAGCAGAAAAATATCACTGCATTCTTTCAATAATTTTGTATAAAAGTGCAAACAGAAGAATAAATGAGAGCACTAACAAAAAATTGAGATGTAAGTTCTTACCCCATTTTGAGACGATGATCATATGTAATTTCAGAGACTTCAGGAGGCTTCTGTATATTCACCAACTCCAGAGTATATGTGATAGATGTGTCTTTGGGAATGTCTGGCTCTCTGAGACAAGTAAATGTTCAAATTAATCAATAGAAAATGAACAGCAATACAAAAAAAGATATAGCAGAATGCGAAAAAGATTATGCAGTCATTGTCAAAATATTATATGAATTGAAAAAGACAAAATTGAGTAGCTGGAACTAAATCAAAATAGGGTAAAAAAATAGATTCAAAAGGGCATAGACTACTTGATTCCCAGAACCGACCTTACAGCACACCAGACACATCCATGGATCTGTCTCAATAGATGGTTAGAAAAACAATAAAGTTATATTATTTAACATGCCACACATGTTAAGTCACCTAACCAGCCTGATCTAGAGAACTAACCTTGATCTTCCTGCATAGCCAAACAAATACAATGATATGCATACACAAAAATATGGTAATACTTGTCACAGGTATATCTATAATTCTGATACCCTGACATTACTGCCATAAACCAATGCAGGTTGGAAAATATATACATTAAAAACATGTCAAAACAACAGCATCAAAACATGTGTTCAACTTGAAGCCCTGGAACAATTCTCCCCAATTTCAATATCTTGGAGAAGTAATCGATTGAGAGGAATCTTCTTTATTTGCCCTGAAAGGTGTTTATTATGTTGTGTCACAGTTCACAGATAGGCTACTCTATTTGCACCTTTAAGCTCGACACATCTTCTTTTGTGCTCTGTGAGGGGCCTCTGTGGTGTTGAAGTATGGTGTTCGTCTCATGCTAAAAATATACTTGGTTTCCTTCTCAGGTTCTTTATAAGTGATCACTGATCTCAATGTAAGTGATATCAAGTTTCTAGTCCTATCGGAGACAAATGATAGAATGTAGGTTCTGTGTTCAAGGTGAGCATGTAAAAGTACCCTTGGTAGTTAAAAAAGACTAGAAGTATGGTGGAAAGTCACTATCTCTGCACTAATCATAATACCAATTAATGTTAAATTCCTGCAAATTTTCAGTCCACAAAATTACATCAGGTACCCTCGCTGGTACAACATAGTGTATGCACTACCGCTGAAATCTTCCTGTGAAGGAAGAAGATCATAGCTCACATGGTTATTCACTGAAATGCAATGATGATGGGTCTATTAAGCACTACATTTTGCTAAGAATATTGTCTTTTCTCTTGGTTCCCTACCCACTTAGATAAACTATAGTGATGCATTCTATTGTCATGGTCATCACTTGAAGGTAGAATAGCAGCTAGTCAGCTTTGGTTCACTGACCTATTTCCTCTATCTCAATCACTGTCTGAAACATGGGAATTAGAGAAGAGTTGGCCACTTAAAGAGCAGCAGCTGGAACTCTTCGAGGTTATAAATCATGGATTCTTCAACAAGAGAGCTTGATATCAGTTCATAGATGACTGTACACACCTTTATCTATGAGCCATTAGTGACTTGTAAATGTGGCGTTAGCAATATAGACCTACAAAGGACAACACAAACATAAATAATTAAATCCAATCTCTATTTAACTGTCAAAGGAAAGTCTTAGTTACGGTGCTTTGACCAAGTCAGCAGAATGGAAGTAAAGCAATTACCATGAAAAGCATACACACGCCCAACCACACACAAGAAGAGTGAGGATATGGTTTAAATTCGCAAAATAAAAGTCTCAGTAATGAAGCTTGCTCACCTCCCCAAAGATCCATATGCATATCTTTCACTTGTAAATAATTCACATATTTCACCCTCCTCCATTAAGGCAACTGCTAAGTCAAAAGCTGGGAATAGAAAAATAGTATTGACCAACAAATTGTATTTCAATCTTTCTCCTCAGATGCTTCTAATGTCAACATTTTAAACAATATAATAAAGATTATTTAAATATGCTGTGTAAATGCTTTGTAACAAATAGTTTTTACTATAACAGTCATAACTTGTAACTAACGTAAAAATCAATGGATAATATATAAAAACTAGCAATTATTAGTATTTAAAGATAATATTTTTTTAATCTGATAAAGAAGGCAATGTTATTTGGAAAAGTTAACAGCTTCCAGTTGCTTTTTTTTTTTTAAAAAGCATGTTCTAGTTGATGTCTGAGAGTGTAGACATAAGAAATAGGATTTTAAAATATGTTTTTAATACTTCAAGCTAAATACTTAATGACATCATTTCATTACAAAGTTATTGGAGAGCCGTAGTTGTTAGTGAATTCACTTCCTGTGTGTAGTCTGGGTTCAATTCCGCAGTGGACGCAAAATATTTCTCCGACCGTACCAGCTCTCAGGTCGACCCAGGTTCATATAGGTACCAAGAAAAGCAACACTGTTTGACATGATGTTGACCACATCATCCATCGTGTGTTGATGGCCAATGAAACATATGGGCCTAACACCGTATTACCCAATATATCTCCAGGTATGAAAAAGGCGTGTTTTTTTAAACTGTTATAGATCTCTTGAGAACAGACATGTAAGCTGACTTAGCATCACAATTTAGAGATGTAGATTCCCAACGATCAGAGCTCAATGATACAGAAATTCTTTAAATCATCACAAATATTTTTCACTCAATTATATTCACAGCACAACAACAAAATCACAAGACAGTATATGTAATGCTACCTACCAAGAATAACATCACCATCATTAAGGTTAAATGTTAACTCCTCTGTGTCTACATGTACTCCATTTGGTAACTGGCCATCTACCTTCACAGTTACAATATCTCCATTGATAGGACGTGTTTGTACTCCTCGACCAGGAACAAGAACCTAAAAATGATCAATCAAATAATGAAAGCTCAAACTGGAAATCACATGATTGATTGATAGGACCATCATCACTGTACTTCAGTGAGTAACCATATGTGCTCTGATCTCTTTCTTACACAGGAAGATCTCAGCGCAGTGCACAAACTATGCAGCACAGGTGAGGGTCCCGCTGTAATTTCAAAGATGGGGATAATATTTTGTAGGAATTTTATTTTTAATCTTTCTAACTAATAATCATACAATAAAGTTTCCACAATACAAGAACTCTGCCTTTATTATGTACTTTCAATGTAATAAATGTCATTATCATATGAATATTTACTGCTCTATAGTAGATAGAACTGAAAATAAATGTCTGCACAAAATAATGAACATACAATGGGATGAATTCAGGAGAGGTGATGAAATCAGAGAAATGTCTAGTCAACCACTAGTAGTAACTGTTATAAGAAAGAGAAGATGGGCATACTCTGAGAAGAAATGATCAAAGAATCACAAAGCAAGTATTGAAGGGAGAGGCAAAGGGTTCAAGAAAGAAATGACACCATGCAGAGTCCCTGAAATGAACTTACTGAGAGAGATAAAAAATATCAGACTCAATTCCATAGAAAATATTGAATCAGTTTCCCAGGATAGACATGACTGAACTAAAGTGTCAATATTATAAAAAATACTATACTTAACTCTTTCCACGCTTTAAGCCGCACACTGCGCCACGGCGGAAGTCCGTTGCACGCTTTAAGCTGCACCATAGAGTTGCTTCCCTTGTAAGAAGTCTTTCTAGTTTTACTTCTACTGTTTTACTTATACTACTTTTTAACCTTGTTATTCTATTGAGTTGTCCAGTTTTCTTCAATTTAGTATATAATAATATATAAATGTTTATTTATTGACGAGTAGTTGGGATCGTAATTTTTTTTTAAATTTTTTTTTACTTCCCTTGAATTAACTGCTTAAAAATTGAGGAAATAAATGGGTGTGGAAAGAGTTAATGAAGTAAAATATAGAATATATTCACACATGGATTATCTTCATTCAAATGTTGCTGCTGAAGACATGTATGGATATCAAGTTTCAATACAAACCAGTTAGTAAAAATATTTGTTATATTTCTTTTTAAAGTAGTCATGCTACAATAACTTTTTCTCACACATATCCTTCGATGTAAAATATTATTATATTATGTATTCATGATTCAATTAGAAAAAGTTTGATATTTAATGTCATACTTTGGAGAAACTATGCTGGAGTTATAACGGTCTAAAGTACTTGATATTAATTGTTAAATGTGTATTGCAAATCAAATGTGTCCTGAGTTCTAAATAATTGGGGAGTGAAAGGGTTACAGTGGTTGGGAAGACATGGAACTGAATCACAGCTGGAACACAATTCAGAGGAAGGTCAAGAATAGTGTGCATTTGTTGCTGCTAAGCACCTGGGGCATCACAGGCCAGATAGAGAGAGAGAGAGAGAGAGAGAGAGAGAGAGAGAGAGAGAGAGAGAGAGAGATGGAAAAACTTGGAACCGATAACACAAGATGGAAAAAAATGGTATACCTAAGGAATATAACTGAAAGGATTATATATACTCAATGTAAAGTATTTTTTAATATACCAAAACTAACAAACTATATATGTTCTACCATACACGGAAAAATCTAGTTGTGTAGAGAATAAGCTTACCTTCTTTTTTAAAAGACCATTTCCCAAAATATCCATCACATTTTCTTTCTCCTCAACATCTGCTTTTTCCTCATTTGCACTATCACCTGCTGCATTTTGAACATTTCCATCATCTGTTTTACTGGAAACATCTTTCTTAGCATTTTCATCTGCTACATTATGTCCTGCTGAATTTGAAACATTTTCATTGGCTCTTTCATCATCTACTTTGTTACTTAGCTCATTTTCAACATTATCAGTACTGACTTGTTTCTCTACCAGAATCTCAGCATGCTCACCCTGAGTTTGATTATTTATTGCATTTTCAACATGATCATCTTCTGCTGGTTTGTTTTGTGTTTTCTCATAACTGTCAGCATCTGCATTATTGACATTTTCATCTTTTGCTGTTTCTGGTACAGCATTCGCCCCATTTTCAACTTCTACTTTCTCTACATATTCATCTCCTGCTGGCGTATAACTTCTATCTTCAACATCCACATTTTTCTGTTCTGCCTTTGTATTCTGTTGTTCTATAACATCTTTTACTGCACTTTCAACTTCTGTGTTATTAGTTATTGTCTTCTCAATGTTCTTATCTTCCATGTTATTATTTGCTCCTTTACCAATATCTTCATAAATTGTTTCCCTATGTGTTAGATTTTCAAAAACTGTTTCTTTACCTGCTGCACTTTCATCATTTTCCTTTTCTGCTCCTTGAAATACTGCATTCTTACCATTTTTCTCTTCCGTTTCTTGAAATGCTGTTTTCTCAACAATCTCCTCTTTTGTTGCTTGAAGAGATGTTTCCTTAACATTCTCCTCTTTTGTTTCTTGAGATGCTATTTTCTCAACATTCTCCTCTTTTATTTCTTGGGGTGCTATTTTCTCCTCTTTTGTTTCTTGAGGTGCTGTTTTCTCTACAATTTCCACTTTTGTTTCTTGAGGTGCTGTTTTCTCATTTTCCTCTTTTGTTTCTTGAGGTGCTGTTTTCTCAACATTTTCTCTATCTGTTTCTTGAAGTGTTGTTTCTTCAATATTCTCCTCCTCTGTTCCTTGCACTGCTGTGCATTCAACATGTTCCTCCCTTGTTTCTGCAAGCTCAGCAACCTCAACATTTTCCTCTTTTGTTTCTGTAAGTGCTGTTCCCTCAATATTTTCCGCTTTCGTTTCTTTCAGTGTCGTAGTCTCAACACTTTCCTTTTCTGATTCTATAATTCCTGCACTCTCGACATTTTCATCTGTAAGTGCTGCACTCTCGACATTTTCATCTGTTTCTGTAAGTGACGCACTCTCAACATTTTCATCCGTTTCTGTAAATGCTGCACTATCAATATTTTCATCTGTTTCTGTAAGTGCTGCACTCTCAACATTTTCATCATCTGTTTGTCCATTCTCAACATTTTGATTATCTGCTGTATTATTTGAAAATGTCTCTCTATTTTTATCTTCGACTTCTTTCTGTGCTGCTGTGTTCACAACATTCTCATCTCTTGTCATATTATTTGATGTCACTTTATTTTCAAATTTTGCATTGTCATGTTGTTCACCTTCTGCTTCATTTGCTATATTTTCACTCTGTTGTTTGTCAATTAAAGCATTATTCTCCACAGGGCTTGAAATTTCACTAACACTGGCAGAACCAAATCCTGTATCCTGTGAGGTGGAAGTTGACATATATGTTGTACTGTTTGTTTCAGATACTTGTTTTTCAGATCTCAATAAATCTGACAAGTTCCTTTCTTCCTCCTCTGTATTATCATTATAAGATAATATATTACTATCACCAGGGTCCACTAAATCAAACTTCCCTGGATGGATACTGGCTGAGTTTTGATTGCAATTTTCAAACGTTTCCAAGGGCTGTGTAGTCAGTTCTTCCATCTTCACACAAACGCAGCAGTCTGTGTAAGAAGAAAAATTTATGACAATAAGAGAAAGCAATTCAGAAATTATAGTAAAAAACAGAAATGATATATACGTAGATTATTCTTTTTTGTTATCAATTTTCTATCAGTTATCCGATCATAGTGTCAATTGCTTCAATGAACTGCATGATTCTCTTCAAGCCATAGCCCCTAAGGGGTTAGAAAGTAACACCACCTAGCAAAGCCATATATTTTTCCGTCTCCTCTAAAGAGCTAATATGCATGAAAGGTGTGTTCTCTAGTCTATGGGCTTTCAATTCATAAATTTTCAGTTTTCTGCACATATTACATCTCAGTCTGTTGTGCCCCATTTGGAGTCTGCAGATAATTTGTTATTTACATGGTGTTTGTTGAGAGGGGTCATTGAATTCTGCAGTTGAATGGATGTGACATCACCGTTTCTTCAAAATAGCTTTTATCATAGTTTTATTTTATTTATTATATGACATATCACTTTCAATCTCTTTGAGTGTTATACCATCCTTTGCTAAGAGGTCAAACTTTCCATTTCCTATAATCTCTGGCTAATATCCATTGAAATACTGTTTCCTTGAAGATGGTACCAAGTTGCAATAATGAGGATGTGAGTTAATTCATGAATTTATAATTGAAGATTTTTTTTAAAGTATAATACTGATTTTGTTTCAGGAACCTGGTTGTGTGCGTTGCTGAAATTTATGGCCAATTTCGTTACCTCTTGTATGCTTCCATTTCAGATTTCAAATTTGTGGAGTGTTTGCCTGTGAATATGAGACTCGATTTCTTCTCTGCCAAGTGTTACAATATACAGTCCTGTTCCAGCTTGAGATCACCTCTTTTGTTGACCCATCTGCGTAATGTAGGTCCATATATCTTATGGACATCTTTTATGTATATAGTTTTCTGTTGCCTCTTTTATTACTTGCACTGAAACTTTAATATTTTTTAATCACACCTTGTCTACTAACAATACATACTGACTAACATAGTTTTCAACATTTAATAACTTTAACAATTCAAGCATAATTTCTATTTTTTCTTTTTTTAATCGTTGGTACTATACTATACTATACCATGCATACAGTACATCGAGAAGCAAAGAATCAAGTGGTTCGGCCATCTAATGAGAATGGAACCACATTTACTACCAGCAAGTGCCTACAATAATCGACACTCAGGGCGCAGAGCACGAGGCAGGCCAAGAACATGATGGATAGATAACATCTCAGAGTCCCTGCGAAAGCATGGACCGGACAACGTCAAGCACAACACACCTGGCACAAGATAGAAAATTAACTCTCCCCAACGCTCACAGTAAATGTGGTTAAGATAAGATAAGATTTATTTTTTTAGTATCTCTCGTCCAGCCAAAATTTATACCCAACAACTGCTGAACAAGCCTACAAGAGGAGTACAATAACAAACAAGTGAACTGCTGTTATCATTTTCAATTTCATCATGCTCGTCTTTAAAGACCAGCTCAAAAATGCTATTAAAAAAACTATTATAGTTTCCTTGCTGTGCATTGTTCAGAGCACAGCGATTTTTTAAATTATCAGAAAAGATTACTAGAATAATCATTACTCGGTATTCACACCAAGCGATCCACAACTGTAACAACTACTAACAACCTCTCAACATGGCTGCTTAGTTGTGCTGATCATTTAATTTCATCCGTACACTAAAGAAAGGGTAGCCAGTTCCTAGTTCAGTTATTAAACAAACGAGCACCTTTTAAAGTTTATCTATGTAATTTAGTAACCAGATCTATGTTTAGTTGTATTTGATGTTACCTTTGTTACAAACTGTATATACAAACTAGTAATTACATCAGCTTAGTTGTACAATTCTAAAACTACACCAAACATGAAACATCGGCTGACGGCGACAGTAGTAGTATAATAATGACCGGCACCGTATCAGTAGTACTAGTACTGGTGAGTAAAAAACATCCGCATGATGTGACGACATCGGACATATAATGTAAATGTGAGATGCCTTTAGCGTACTTCTAAAACACACACGAATATTATAACTTGTAATTAACATCACTTTTTCTTACTTGAAAGCTAAATTTATTCCCCTCAACGGTATCAACCTTACCTTTCTAACACTTTGATAATACTTTGACCGTTTCTAAAGAAAGCAAACAGGTGCAAGGGAAACAAATCTGAGGAACTTTCTAGTTGTTTGGCCAGATTTATAAGCAGCTAAATTGCACAAGGAGTCAATTTATTCTAATTTGGGATTATTGATAAATAAAATGGGTATGATATTTCCATCTAACATATAATATAATAATTAGTAATGTTTAGAATTTCGGTTTAGATTTTTTTCTACTGTTTTCATATTTATGATTTTCTCAGTAAGTTAGTAAAATGCAGAAACCGATACAACATACTGGCATAAAACTGATGTGAGTTATATAATCTAACATAATATTGTATATAAAATATGTACATACAAATTTTAATATTTTGCACGCACTCTGTTTTTTAATAGATATTTTTGTTATATTGCTAGGGGTCGTTAATAGTGTTGTAATTAATATTTATCTGTTTTGCTTAAATTAGAATCCATAATGGATATTGCGAAAAGGGTTTCTCAGAAAATGCATGAGCAAGTGGAAAACATCATCAAGGTCACGAGAAATGTGAGGGTGTATGGTATTGTGGGCGTCTGTGGCTTAGCGGTAGTGAGCTCGATCACAACCAAAGTGTACATGGTTCAAACTCCACGGTGGGCAGTTTGGAAGCAAATTGGTTCCTGTGGTAACGAACGGTAAAAATAAACCTCACCGTTCAGAAAGCAATGGCAAACTACTGAACGTATAAGTGGTGCCTAGAAAATCGACGCCTCGTTTACTGTGGTTGATGGCGATTTCCTGTAAAGGATATGCTATAGTTTTTAATATGGTATATTACCAGCTCAATAAAATAACAGATCACGTTAATTCCTCGCAGAAGTCACATCAGAATGGAATGCAATCTGTTCAATAAGCTGTAGATAGTAACACATTGTAACAACTGGTAAAGTCGAGGAGAGACGAGACAGAGGAAGACAGAGAGAGAACATTTTATTTTGGATAGCCTAACGTCATGGCACGGAAGAGCGTCAACATCTGAAATGATAGCAAACACCAGAGACGGAGATTTGTGAAGATCCACGATCGCCTACGCCAGCCGGCATGGCACCTGGTGATGATGAGTAACTTTTACTGAGTGTAACTGTGATACATAAATATGATTGATAACATCTGTTGTACATGTGCCCTGGTGACGAGGAACAGAGAAAACGTATGTACCCGTCACCACCACCATTCTGTGACAAGATATATGGTGACGCGAATAGCCGCAGGTTGACCACCTCGTCCTTTGAGTGTAATCAAGTTGACTCTTGTTAGAGTACGCAGAAAAAAAATGTTTTATGAAATAATTTTATACAAGGTTAACAGCATTTTCTTAAATGATAACATCGGTGAATTGACCCAGCCTTTTTTTCAGATCATTTGACTTGTTAGATCATCAAACTTGATTTAAGAGCGATATCTTCTGCAGATCCAGACGACAGTCTACTAAAGGCCCGGTTAAGTACAATCCCATTTGTAGTTGCTAAAGCAACACCATAATGGTGTATCATATAGCCACGCGTCCATATCACTCTACGTATGTGTATATGTGTGCCCTGATTTATACCGTGTTCTGCCCTACTAATGACTCAACTCATCTTCTGCCGATCGATTGGTTGTGCTGTATCATTGCTTTATTTCGGTATTGATTAATCCCTCTGCTGATATCGAGCTTCCGGAGAGTATGAATACCATCATTCAGAAGAGACGCTGGAAATGGGTTGAGCAAGTGTTACGCATTGATGTTAACTTTATCACGAAAATTGCATTGAGATGGACGCCGGAGAGTAAGTGAAACCGTTGAAGACCCAAGAATCTTTGAGGATAACAGTAGAACAGGAACTGAAAGAAAAGGATCACAACTGCAACACAACACAGAGGGTGGTCAGGGATAGAGAAGAATGTCATGCTTATGCTGCTGCCCTAAGCGCCAAGGGCGTCGCATGTTAGAGACAGATTAATGTATATATATATATATATATATATATATATATATATATATATATATATATATGAATTCGTTACTTAATTTGCCTCTTTGTCTCAGGAGACAATAGGTTTTGCATCAGGTAGTAAGTTCTGTGTTGAATCACAACGTGTCTTGTGGCTGTAATGGCAATCCTTGCCACGGTTGCTGCAGGTAAAACTGGAGACTGGAGCTGATACATAGGATGTTCTCTCTGCCCTCTTCGCTCTCCTTTGCCTCCACATGTGATGTTGTTTTTCCTTCTTTTCTTTTTGAGCCGCCCCTCACTGCCGCTCGCCATGCTTGTCTGTCTTTGGCCAGTCGCTCCCAGTGTTCTTTGTCTATGTCGCATGAAGTTAGATCACGCTTGCAGGTGTCAATGAAGCGTAATAGTGGGCGCCCATGCTGTCTAGCACCAGATGCGAGTTGACCATATAGAATATTCTTTGGGATTCTATCATCGCTCATACGGCACACGTGTCCCAGCCATCTCAGACGTCGCTTACTCAGCAAGGTGTACATGCTTGGAATGCCAGCACTGTCCAGGACTTCTATATTGGAGATGTGGTCTTGCCATCGGATGTTGTATATTCGCCTGAGACAGCGCATGTGGAAAGTGGTGAGGCGATGTTATTGTCTAGCATATGTGGTCCATGTCTCACTACCATACAGCAGAGTGCTGAGAACACAAGCCTTACATACTTGTGTCTTGGTGTTTTTTGTGAGTGCCCTGTTTTCCAATAATTCGTTACTAGGTCAATTATAAAGAATGACCACATATGGGTCTGCCTGGTGCGAACTGCCTTCTATTATTTGGACCAATGTCACAAAATAAGTTGCGTAAACCAAACATTGTCAAATTAGACAGAGTATGTGATATTTAAAAAAATTCCACCAGATGCCACAGTACGTGTAATAAGTAACAACAATGCCAAGAATATGTGTGAATGCCTTGTATCCTTTGCCAGATAACGACCGATTGGTTGATAAATCGAGTTATATTGCTTTGTTTTGTTCTTTTGTAACTACCTTACTTCATGTTTTGACGTGTAATCAAGAATGTGTAATCAAGAATAATGTCATAGACACACCAACGCAAACTAAAACATTCACGTCACGTACGTCGTCTATAAACAGGAAGTCCTGTCATGTGCTGCTCGTCTCCGTGTTATCAACTAAACAAACATATTTAGTCAGCTTCAAGCTTCACACGAATGGCCGCTGAAGGTCAAGTATGACTGTAGATAAACTTGCTGTCAACTTATCGTGACATGTTCCAGTTTTTAACGACTAAAGTTGTATAGTCATTGAAGAACAACTACACATGTGTGGTTTTTTTTCAAGTTATGGATAAAGTCCAGTATACTCATCATCATCATCGAATAGTTAGTCCTGAGCAGAACTTTGCTACCCTAACAGTCCTTCTGAATTTCACTCTCTCATATGCCAGATGTCTCGCTTCTGCAGCCGTCATCCTCAAATCATCAGTTAAATCATGAATTCATCGTCTCCGTGGCTTTCCTCTTCTCTTTACCAGGATGTCTCCTTCCATAATGGTCTTCTCTAACCCTTCGTGTCTATACGTCAGAAATACGTCAACTTTTTTTTTTTATTTATAGCATCGGCAAGTTTTCTTTGATTGTGAATTCTTTCTGGATAGATGTATTTGTGCTCATCTCTATCCATGATATGCGAATGACTCTTCTGTAAAACTTGTATTCAAAAGCACATATATGTTTTTCCATTGCCTTGTTGAATTTGTTAATGCTTCAAATCCATACGTTGCCATTGGAAATATGCATGCTCTTAATATCCTGATCTTTGTTTTCCTATCAATTCCATTCCATAGATGAGGTAATCAGA
The DNA here is from genome assembly GCA_020796225.1 of Arion vulgaris. NCBI lineage: Eukaryota > Metazoa > Mollusca > Gastropoda > Stylommatophora > Arionidae > Arion > Arion vulgaris. Next base: position 16,990,847 of record CM036756.1, read on the forward strand.
GCAAACGTGTGTCCCGTCCTCTGCTAAACTTCCCTTTTTTCCCCACAAATTGTTTTGTATTTGCAAATAATTATTTGTGTACTACCCACATGAAGATTAGACAAGCAAATATTTGCACGAAACTAGATGAGTCATCACACAAAAAGTAATTACTTAAGTAAGTCTCAAGAGTTTATTTTGTAATTGTTTTAAATATATATTCAAATCACAACTGTGGTCAACACGCATTACATGAAAATGTATCATTGCTTCATCTGTCAATATTTTTTTTTTAAATACCTGCCACTATTTTTACGAAACAATGTACTTTCTTGTGTCTTAGTAAATAATTCTAAAATATCTGTTGATGATGGTATCATGTTAGTCTCGTAAAGCAATGGGTGTAAAGTCAACTGTGTATTTTATTTATGACTTCTCTTGATATGTTTTATGTCAGCAAATTGTCTTAGCCTGGTTTCATCGGTTCTCAGTCCATTTTCAGAGACTCCAACTGGATCTGTCTCTGATAAGCTCTTCGCAGTCAAGTATGTTCATGTCAAGCTCGTTCATGTCAAGCTCGTTCATGTTATGCTTGCAAATGTCTTTGTAACGAAGAAAGGGTCTCTCCATCATTCTTTTGCCAGAAGCCAATTCCCAGTATAGAATATCCTTGAGGTTCCTGCCGTCTTCCATCCGGGTCAGGTCACCCAGCTATCTGAGGCGGCGTTGGTGAATAATGCTAACTATCTTAGGATTACTAGAATATTCCAATACCTCATTATTTATTGCTCTGTCACTCCAGGAGATTCTTAGTATACGCCTCACGCAGCGTATGTAGAACGCATTCATTATTTTCCACAGCAATGTGTGTAGGGACTAAGACTCGTTAGCATAAAATAGTGTGCTCAGCACGCAGGCTCTGTACACATCAATCTTGGTGTTGATGGTCAGCATGAAAAATAGATTTTCTTATTATTTCAGATAGTTCTATTTAACATACAAACATTTGTACTTATCAATCAGCAAACTATTGAACAGTACAGTACACTGCACTTTACTTCAAGTAAATGATTGTTCGAATCAACACTTTAAAGATACACTTGTTGTTAATTTAAATAATAAGTAATAGTAAAATAATTTCTAGAAAAGTACAATATATATTAAGTACAAATTGTCTGAGAGTAAAACTAAATAAATTAACACGAGCATATACTTTATAGACGGTATATGTTGTGCATAACTATATAAATATATTGTATATTATAAGTTTGCTATTTTGTTAGTGACGTATTGTTTACACATCGTTTGCTACGGAATTATAGCCTCAACATAACATATGAGGGCTCATTAGAAAAGTTATTTTTAGAATGAGTACGTTGTGTTCAATTTCGATTTATACATGAAAACAGGGCAAGATCATACAAATCGTTATTTGCGCACAATATTCTCACTCTTGATATCACAGCGTCTTCTCGCAAACAAATTCTCATTTTACGGAGAGAGAGAGAGAGAGAGAAGGGGAGACATTTTGCCAACAGTATCAATGTACGAATTTTTATTTATTAAGAACTCGTAAATGTGACCTTTCAGCGTGATTAACCAATTTGTCCACATTTAAATTTCTTATCAAAGGTATGTGTGGTAATATTTCACGTGTGCCTGGTTATAACAGAATGAATTTGGGTCAATTTTGGATGTGCAGAAGTATACATTCTATTATATATGTACACTAAAAAAAAATTAACCCTTTATAAAATCTTAGCAATGCACAGTTCTACCTATTTAGGCAATTTCTTCTTTGTACAAATTAGTGGTCATGCTTGCATGACACCATAACGAAGTTATCAACCGTGTCCAGATTAATGTGGCAATATTAGAAGTCTTTTCTCCTTCTTAGTTATATATATATATATATAAGATTATCACATGTCAACGTATATGTATACATATCATACACCAGAACATGTAAACATATATACACCAGAAAAAACAGAGTCACCAACATCAGCATAAGAAAGAAAGTTGGCACAGAACCTTGCTTGAATTACATTGAGAAACAAAGAATAAAGTGGTTTGGCCACTTAATAAGAATGCATCCAAACTCCACAGTATACAGAGTATTCTACAACAGAACATCGGAAAGAAGGCAAGAGGAAGACCACGGAAAAGATGCAAAAATAACAATCACACAAGGCACCAAAACAGCGCAAGACAAAAACAGAAAACCACGACACTGGGCAACAATCCGGTAACAGTGTGACGACAAAAGAAGAAGAATATGAAGAACATATATGTGTGTGCCAGATTTTTTCCAACTTTCTGTAAAATAGCTGACACACTTCTCTTTTGACAGAACGTATTATTTAAGTAGTAATATTGACACACCTATGGGTGTGTAACATGGACATTTAACAAAGAAGTCGAAAATCATATATGTGCTTTTGAATATAAGTTTTACAGAAGAACCCTCCGTATATCATTGACAGATAAGAAAGCAAATATATATCCGGAAAGAACTCATAATCAAAGTAAACTGGTTAATCCTACAAACAGGAATGAGAAAATGAAAGTATTTTGACATATAAAAAGACACGAGCCGTTGGAGAAGACCATTATGAAAGGAGGCATTCCAGCAAAGAGAAGTGGAAGACCACGGAGAAGATGGATTCAGGATGTAACTGATGGTCTGAGCATGAAGGCGGCAGAGCTGAACATCTGGCATATGAGAGAGCTAAATTCTGAAGGACTGTTAGAACGGCAGAGTTCTGCTTCAAGACAAGCTATTTGATGATGAATATTGTCAATGTTGGAGAAACATACCAATAAGTATATGGTAGGATTAGCAAAGTCTTTCAATTGATTTCAACTCTCTTTACCAAATAAGGAAATTTACACTTCTTATAAAGCCCTTTGATAGCTTAAAACTAATGTATAATCAAACACCAGTTTTAAGAATAGTCAAATAGGAACTTGATATAAACACGAAAGTCAGACAAGAATGTGTGTTATAATCTCATGATCTGTTATCTGTGCTCAGATAAAATATTATAAGATGAATAACGAGATGGCTGGAATTGCAATAGGTGCACATAACATATATAACTTGAGATGTGCTGACGATACTGTCCTGATAGCGAAAATTGAAATCGATCTCCCCGGGAACGCAAAGAAGAAAGAAATCGATCTCCAAGAAAATATCACATTCAAAATGCAGAAAATCACACGTATACAAAATTCAAGATTGACAATTCAGTCATGTGGACAGACACTCCAGACTAAAGGCACACACTTCAAAGCTGCCGTGAATAGGATACACTGAGACAAACTCACTGTCACAGTAAAACAACGCTATAAAGGAAACTGGGGCCGTAGGCGCAATAATGTGAGGATATACAGTGGTACCAGGGTCAGTGAGCAGGCACTGATCCAGAGTCTACTTCACCTCCAAGTGGTAGCCCTGGTAACAGACTAATGTCTGGCTAAGCAGGTAGGGATCGAAGGAGAGCTACTTGGAATTGGTAGAAGGGTAGGTGCATACATGTCTGATACGAGATCTGATCGTAATATATACGATGAGAATCTCAGTGCATGCGCCTACACGTCTCTCCTGTCCAATAATGAGCCAAAGATGATTCATCATACAAATCAGACACCCGTGTGATTACCGGGGCCCACATTAGGGGTAAATAATAGAACCACTAATACCTTCCACATGCCATATACGGCGAAAGTGGAGATTTGGCGTGGGATTAGCTACCTCATCCAGTAAAAAAACCACTCAGCTATAAAACCGTAACCAAGTGCACGAGAGCTTGCAAGGCCTTGGTTGAGGACCTATGCATTATTTAGGGCGAAGGGTAGAAGAAGAAGAAGAAGATAAAGAAAACTACACTGACCTCAGCGTGAGCTACTAAGGACAGGAAAGTTTATTTTTTTAAATATCATTGCAGATACAAACAATAGTTCAAGCCATCAAACATAAAGAACTAAACTGAAGGTTTTCATCAATAGATTTCTCTGTAGAATAGTATGCACCCTATTAAAAAGTCTTTTAAGAGAATTAATACAATTTAAAAGATAAAATGGATAGAACGTATCCACAAAAGAGCAACGTAACGAGTGACTCAGATATGCACTTGAATGAAATACACAATTGATGGGGAAAAAAACATTGAAATGTTGACCTGGTGAAGACAAGCAGTAGAAAAGGTAGTCAAACTTTGCTATGTGAAACTAAAGAAGACGACACCAAATAAAAAACGTTGCTGTCCTATGTTTTATTGGGATCATGAAGAAATAAGTCAAACCAAAAACGTGGTAAACCCAGTGGCGGCTCCTCATTAAGGGCCAATGGGGCCTGGCCCCACCATAAATAAGGTGTAACGTGTATTTATTATTTTATACATTAAAATATATCCTAACCGAAACCATGATTTTTCCGAAAATTTCTGTCTGGCCCCACCAACATAAATGATCACGAGCCGCCACTGGGTAAACCCATAGCAACCGTTAACATAAGATCGCTCAGCTCAGTCTAGTTCGGGAAATCGGAAATTTCAATTAATGTGACTTTTATATATGTTTGACAGAAGACTATAAAGCTTCATTGAAATTTTGCACAATGCTTTAATAAGTCCATGTTTATTTTTTCGTGAACAGTGTTCTCCTTCGAACGACTTGTTAAACCACTCTTTGTGAATTGTATGTGATCCGAGCCTAAGAGCGATTATACGGTGTGTCAGTTATGCGCCTACAAGTAGGCCGGCATATCTGATTTCAGTGACCCTTTTATTTACCAGGGTAACTTCCCTTGACCCCTACCTCATTCGCCTCTTACGACATGCCTTGTAGGTCGCAGTGCTACTATTCTTTGCTCCCCTTGCGCGCCCCGGCAACACACTGGCACATAACAGTGTTAATATTACTGATATCTTTTAGCGTTAAATTTAATTTTCAATATAACATAACATTGTTCTAGTTTGTGTGTTTGTTTGTTTTCTCCGATCCAGAAGCACTTGAGCTTTCAGCTCTTCGGCTCCGTGCCATAGACATCGTAACCCTTCGGTTCGGTGCCACAAACACCGTAAATCTGAAGATCATGTGGCTTTTCTGCCAGTCGCGGGATTGAACCGCACTCAAAGGGGGCTTGTCACCCGTTGTCCAACGCGCTACGACACGCTGGGCAGGCGGGCGACATTGTTCTAGTATGGTGGTGGTGTTTTAAAAATAAATTTGTCTTTATATGTAACAATTCTACAATGTAATGATCACGTGCCATGAGGGCTCTGATTTCCGGGAATTTCCACTTTAAGCTAAACGACATTATGATAACAGAGGGGTGTGATACAATTTATAGTCCAAGAAACATTATATGGTTATCAAACATGTATTGTTTTGAATCTAGAATCTATGGGATTGGCTCGAGTAAGGAAAATACGTTCGCTGTTCATTGTCATTGTTATTACGACTTTGGTGAGCTAGTAGTCTGTGATGACGAACACGTGGGTCCAAACTTTGGAAAGATCTGTCATACTTGAAATCGAGCTCCTCGTCTAGGCTGATATTAGGCTCTCTTTGGGCTCGGTAATTGTGCAGATATGTATGTCCGACGTACGTGGGTGGGGACAAGCGAGAAAGAAACACTGGTCTGTATCCGGTGTAGACTGGCAGGTTCAGCTTGTGTCGTGCAGCTGTTAACGCATTCTGTGCTGATTTGAACTGATCAGTGCTGTGATAGTGGTCCAAGGAATCAAAGTCTTCATTCTTGACAGTTTCAATAGATGACTTGTCTATGCTGTCGTCCTGGTCAGTACATTCTGAATATTAAGTAAATATGTGTTAGTATTCACATTTTAAACATGTACACTTTAACATATTGTTTCAGTTGCATATGAGCTGTTGTGATTATGGTAAAATGATCAAAAATACAACACACAAATCCAGTTCACTTTAAGTCAGTATCTAAGATAATTACATGTTCTGGGGGAGCAAGCTAAGCATGGATGGATGAGTTCACAGAATAGAAAGTAAAATAAAGTACAGAGAGAGAGAGAGAGAGTAAGAAGAGAATGAGCTCTCTTTTTAAGAGCCCAGGAAGCACCAGAGCCAATGAATTTCCCTGGGGTTCTTACATAAAACTCCTTATTCTCTTGCTACAATAAACTTGAAGCCACCTATGAATGTGTGCAGGTATGTTATATGTGTATACCTGTGTGTATGTTTTCTTTTGTTTTGTCTCATGCATACTAGCGTCTGTAGCTTAAGCGGTAGTGAGCTCGACCCCAAACCCAAGCGTATCTGGTTCAGACCCCAATTTGGAAGCACATTCGTTTCCGTGGGATTTTTACAAAATGTAAAAAAATAGACCTCACCGTTCAATGGTAAACTACTGAACGTGTAAGTGGTGCCTAGAAAAATCAATGACTCATTTACTGTGGTTGATGGCTACGTACGTCCTGCAAAGGATATGCCACGATTTTCATTTCATATTAGCATAAAGAAAACTAATTGCAAACATTGCTCGATGGAATCTGACCTGATTGTTCTGTGTCCAACAGTCAATGATGTTTATGAAAGACACTACTTAGTGAAGCTCTCTTTTTTGGGAGAGCTAGCTGGTTGTGTTCTTAAAACGTTCTTCTGTGTGGATAGACAATTGGTGTCGTAAGAAATAAAGGTGTGTGGTTTAAATCCTGTGTTTGGTAATTAGTTGGTGTTTTTTTTCCAAAACTCCCTAATACGCAGAACTCACTGTCTATTTATTGATCAATAAAGTAAAGAAGTCGTTGATATACTATGAAAGATATTTATTTATTGATCAATAAAGTCAAGAAGTCGTTGACATACCATGAAAGATATTTATTTATTGATCAATAAAGTCAAGAAGTCGTTGATATCCTATGAAAGATATTTATTTATTGATCAATAAAGTCAAGAAGCCGTTGATATCACATGAAAGATATTTATTTATTGATCAATAAAGTCAAGAAGTCGTTGATATCCTATGAAATATATTTATTTATTGGTCAATAAAATAAAGAAGTCGTTGACATCCTATGAAAGATATTTATTTATTGATCAATAAAATAAAGAAGTCGTTGACATCCTATGAAAGATATTTATTTATTGATAAATAAAATAAAGAAGTCGTTGACATCCTATGAAAGATATTTATTTATTAGTGAAAAATGTTTATAATATTGATATTACTTAACGTTAAATTGCATTTGTAACATAATGTAACCTTGTTTTCGCATTCTGAATTGTTTTTAAAATGAATTCGTCTGTATCTAACAGTACTTAAATGCAGAGATCACATGACCAAAGTGATCAGATTTAGTCATTTTCACTTGAATTGAGCGGTCTTATGACTACAGTGGCTATGGTCAATCTAAAGCAATAATACGCTGACAACGAATCTTATTATACTAGTCATCTAAGTACCACAATCGGGCCATCAACCTGCACCAAAAGTGCGCAAATCAATCTACCATTCCAAGAATACTGAATAGTTCAAATCTTCACTGCACGGATTTCTAAGCAGGTCTATTTCATTTAGGATTACCATATTTTTGTTTCTTATCAAACTTTAGAAACTGCTGTCAAAGTTCAAAGTGACGTTAGTTCAGTGTCTATCGCTTTCGCTCCACCAGTTACAATTGTAGAGTACTAACTAAATTGAACATTGTAAAAATTAAGAGAACAGAATTGTGCTTATGCAAAAAAATAATGAGTTAGTCCAGTAGGGTGCAGCTCTAGCTGTATATGGCAATAGTTGCCAGCCTGCCCAGCGTGTTCGTAGTGCGTTGGGCGACGGGTGACACGCTCCCTGTAAGTGCGGTTCAATTCTGCGGGCTGGCAGAAAAGTCACAGGTTCTCCAGATTTATGGTGTTCGTGGCACCGAACCGAAGAGCTGAAAGCTCAAGTGCTTCTGGATCCAAAAAAAATGGCAATAGTTATCGTAGAGTGAATATTCCCAAGCAGCTCAGCCAAGTAATGTGGTGCATGTGTATGACGATAGTAATCTGAGAGAATGAACATACATTTTATGCTACTAAAATTTGAAAATGTTTATCAGGATCTTCTTTTTCCCTTTTCAACTCCCATCGGAGCACATGTCTTCAACAAACTTCTTTCAGCCCTTCCTCTCTCTTGCTATCCCTTCCAATTTTGTCCACGTCTTGCCTGTCTTTTTAATATCAGTCTCCAGCTCTCTTCTCCATGTATTACTAGACCTTCCCTACTCCTCCTTTCCTGCTGGTTCCAAAACAATGTCTATCTTTCAATGCTCCAGGTCGGTCTTCTCAATGTGTGTCCTATCCATCGTCCTTTCCTTAGTGCTTTTTCCCACCGGTATCTACTTAGTTCTTGTTATGTAATGTGTTCTTTCTCTGTGAGTTCAACCCTTGATCATAAATACGATGATGTACTGTATTAGTCATTTCCGGCGTTTAACATGTCTGAATGTCATATTACAAATAACGAAACACGTACAAACAAAGTACTATAGTTTTACAAAATACAGAAACAGTGACGATAACAGTTCCTGTATTTTGTAAAACTATAGTACTTTGTTTGTACGTGTTTCACTATTTACCAAGTTTTACTGCAGTCTTCCCCCTATCACAAATAAGGTATTTAATATTATTGTAAATCTACCTGAGTCTGTGTTTTGATGTCTGTAAGAAACAGCAGTGAAGTATCTGGTATCAGCACTTGTTGGTAGTGCTGACCTTGTTGCTGATGTATGATATGTCTGGATGTCTTCTTCCTGCAGCTCAGCAATATATTTGACTGAAGCTAGTTCAGCCCTCAGTCGTACACACAACTTGATGGCGCTGTTAGCAATCTTAGATGGTGATACTATCTTTTCATCTATAGCTTTCTGAAGGTTTGTCTCAGACAATAAGTCAAAGTCCACAAAGTTTGTCAGCTCAGCTTGTTGCTCAGGAGTTAATGTGTCTTTCTCTGGTAAGGAAAAAAGTTATATTGTTTTTAATTATCAACCAAAAGATAAGCGTTTGCTTGTGGTAATTGCTGGAGGCGCCTGTAAGAAAGTAAAACGGGTTTTAGACAATTGTAGCCTGTGCAATAAAATAGAGAAATAAAATTCAGACAAGTGAAGTATTTTGGGCACATAAAAAGGCATGACACCTTGATAACATTTTTACTAGAGGGGAAAGTTGAAGGGCGAAGAGCAAGAGGAAGACCGAGAGATAAGTGGGTGAGAAATTTAAAGAAATTGACAGAATATAGTCTGGCAGAGTGCAACACCAAGGCGAAAGACAGAGGATGCTGGAGATTCATTACAGCCAACGTTCAATGTGGAGACGGCACCTGATGACGATGATGAGCCTGTGCAAGTGTTTATTCATTTATGATATTATAAAAAGCAGCACGTACAAACAATTGTTTTAGTGTGCGTATATTAAAAGTTAATGTGTTTTATACTTGTTTTTGTCACTTATTATGTTGTTCTAGATAAATATCTTACACTCAAACTTTTTCAAACGCACGATATCGACCACATGTTAACCACTCTGTGTGATTTGTATGTGATCTGAGCCTAAGAGCGATCGCACGTTGTGCCAGTTATGCGCCTACAAGTAGACCAGCATATCTGCGATGATGTTTATTTACTAGGATAACTTCCCTAGGTCCTACCTCAGTCGCCTCTTAAGACATGATTTGTAGGTCGCAGTGGTACTATTCTTTGCTTCCCTTGCTGGCCCTGACACCACACGGGTGACACTCAAATAAAGAAATACACCAACTGTGACTAATTATTCTCTAAGATTATCAGTAAATTGTTGCTGAAATCTGGTAGAAATACAACAAGAAAGAGACAAATATATCCGGCAAATATATCTGGTAAAGTACCAAATGTAAATAACACTTTTCAAAGCTCTGTAAACAGCCGAACCAGTACATACACGTTTTAGCTTACCAGACTTTATCACGAATTCCAGCACGGTATACAGAAGATCATGTGATTTTCTTGGGTAGTCTTTTATAGCTGAGGCTAAAAGACGAAATGCTTCAGCTGTAAGGTTACCCTGTACAATTGTGGAAGAAGATAAATATAAACAAACGTGCAAGACGATAAATATGAACAAGAATATAAACATGGACAAATGAGCAAGACGATAAATATGAACAAGAATATAAACATGGAGAAATGAGCAACACGATAAATATGAACAAGTAGGTAAACATGGACAAATGAGCAAGACGATAAATTTGAACAAGAAGATAAACATGTGTTAGCATGCTAACCTTAGAAAATAAATGTAATTCTATTTAGGGTAAAGTGATGCTCACGGTTTGTCCACTTTTGTCCAGATGAATTTGACTTAGTTGTCCGTCTTTGCTCTAATTCTAGTACATGTAAATGAGACCTCTCTCTCTCTCTCTCTTTCTTTCTATTCTTTGATAGAGGACTTCATTTAAGCTAACTGCCCGTATGTTGCATGAGACCTCAAATGAGGCAAAGAATAGTAACACTGCGACCTACAAGGCATGTCGTAAGAGGAGCAAAGAATAGTAACACTGCGACCTACAAGGCATGTCGTAAGAGGCGACTGTGGTAAGGGCTTAGAGAAGCTACCCTAGTAAATAAAAAACGTCGCGGTAATCAGATGTGCTGCCCTACTTGTAGGCGCATAACTGGTGCAACGTACAATCGCTCTTAGGCTCGGATCCCATACAGATCACAGAGTGGTTTAACAAGTGGTCGATGTGGAACATTGGAATAAGAAGAATTTAAGCACACAAAAAAGTATGATTCTCTCTCTCTATTCTTGCTCTTATTTTTCGTACGTTCTGAAAAGAGTGCGTGTTACTCTCGTAGAATATGTGCAGTTATAGTCTGTCCATTAATTCGTGAGCACGTTTGAAATTGATTTTCTCGAAAACTACCTGTTGGATCTCAGTGATTTTTGCATGCAGCCTTAGAATATCCATGACGCTAAAATAAAGCTAACCAGTAGTCCATAGATGCTACGGATTTTGCACATCGGCGAATTCCTTTGATCTTTTATGACAATTGCAAATACGGGGCTCAAATTTTAGATTTTACAGTATCCTAGAATTTGTCCATGTCAATTCTATTCATAGGTGTATCTCCATATTAACTTGATAGGTCAAGTAATTAAGTGTGTTGCCCTTTATGTGCAATCGTGAACTTGGATATAATATGCAACAGTCAGTTAGTCCTCCCCTTCGGTCACCATTAGACCCCAGGGTGTCTTAACTTCACCACAAATTGTATGATGGTAGACGCATTTGGATATGGAAATGTATACGTTGCTATTTCTCAGTCTGTAATCAAAATATGATTTGTATCATCCCGAATCTGACGATTCCATGAGGTTAATAATTGTTACTGGCTGGACAAATTGTAATCCATCTCGGTGCCAGTACTCGTCTTCCTCTCGGAGCACATGTTCAACACACTTCTTCCAGAACTGCATGTCTATCATTGAGAGGGACTCACGTGTCAGAACTTCAACATCACACATATTAAACGTCCTGTTCTGTTCGGCAACTTGCCCTTTTACTTTAGCCCAGACAAGCTCTATCGGATTGAGGTGAGCATGATATGGAGGTAGTCGCAAAGACGTGTGGCCGTATTCCGCAATGATTTTGTCAATATGAAACACCTTTGTCTTATTTGTCATCCTCACCAGGTGCAACAACTCGGGTTTCAAATATGTATCATCGAAGCTGACATTTTCCTTAGCAAGCCAAGTCCTAATTTGATCTTTTGTATTTGATGCAGTTGGTACTTTGTCTTCCGCTGATACTGCGTTGTGATAGGATGCATTATCCATTACCAAGCATGATGGTCTGTTTAGAATTGGAAGTAGATCTTTCTCCATCCAGTGCCTTAAAATATGTCCATTCATTTCTGTGTGGTAGTCCCTACCGTCGGTACTTTTTGATTGGAAAATAATTCCAGCGTCATGGACAAGACCTTCTTCACTGCTTCCTGCATGTGTTAGTATAATACGCTGGCCTTTGCTGCTTGGTATTTTTCTTTTCTGTTCACCGTCTACTGATTGCCATTCTTTAGCATTGGTGTGGTGAGCATTGACCCAGGATTCGTCCAAATATACAATATCATAGCCTTGCCTCCGCCGCTCACGGATCTGCCTCAGGTATTTACTTCGGGCAGCAATTAAATGTGGCTTTTTACAAATAATATTCCTGCCGCCTATAGTTTTTCTGAAGGTGAAGCCGGCGGATCTTACAATTTTCCATAGAGTACTTTTAGAAATGTCTATGCTGCAATCTGATTGCAGTTTTAATTTCAGTTTCCTGAGAGTAACAAGTTGATTTGTCGCAAACATTTTCAAGAGCTCCCGTCTTATGACATCTATGTCAAAGTCGTCAATTGTTCTTTTCCATCCTTGTTTGACATTAGTGCACTTTGTGTCCTGTTTAATCCATCGGGAAAAGGATCCTCTATTCAGACCAAGCGCCAGTTGCGTTCGTTTCTCAGGATTATGAATATCGCAATATAGATGACCTCTCTTAGATTCCCTACGGAAGTGTTGGTATAGTAAAACTGTAACCTTCTGCATTGTTATAAATGTGCACTTCATTATGAATGTGATATCAATGTCAGTTTTGATAAGCCAACAAATATGATACAATAGCTTCATACAAATAGCGAGATACACCTATGACTATACAACGGTATCCAAATTATAACGTCATATGCTTTCCGCTTTCAAAGTCGACTGGGTTAGGTGCACGGGATTTCGTGAAACTCACGATATTTCATTGTTACCATAATGTATTTTTAGAACAACGCGTCTGTGTACCGTAAATCTGTTACTATTGTGTACAATCCGGTGAGGATGATTTTAATATAACCTGAAGAAGAAATATTTCAAACTACATCAAATTTTCTTGGAAAAAATATTTCTCTAGCGTCATGGATATTCTAAGGCTGCTTGCAAAAATCACTGAGATCCAACAGGTAGTTTTCGAGAAAATCAATTTCAAACGTGCTCACGAATTAATGGACAGACTATAAAAGCGAATCTACGTTATCTGCCAATGTCGGTCCAACCCATTCGTTTTCAACACGGTCATTTTTTTGGACCGAGTTTGCATTTTGTATACGTTCAGTCAGACTGCATGCAATTAAGCAAGGTGCCACACTTGAAAGGGATCTGGTCTTGGTCAGATTTTGTTCACTGTCTTCTGTCTGAATTATGTCATCCAGTGGCGTAGCCTGATAATGCGTGATATGTGTTCTGCTACTAAAATGAATATGTCTTCTTTCTTTCTTTCTTCTTTTCTCAAATCATGTTTGCCTCACAGCGTCAGGTCAAGAAGAGATTTCTAAAACTGTTTGCCTCACAGCGTCAGGTCAAGAAGAGATTTCTTAAAATGTTTGCCTCACAGCGTCAGGTCAAGAAGAGATTTCTAAAACTGTTTGCCTCACAGCGTCAGGTCAAGAAGAGATTTCTAAAACTGTTTGCCTCACAGCGTCAGGTCAAGAAGAGATTTCTAAAACTGTTTGCCTCACAGCGTCAGGTCAAGAAGAGATTTCTAAAACTGTTTGCCTCACAGCGTCAGGTCAAGAAGAGATTTCTAAAACTGTTTGCCTCACAGCGTCAATTCAAGAAGAGATTTCTAAAACGGGTCCTTACATGCGCTTCGTAGATAGTGTCTTTCGTCTGAATATATGAATGAATATGTGCCCTCTAATTAACCTCTTTTCCTTTTTAAATGAAAAGTCAACTATGTTAAATTACGCAACGATAGTTATTGAACTGGAATTTTTTTTTTAATAGTACATGTCTCCATTCACATGTTTTACTTAAAAATAAATCCATTCTCTTTTCCTTTTGCAGAAACTTCTCTGTGACGGTATCGTAAAATGTATTCTTCATTCTAACCTTGCTCAAGAGATCCTTTTCAATCGACAAAAGACTTCTTCTAACCAGGGCTGCGAGTTTTCACTCTTGGGCATGACAGAAGACTAAGATTGGAGAGTCTATTTTGATCTTGTATAGATCTGCAGCCATCTTGATATAAGGCTAGGTAATATCATGGCCTTATATCAAGATAGCCAAAGTACAGTAAGAACAACAGAAGGAATGACCGACTGGTTCTCCATTACATCAGGTGTTCGACAAGGTTGTGTCCTCTCACATCTACTCTTTATTGCATATATGGATAAAATAACTCAAGAGTCAAATTCAGATAATGATGAAATAAATGAACTGCTGTTTGCAGATGATCAGTGCCTGTAACATTACTGTCATCAAAATGAACAAGTCTACAACATCATATTGACACCTTGAACAAAAATTGTGTAAAACATGACATGAAAATCAACACCACTAAAACAGAAATAATGAATATGGGAAGAAAACATAATAATCTAGACATCCATGTCAATGGCACTAAAATAAACCAAGTGAAAGAATTCAAATACTTAGGAAGCATATTCACAGAAGACGGAAGACTAGATAGAGAGATAGAGGCTAGAGTACAAAAAGCAAATGCTGTAACCTACCAGCTAGCCCCATTGTTAAGGCACCCACAAATTTCACAGGCAGCTAAGCAACAGATGATCAACAGCATTTTGATACCTACTTTGTGTTACCAGAGCCAAACATGGACAATGAGCAAAGCGCAGTCACAAAAAATAACTACATGTGAAATGCGTTGCCTGCGAAAAGTTACCAATAACACAAGAAAAGACAGAATCACCAACATCAGCATAAGAAAGAAAGTTGGCACAAAACCGTGCTTGAATTACATAGTTAAACAAAGAATGAAGTGGTTTGGCCACTTAATAAGAATGCATCCAAACTCCACAGTATACAGAGTCTTCTACAACAGAACATCGGGAAAGAAGGCAAGAGGAAGACAACGGAAAAGATGGTTAGATGGTGTAGCAGAATCATGTGAAAGAGCAAAGATAACAATCACACAAGCCACCAGAACAGCACAAGACAAAAACAGAAAACCACGACACTGGGCAACAACCCGGTAGCAGTGTGACGACAAAAGAAGAAGATAGATCTGCAGCAACTGTGGATTCGCTGGTGAGAACGACCTGCTGAAAACGACCTTTCAACAGACGTAGTGGTTGCTGGATTGATCTTGATCAATTCTGTCATGCACATTTCTTTAAAATCTAAACTGAGATCACTTTCAACTAAAAACTGCAGTGTTATTAACTGACTTATTGTAGAACTCCATTCTCTTCGCCCGCTTCAACAAAACGTACCAGTTGACGTTAAATTCCGAAGACCAGTACGTGTTAAGACGGAAACCATCGAGCGATTTTCGGAGACAAGGGTTGCAACTCCTAAGGACTAAAATACCGGAAACACACACCATGCATGTGATAACGCGTCCCTAGAGATGGCTTAAAGTCGACAATAGACAGCTACTTATAGTTACTCTATCAATATTTTATAGTAAATATTACTGTGAATACTTAACCGAATAAGTACTTTATTTTTATTGTCCTTCTGGCCTAGCTTAGGTGCGCGCCGCTCATCCAGCACGCATGGAGAATACGCCACTGATGTCATCGTCGTCTGCTATAAGTTAATCATGCACAGAAGTCAAAACATCGCGATGAGTTGCCACCATGAAGTAAATTGATATCCACAGTTCAACCGTATTTCGTGCAAGATATCAGAGCATTGTCATAACGCGCACGTGCCCCACTTTTGTTTATGTGTATCCATGCCTGTTAGGATTGACATGTTTTATCTTCGGTGGGGGAAGTTATGTAGTGTCCATATTCTTGCACGTGCTAACACAGTTTGCATCAGAGGTTTGAATTGTAGCACTCTCTTTGCTTTTTGTACCCGATATGATTTCCTGGCAATTCGTGACTGGGATTGAGACTTGTATACGGGCTGGTGGGTCCAGTTTCGGTCACATTTATTGGAGGACTTGCCCTGTCAGAAGTATATGTAAGGTTACCACACCTATAGTCTATCTGTTGTTTACTTGTGTAGACTTCAAATGTCTGGCTTTTTTAAATGCCATATTCTGGCTATTTTTCATGGTCGTGTTGGTATGAATAATTAACACCTGATCAAATATTAGACCACTCGAGCAGCTACTGCTGGTTTGGTTTGGTTGCAGTCATTTCTATATTTTCTTTAGATGAGTTCTATAGAAAACTTGAGAGCCACAGTAGCGTAGTTGTTCGTAAACTCGCTTTTCAGACGCGTGATCCGGGTTCAATTTCACAGTGGGCGTGAAATATTTTTCTGACCTTAACTGCTCTCAGGTTACCCCAGCCTCAATTGGATACCAGGAAAAGCATTGGGAAGTAACGGCGGTCGGCGTGGTGATAACCACATCACCCATGTCACGTGTGACGACGGGCAATGCAAGATGCTGACCTAACAGCGTATTACACAATATACCTCAAGGTATTAAAAAGTTTATTTATTTATAGAACCCTTACACTCCTTCCCCCGCCCCCAATTCTATCATCTCATTCACTGCGTCTTTAGAAACCTTATTATTCAAGAACGATAATTGCGCACTATATTCGCAGCTCTACAATCAATCAAACATACATATCTCTCTAACAGTTATGTTGTACTGAGTGTATGAATATGGAATACTCACTTCTTTTGTCATTTGAACCATATACTTGTCCACTAGATTACATGCTTTAGCAGACGACATTCTTGTATGTGTCCCGTTATTCTCATTGCTGGCATCCACAACAATGTCGTGTAGAACAGTTGGCGAGATGAAACACAGATCTTTTGGGTCTAGTTTGATCAACATATCTCCTGCTACCTTCACCAATTTGCCTCTACACTTGCAGTCATGTAATGTGGCCACTCGGATTGCCTTAAATAAGCACAAAATAAATAAAGAAGAACCTTACATCAAGCTCGATTATAAAACAAACAGCACATATATTTATTAATTAATCTGTTTTGAAATAGTCATGTACACACACTGAAAAACCCCCATAATGATTATATTTCTGCAAACAGATCATATGATATTTAGACAATTCTATTTATATTTTGGAGCATGTCTCCCCTATGATAAATTAGATTTGACGCCATTCCACAGTATGTTCTTCTTATTTTTCTTTTCGTTGTGTTTCTTTGCTCGTCTAAACCATGAGATGGGTTACCTCTATGAAGCTGCATGTCAGTTGGAGTTCCTCGAGAGTTCCCCATAGCTTTCTATGTAAGTTTCGTTCATGAGGCCATGTTTCTTTGCGTTGGTGCAAGTATAATCGACATGACTGCAGAATGTGCTCTGGAGTCTGTGTTTCTGTCTGACAAGCACACTGTGCAGTCTAAACAGGCTTTATTCTGTGCATGTGAATTCTACAGTATAACTCAGTAGATGTGGTAGTATAAATATATCTATAACAATGATTTTGTTAAAAAGAAACTGCAATAAAAAATCTGACAGTGTTAGGAACAATTTCAACACTATGGTCTATTAGGAACTCTAAATTGAAAAAAAAACTCACACAAATGTTAATGATAAGTTATTACCTTATGTTTCTTTTAGAAAGGAAAGGAACAATAGAGATGTACGTGGGCGGCTCGTCATTAAGGGCCAGTGAGGCCCGGCCTCACCAATAATAGATAAAGAGAATAACTTCCCGGAATAGTAAATGCTAAAAAAACATGATTTTTGCGAAAATTTGTGTCAGGCCCCACCAAGAAAAATGACCACGAGCCGCCACTGATCATCATCATCATGAAATACCATTTCAGCAGCCGTATATTATCATGCTCTAACACAACTCGGTGTTGCTTTTCTAGCTATGAGTTCTGATAGTGTCTTCAAGCAGTGCCTTCAGCTATGATGTTAAGCTCTCTAGAATAATATTTTTTATCTGTCGACCTCTATCTCTCTTCCCCCGTATCTTGCCAGTTGTCATAATGTGTTCAAACTTTTCTCTTCTCGTGATATTTCAAATTCTATTTTAGAAGTAAACAAAATCTAAAATATCTTTATACGACTACAAAATAATGTTGATAAGAATACTAATCAACTTATCATGAGTACGGTAAGGAAATGGACTTTGTGATGGCTGCTGCAGCGGAGGACAGAGTATGCATCGGGATGCCCAATTTGCCATGACGCCGATCGCATAAAATAACATGAAAAAATGAAATCGTGGCATATCCTTTACAGGACTTTGCCATCACCTGTAAACGAGTCGTCGATTTTCTAGAGGCACCACTTATACGTTCAGTAGTTTAAACTAGTAACATAACATACCCATATATATATATGTATATATATATAGAATGTCTTTAGTAGTGCAAGCCGAAGATAAACAGTGCAGCAAAAGCAATGTTACCAATTAAATAAAGCTGAAACTAAGACAGGTTGTAACAAACAAAGAAAATATCATGTTTTGAACGAAGTTGTCAAAAAATAATGACCTCACACCTCTCTCACACCTCTCTCACACCTCCCTCACACTTCGCAGTGAACGTGATGTGTACACTTTGCGTTCATACCGATATCACTCAGCATCTTGCTTTCAGACGGATGACCAATTAAAAAAACTAACTGTAAGTTTCATTCTAGTGAGAGTGATGACTAAGGAATACAAAGTACATACAATTCACGGTTGATGCTGCTTGTCTATTTACAGTGCTATACTGAACCAATACTTCTGTATGGCAATTGTGGACATTGAACAAACAATCAATAAGATCACTAGAAGCCACAGATATATGGTTTTACAGATAAATGCTGAAAATTCCATGGACAGCGAATAAAACAAATGGTGAGGTTTTAAATCAGGCCTGCACACAAAGAAATCTTATCAAAAGAATCAAGACAATCAGACAATCAAGATTCTTTGGACATATAATGCGAAGAGGGGGTTTAGAACATTTGGTGACAACAGGTAAAATTCAGGGAAGGAGAGTTCACAGAAGACAGAGGGGGTAGGTGTTGGATGGACTGACATCTTGGTTTGACAAAAGATCAACATCAAAACTGATTTCCTTCACGAAGGAGAGAGAGTTGTGGACAGACATGATCACATACGCCGGCAGGCATGACACTTGATTGATTGATTATACATTCATTTTTTTTTTTTTTACAAATGTTTAATAAAAATAAAATTTAGAAACAATCTTGGTCACGTATTATACTGGAACTTCTATTTCTTCAGAAAATATTGTGCGTAACCAATCACCAGAAAATGTTGGCTAAACTAAACAATCGTACTATACACGAGTAGAGCGTGTATTATACGTTAATGTTTTCAGGTACTTATACATTTTCTGCGAGCCTATATGCGCTTCCATTTAGGGAAACGAAATGTTCTACTACTATAGATTAAGAGCACTGGATTTGCAGTAACTGAGAAAAGAAAAATAATGAGCTTTATAAATATTCAAAGCGTTCAAATTTAAATCGTGACCTTTTCTTAATAACTATTATTGCAATTCAACCCACAGTAACTAAAGCTAACTTTATTTATTTAATTTAAAACCTCGACATGACCAGATTCTATGATCACACCGTTTGCATTTATATAACCGAAGTCTTGACAGTTGAAAAGCGAATAAGTCAGTATATCACTTAACTGTCAACAAAAATCGATATTTATTGATCCACACGCTCAGTTACATATTTAACGTAAAGTTAAAATATCGTATATTTTGTCAGTCATTTTTTTACAACACAACTTGTTTATTCTGTAATACTACTACACAACTACTACTTGTACTTATAATATTACTAATAGTAGTTTTATAATAATAGTATTATAATAGTATATCTCGAGACAAAGGAAGACAAAGAGATAACATTTTGGATAGCCTGACGTCATGGCACGGAAGAACGTCAACATCTGAGATGATAGCAAAAAAAAGGAAGAGATTTGTGGAAATCCATGAACATCTACGCCAGCCGGCACGGCACCTGATGATGATGACGAATAGTAGTACTAAGCCTACTTGTTCCAATAAGAACATAGAGCCGCATCTTTATCTCTCGTGTTACTTTTACTTCTAATTTCCCGTAGCCTTTTCCGACATTAGGCTGTGAAGTGCCAGTCAATTCCTTAGTGCACAGGAGGTAGGAGGGCCAATTCCTTTCCTCGTGTTTGGAACGTCAAGTGTGGGATTGAACCCACAACCCTCTTGTGTCCGAGTCGATAGGCGAACACTTATGCATTACGCTAATCCGTTCCACATCACAAGTGCTACGAATTCTTTTTGTTTCCAGTGAAACTTAGGAGCACAACTGTTGCTGTTATTTTACCACTCTCCTATTACTACTACCACTACTACTAGCTATTCTTTTACCACTCTCCTATTACTACTACCACTACTACTAGCTATTCTTTTACCACTCTCCTATTACTACTACCACTACTACTAGCTATATCCTCTTATGTCTACTAGCTATATCCTCTTATGTCTACTAGCTATATCCTCTTATGTCTACTAGCTATATCCTCTTATGTCTAATGACACATAGATCCACACGCTTTCTATTTCTTTTTCATATATTCTTCTTCTTCTTCTTTGCGTTCGTTCTTTACAACCAATTTTAATCACTCTTTCTGATATGTTTGATCTTTGCCAAGAACGTGTATACGTTGCACATTGGTTTGGTAGGCCCCTAAATGCATAGAATTCTACACGTTTTGGTTTTCCGATCCAGAAGCACTTGAGCATTCAGCTCTTCGGCTCGGTGCCATGGACATCGTAACCCTTCGGTTCGGTGCCACGAACACCGTGAATCTGGGGAACCTGTGGATTTCTGCCAGCCCGCGGAATTGAACCCGCACTCACAGAAGGCTAGTCACCCGCAGCCCAACACGCTACGAACACGCTGGGCAAGCGGGCAGACCTACACGTTTAGGACACATGTATCCGATTTAAGCCAAATCTATTACTACTGTTACATATGTTTCCACTGTATGCCAAGTCAGACTATTTCTGTCGCCCGAGTGGTTACCGGGGCCCAAATTTGGGGTGTAAAGAATAGAACCACTGTTGCCTGCCACACATGTCGTAAGAGGCGACTAAGGAAGTTTGGCTGAAATCGGATGCATGTGTCCTAAACGTGTAGAAGTCTATGCGTTTAGGGACCTACCAAACCAATGTGCAACGTATACACGTTCTTGGCAAAGATCAAACATATCACAAAGAGTGATTACAATTGGTCGCAAAGAAGAAGAAGAAGGAGACTATTTCTGTGAGATGGGCAGATCACTGAAAATGTGTGTTTCCTGTCACTCACCTCCTTCAATTACATCACTACTACTCCTACTACCATGGGCGTCTATACGTTAAGGCAGGGTTGGAAATAGGGAACTCCTTGAAGGAAGATCAACTTGTTTAATAAGAACGAAAGCAAAGAAATGGAATGTTCTTCTTAATATAACTTTCACCCGTGTGTTGGCGGGGCTTGCAATGGGAGCAAAGAATAGTAACACTACACCTCTGAAATCGGAGAAGGCTCGCCTGAATGGCGAAGGACATTTATGATATGGAAAGCAAGCATTCACGCAAAAATGATCAAAGAGGCACCATACGGGACGCACTGACTACATCTGAATTCATAGCGGACGAACGAGAAGAAGAAGAAGAAAAAGTAACACTGTGACCTACAAGGCATGTCCTAAGAGGCCACTGATGTAGGGGCCTAGGGAAGCTACCATAGTAAATAAAAACGTCGCAGAAATCGGATGTGCTGACCTACTTGTAGGTGTTTAACTGGCACAACGTACAATCGCTCTAATGCTCAGATCACATACAAATCCCAAAGCGTAGTTAACAAGTTGTCGTTATAGAGCGCTCAAAGAAGAAGAACATGCATATATTTACAATATCTTCTTCTTCTTCTTTACGTTCGTTCTTTACGACCAATTTTAATCACTGTTTGTGATATATTTGATCTTTGCCAAGAACGTGTATACGTTGCACATTGGTTTGATAGGCTCCTAAACGCATAGACGTCTGCACGTTTAGGACATGTGCATCCGATTTCAACCAAACCTCCTTAGTCGCCTCTTACGACACGCGTGGCAGGTAACAGAGGTTCTATTCTTTACACCCCAAATTTGGGCCCCGGTAACCACTCGGGTGATTTACAATATAAAAAGAGAGAAGAATGAAAATGTAATGCATGACTTATTATTTATTTTCACCTTTGTCAGCCATTCCATTGTAACAGATGGTATGACAAAGGCTTGATCTGGAAGGGCGGTGACAACTGTTTCAAGAACTGTGCCGGTATCAAATTTTGTCATCAATTTATTTGAAGTGTAGACTCTAGAGACTGTCGTTTCATCAGTGTCTGTATGAGGTGAAAGTTCATCATTCGTTGCTGAATCGACCGTAGCTATGTCCTTTTCATCATCAATGGCTGCTGAGTCGTCATCAACACTGTCTTTGTTCCTCAGTGTGTTCTTGCTGCTCTGTTCTCCACTTTCGTTATCATCTTTGTCTAGAGCACACGTAATGTATTTTACTGCTAAGCTGCCAAGTTCCTCACTGCTTACACCTTTGACTCCAGCTTTGGTGAGTAGCATAGCAAACCAATCGGGTCGAAGAGAAAGCACAAATTTGATATTGGCTTCGTCCAGTTTGTCACATGATTGCTGGATACTTGCTGTCAGTACTCTAGAAAAGGCTGATGAAGTGTCAATACTTTGTGGTGTTGCTTTAGGGACTGTACGTCGATTCCCAAATGTTAAATATTTTATAACAGGAGAAATCCAACATCCAACAAATGCCTCCAAACAATCATCAACGATGCCTACAGATTCTGCCATGTTTCCTATGTCGTTGCAGTCCATTAACATTGAAACGATCACTGAAGTGAGTCGATTTAATTTGGCAGCAGAGATGGTGTCCATTAAGAACTTGCTGGAAACTTCTTTAAGATTTCCTGATCCAAACATTTTCAAATATTCTGCTGCACATCTTATTGCTACCACATTATTCCTAGTCAGGTTAAGAGGCATGTTGTAGCAGAAATTAGCCACTTGCCAGAACGTATCATTTCCACCTGGAAAGTCGTTCAACTCAACTTTAAATGGTTCAGCATCAGCCCCTGGTTTTGATCTGGCCAGCTCACAGAAGTAGTCTGACTTGGCATACAACGGAAACTTGTGTAATTTATGCTCTATGGATCCCACTGCAACAGTGATATCACTGAGGTCACCACTTTCTCGAAACTTTGAAAAATCCATCGTCTTCTCTGCAAAAAAAATATATAAATATTTCCAGACTTTTAATTGACATTAGATCATAATTTATACAGACATACACACTGTGTTTAGGTAACTAAAATAAAGTTTATATTACTGTGTATAGGTAACTTGACATTACTGTGTTTAGATCTTCTCTGTGGCTAAGTGGTTAAGCCCTTTGCCTTATGAGTCGAAGGTCGTGGGTTCGAGTCCGAACCGCGCCATTCTGTTCACGAGTGCAGTTTTTCCAGAGACCCTAGGATTGTTGCTGAAGCTACGGAGTTCGTGCTTTATGCAATACTCTCGGCAGGTGGCGTGCCATTTCTGCGGAGAGGGGCCGAGCCGTATGGAGTAAAACCCGGTGCAATGAAGTCAATCCTTCGGCTTTTAAACCCTTTTTTTTTTAGATCTTCTCTTCCACCATTTACTTCTTTATAAAAGTGTTTGGGGAGGGGAACCACGTAGTGATCTTGTGTGTGCTTGTTTTAAGGCACTTTGTAAGCTGATATTCATTTTCGTAAGGCTGTTTTTTATGCCGTCGCTCCATCTTTTGCGTTGTCTTCCTCTTGCTTTGTACGCATTATACTTTTTCTGGTTCGCTCTCTGTGGTAGGCGATACCAGGGCAATCTTGTCAGGTGTCCAAACCATTTAATCTGTTGTTCTTTATGAAATGCATGACTGGTTTCACATCCAGTCTTCTTTTGATTTCCTCATTTCTAATTTTGTCCATTATTATCACACCTGCAGCTCTTCTAAGACACCTCATCTTGTGTTTAGATAACTCGTATTAAGTGTAAATTGGTCTTGGCAGCACTGGTGTCTTATAAATGTTGTTTTTTAAATTCCTGTAGCGTTTCAGACCTTAGGGTATAAAGTGCCTATCACTTCATTTTTCTAGTCACTAGTGTGCAGAAGGTAGGAGGGCCATTTCATGTCCTCTTGTATGGAACGCCGAATGAGGAATTGAACCACAACCCTCTGGAGTCCGAAAGGATACGCTAAAGCTTACTCATTACGTTAATCCGTTTTGATAGCCTTAGTAAATCATACCAGAGTTATGATAACGGAAGTTTTACTCACAGAAGATTCTACCAGTGGGACGGATTAGCATAATGCGGAAGCGTTCACATATCGACTCGGACACAAGAGGGTTGTGGGTTAAATCCCACATGAGGAAAGAAATAGGTCCTTCTACCTCCTCCACGAGAGCCGCGGTAGCGTAGTTGTTAGTGAACTCGCTTTTCAAGGCTGGTGGTCCGGGTTCAACTCCCGACCGCGACGGCTCTCAGGTCGACCCAGCCTCAACTGGGTACCAGACATGCTCTGGGAAAGTAAAGGCGGCCGGCGTGATGCTGACCACATCACCCATCATGTGCCGACGGTCAATGAACGATACAGGCCTAACACTGTATTGCCCTATATACCACAAGGTATTAAAGGGCTCCTTTACTTTACTTTTTTACCTCCTACACAGTAGGGCCTAAAAATATGAAGTGACAGGTACTTCATAACATAAAGTCTGAGGCTGCGGACTTTTAAAAAATTAGATTCTACCAAGTAGAGCATTTCTGCATGTGTTGCGGTCACAGGCTAAATGAGGCACTCTGGTTTTCCAGGTTGATTCACTGGTTCTCCTTTGTTTGTTTCCCTTGGTTACTTTCCCCGTGACTAGATTCTAACAATAACTCTTGCTCACTTGATATTCGCTTCCTTGGACGATTTTCTTGCTCATTTGATGTTTAAACCACTGAGATATAAAGTATTTTATTGTGATCACCAGTGGTACATGTTTCTCACATCCTGCTAGGATAACATCACTGTTTGCATTGCTTCTACATCCGCGTTTTAATATAAAAATGGTTTAGATTCTAGCTGAGACTTCCTGTTTGAAGGTTATGATATCCGTCATTCTTGGACATGACTGGGATATAGAAAATGGCTTCCAAGAAAAGAAGAAAACCCTCACGGTATTCTTTGACATGTCCAAGGCCTTCGACGAGGTCTGGAAAGATGGAAACAAGCTCTTACGCAGTGGAATACGGGGCAGAATGTACTATTGGATAAAAGACTTTCTTACCCATAGACAAGCATCTGTAAAATTAGATGGAGTGCACATTCCCAGATTCAAATTAAGAGTATGAGTCCCACAGGGCAGTGTACTGTACCTATTGCTTTTCCTGGTATATATCAACGATCTGCCACAAGCTTTGCCAAAACATGTATCACACTCTCTCCACGCTGATGATCTAGCTATGTGGTACACCTCTGAGTTCCTGGATCCTGCCATTTTTAAACTCCAGGAAAGCCTGAACTGTGTCATAATGTGGGCAAGTAAATGGGGTCTTGAAATAAACCGAGCAAAACTATAGCAACGCTTTTCTCATTGTCAACAAAGGAAGAACACTTCAGACTGAAATTTAACAATGACATCGCTCCCCGTTCCCATACTCCAACCTTTTTGGGAGTTGAACTTGATAGTCGTCTGACATGGAAACACCACATTATGGAAACAAACAGAAAGGCTATGAGGAAACAAAGCGTGATACGTAAGCTGGCTGGAACTACCTGGGGAGCTGATAGTCGAATCCTGAGTCAGGTATACACTGGTGCAGCTAGACCGACCCTGGAATATGCATCATCGT
The DNA here is from genome assembly GCA_020796225.1 of Arion vulgaris. Classification (NCBI taxonomy): domain Eukaryota; kingdom Metazoa; phylum Mollusca; class Gastropoda; order Stylommatophora; family Arionidae; genus Arion; species Arion vulgaris. The sequence goes on from CM036756.1 coordinate 17,016,682, forward strand.
CATGGATATCAGCAGCCCATTCAAACAAATTGATACTGGAAAAAACACAAAACAGGTGTCTGCGTACTATTTTAGGAGCCATCAAATCTACACCCATTGTTTAAATGGAAAAGGCAGCCAACATCCAGCCCTTGGAAGACAGAAGAAGGAGAAAAGTGATTCTACAGACTGAAAGGATCAAAAGAATGCCTCACCATCCACTGCATGAAAAAATGGCGGCTAGAACAAAGAACAGACTAAAGCGTACAAGTCTAAACCACACAGCAAAAGAAATAGGAAAGTCATACTTGGAACTACTAAATCATAATTCCATACCAGAAGTATTACTTTTTGATCACTGGGAACCAGACTCAGTAGCACTAAACTTCTCAACCTCCATCTGTAAATTGTTAAGCAAAGATGCCGAGCCTAATCTGGTGAAGAAAGCAACTACAGTGGAACATCTTCATTACATGTTTCCAGAAGACAGTTGGATAAGAAATTACACAGATGAATCGACAATGGAGGCAACCATGAATGGTAGAGTGTACATTAGGCATCCATATGCTACTTCTGTGTCTCTAGCGGCCCCTACTGGAAGAATATGTTCCAACGACAAAGCATAACTCTTAGCCCTTCTGATGGCAGCACAGCACATGAATAAGCTGCAAGGTAAGATAGTATTTCTTACAGATTCACTGTCAGCTATACAAGCCCTGGACGATAAATCCGCTGACAGCACAGTACAAAACATAAATATAGAACTTGTTCAGCTTTCAGAAAAGACAGAAATTCACTTGCAGTGGATTCCATCTCACTGTGGCATTGCAGGCAATGAGAGTACCGATGTCTTAGCTAAGGAGGGCAGTGCCAAAGAACAAATTTACCAACCCTGTCTTTTCAAGAGGTTAAAACCCTCATACAGAGACAATCTGCAGTAGACTGGAAGACAAACACTGGATATGATTATGGAAAAGACTCCCTCAAAGATCTAAGCAGAACAGACCAGGTCATTATATTTCGCCTACGTATCGGACACTGCAGACTCAACAAACACTTATATAGACTAGGAATAAGTCAAACAGCTCTCTGCCAGTGTCAGCAGGCGGAACAGACACCAGAGCATATCCTGCAAGACTGTCCTCTCCTGTGTGAGCTGAGAAGCAACATGTGGCCACAACCAGTCGACCTGAAAATTAAGCTTTGGGGAAACCTGACAGACCTGAAGTTGACTGCCCAGTTTGTGGTCCACAGTAAATTAAGCACATGAACAGAGATCGCTGAAGAAGGAAACCTGACAGACCTGAAGCTGACTGCCTAGTTTGTGGTCCACAGTAAATTAAGCGCATGACCAGAGATCGCTGAAAAAGAAGATATACTAGGGTAGCTTTCCTAGGTCCTACATCAGTAGCCTCTTACGACATGTCTTGCAGGTTGCAGTGGTACTATTCTTTGCTTCCCGGGCCCCGGCACCATACGAGCGGATAATTATTCAGTAACATGACTTAACACACAATATTTCAATCTTCTACCAGATACAGCACAAAAAATAAACCATATGACCAGAGGTCGCTGAAGGAAATGACTGGTTGAGATTGGTAACCCTTTAGCCCAACAGTACACTGTAGATCTAGAATAAAAGAACGGGAAAGAACGATTTCGATCAATTATACACTGCGCAGTAACATTTGTTTGACCTCGTGAACAGTGTTCAGAATGACAAAGACAACACTATATACACTTTTGTCGATTTTCAAAAAACTTGTTACGGCATATACAGAGACATCATGTGGAAGATATTGATGGACTAAGCAACAGATAGGAAGCTCGCATACATCATGACGGAGTACAAGTAGAGAAAAGATAACAACAATTAGCCTGTTCTGGGGCACTTTACTAAGAATAGCCATAGAACGAGCAAATTAAAAGTGTGTGTCTGCTGTACAAGACGACACAATGAGTAATGACCACAGAGTGTATCTTTAGTAGTTGTCTGAGGACAAAAGATGTTCAATATATATGCTCTGTGGTCAGTGATGATGTTTTCTTAACAAGTAATTTGTACTGAGGATGAACTAATATTAGGCTAATGGTACCAGACATATTCGTTTGAAAGAAAGTGTGTACACAAATTATTATAAGCCACACGGATATTTTTTTAAAACTATTAAATTCAACATTTCTTTCTTTGCAGATGTACGGAAACGTTAAAGTATAAAAAAGAGTTTAAAAGCCGAAGGATTGACTTCATTGCACCGGGTTTTACTCCATACGGCTCGGTTCCTCTCCGCAGAAATGGCACGCCACCTGCGGAGAGTATTGCACAAAGCACGAACTCCGTAGCTTCAGCAACAATCCTAGGGTCTCTGGAAAAAACTGCACTTGTGAACAGAATGGCGCGGTTCGGACTCGAACCCACGACCTTCGACTCACAAGGCAAAGGGCTTAACCACTTAGCCACAAAGACCCCCCTGAAAACATTCTCCCCGACGGGAACGTTAAACGTAGTGCTAGTGTATCAGTCAGAACTATAACTGAATGGCTTCGCTCTGCTGTCTCAATCCTTGTTGCAGTCTTCAAATCGGACTAGTAGTGTACTAACTATATCACGAAACTGGCGTTCTTGACAACCGTATAATGCACATTTGGGCAAATTCTTGACATGGTAGGTTGCGTAAGCGGCCTTGATAAAAGGACCTTGACGAAGGATTTTTGCTCGTCCTTGGTCCTTATGCTAAGAAAGTGTTCCTCTAAGATCCTTTATAGTTTTGCATTTTTATTACTTCTCAGTTCTGCATCTACTGATAATGCATCATGGTAAATAAAAAATGTTTCCCTATTTGCACTTTCCTCTATCATTACGTTTCTGCTCTTGTGTTCAAAGCATCTGCTTCTGAGCGAAAGATACTTTGAAAAATGTATCTGTTGCTACTGGCAATATTTTCGAGTTCAGCCGTCACCCGTGTGGTGCCGGGGCCCGCTAGCGAAGCAAAGAATAGTACCACTGTGAACTACAAGGCATGTCGTAAGAGACGACTGATGTAGGACCTAGGAAGCTACCCTAGTAAATAAAATAAATAGCGTCGCAGAAATCGGATGTGCTGGCCTACTTGTAGGCGCATAACTAGCACAACGTACAATCGCCCTTAGGCTCAGATGACATACAAATCACACAGAGTGGTTAACAAATGGTCGATATGGAAAGTTCGAAGAAAAAGAAGAAGAGTTCAGCCTTCATGTTGCCCCAATCTCTATATTCCCTAATTTTCTAAAATATCAGAGTTCAACCTTCATGTTGCCCCAATCTCTATATTCCCTAATTTTCTAAAATATCGCATAACTAATGATGCAGTAACTAATAATTTTAAAGTCATTACATAATATACAACATTATTTATGATATATGTAGAACTAGTCCTTAATACAGAATATACTTAGCTGCTTTACAACTTACTCTGGTCTTACCAATATATGCTTCCTAACTGTACTCCACACCGTTGAATCGTTATAAGTCCCAAATAACAGCACCACAACACTGAGGTTGGCTCAATAAATCTTTAACTCTCTGTTTGTGTTGTATCAGGTCCAGCATTTGCTGCTGAACTATTCGGAATTAAAATCGATAATTCTTTATGTACATATGCTCATGGGCGTCTATACACTAAGAATACAGGTGGGGTGGGGGTCACCTCTGGAAACTGGCTTGTTTATAGCACGGTTTTCTGGTCTTCTCCATTTCCGCGTAGTAAACTATCAGCTAAAAATTGTTAATTCAGTCTGCCCCTCCTGGAAAAATGTACGTGGACGCCCATGCATATGCCGACACCTAATAGTCCGGTAACATTCGTGGAGATCATTCACTAGTCTAACAACAATAACAACTAAAAAGCACATTCCAACCATTTTGAGACCACCCAAATCTCTACCCCCTATTCCCATTTTCTTATTTGTTTTGGTCTTTTCAGTATTGTCAAGGTGAATTATGCACGGCATGGCAGGACTCGTCAGATAGTGCGTAGAGACGAGTGATTTGATTGATTTCGCTTCTATTAAAAATTTAAACATGTCCTAACAAGATAATCTACTGCCAAACTATCGATCGGTGGCTTCGATTAAGTAAGGAAATCACATTGTAAATTATTCGTATTCAGCTTGTTTAAACGATACAGGTATTAACTGTTATAGTATAGCGACAGAACATTGATCCTAGATTGGGGAGGTTCGTTTTGGAATAGGTACATCTGAAGTCAGAGAAGGCACGCCTGTATCGCTGACACTGCTAAAAAAAGAAAAGCATGCTTTTACGCAAAAATCAGTCAGATGTGCCATACCAGGCACCCTGACTACATTCATAACCTGAATTCATAGCGGGCACGCCTGAGTGGTTACCGGGGCCCAAATTTGGGGTGTAAAGAATAGAACCACTGTTACCTGCCCCGCATGTCGTAAGAGGCGACTAAGGAGGTTTTGCTGAAATCGGATGCACGTGTCCTAAACGTGTAGAAGTCTATGCGTTTAGGAGCCTACCAAACCAATGTGCAACGTATACACGTTCTTGGCAAAGATCAAATATATCACAAAGAGTGATTAAAATTGGTTGCAAAGAACGAACGCAAAGAAGAAGAAGAAGACATAGCGGGCAAACCCCAAGAAGAAGTAAAGTAGAAATGAAATAGGTGAATAATACGTTATGAAGATCTTTATAATGGTAGGACCTGTTTCAGTGACATGAAGGTCAACAGAAAATAAATACGTTCAACTTACAAGCGTCATTAAAGCCTGTTTTAATACCATGGGGAGTATTAGAAAATAAAGTATTAGGTCAGTATTCTTTGACCAACGGCACAAGACTTCATAGAAAAACCTTTAACTTACCAAAAGTTAACATCCCCTAAAGTATGTGCCAGAATAAACCCATTTGAACGAGAAGACCGCCCGAGTAGGCCCACATTTTGGGTGTAAAGAATAGAACCTCTGTTACCTGCCACGCATGTCGTAAGAGGCGACTAAGGAAGTTTGACTTAAATCGGATACACGTGTCCGCTAGGGAATGCTAACCCGAAACAAATGCTTGCAGAAAATGGATGCACCAGGCCATAAGGCGCATAACATGGTGCAACGATCACTCACAATGAGGAATGGGATAAAGATTTTACGGTCGCCAATCTGCCTCGGAGATTTAGCCACGCAGTAAGAAAGTCAGACCAAAAATCACGAGGGTGACCAAAACTTACTGCTGGAAGAGGTCGGCACACACAGGGAACCAGAAATCATAGGAATTATATCCTACAGAACTGTACCCAGTATGCAGACTTGAGAAGAAAGAGGTGGCCCACTTACACCAGCGTACAAGATAAACTGTATGGCGTGGCTGATACTCTGAGGCAGACGGCTGCCTTTATTAGAGAATCCGAAATCTCAATCTAGTGAGAACGCAGAAGACAAACTGTAGGGCGTGGCTGATAATCTGAGGCAGACGGCTGCCTTTATTAGAGAATCCGAAATCTCAATCTAGTGAGAACGCAGAAGACAAACTGTATGTCGTGGCTGATAATCTGAGACAGACGGCTGCCTTTATTAGAGAATCCGAAATCTCAATCTAGTGAGAACGCAGAAGACAAACTGTAGGGCGTGGCTGATAATCTGAGGCAGACGGCTGCCTTTATTAGAGAATCCGAAATCTCAATCTAGTGAGAACGCAGAAGACAAACTGTAGGGCGTGGCTGATAATCTGAGACAGACGGATGCCTTTATTAGAGAATCCGAAATCTCAATCTAGTGAGAACGCAGAAGACAAACTGTAGGGCGTGGCTGATAATCTGAGGCAGACGGCTGCCTTTAATTAGAGAATCCGAAATCTCAATCTAGTGAGAACGCAGAAGACAAACTGTATGTCGTGGCTGATAATCTGATGCAGACGGCTGCCTTTATTAGAGAATCCGAAATCCCAATCTAGTGAGAACGCAGAAGACAAACTGTATGTCGTGGCTGATAATCTGAGGCAGACGGCTGCCTTTATTAGAGAATCCGAAATCTCAATCTAGTGAGAACGCAGAAGACAAACTGTAGGGCGTGGCTGATAATCTGAGGCAGACGGCTGCCTTTATTAGAGAATCCGAAATCTCAATCTAGTGAGAACGCAGAAGACAAACTGTATGGCGTGGCTGATAATCTGAGGCAGACGGCTGCCTTTATTAGAGAATCCGAAATCTCAATCTAGTGAGAACGCAGAAGACAAACTGTAGGGCGTGGCTGATAATCTGAGGCAGACGGCTGCCTTTATTAGAGAATCCGAAATCTCAATCTAGTGAGAACGCAGAAGACAAACTGTAGGGCGTGGCTGATAATCTGAGACAGACGGATGCCTTTATTAGAGAATTCGAAATCTCAATCTAGTGAGAACGCAGAAGACAAACTGTAGGGCGTGGCTGATAATCTGAGACAGACGGATGCCTTTATTAGAGAATCCGAAATCTCAATCTAGTGAGAACGCAGAAGACAAACTGTATGGCGTGGCTGATAATCTGAGACAGACGGATGCCTTTATTAGAGAATCCGAAATCTCAATCTAGTGAGAACGCAGAAGACAAACTGTATGGCATGGCTGATAATCTGAGACAGACGGGTGCCTTTATTAGAGAATCCGAAATCTCAATCTAGTGAGAACACAGAAGACAAAACTGTATGGCGTGACTGATAATCTGAGGCAGACGGCTGCCTTTATTAGAGAATCCGAAATCTCAATCTAGTGAGAACACAGAAGACAAACTGTAGGGCGTGGCTGATAATCTGAGGCAGACGGCTGCCTTTATTAGAGAATCTGAAATCTCAATCTAGTGAGAACACAGAAGACAAACTGTAGGGCGTGGCTGATAATCTGAGGCAGACGGCTGCCTTTATTAGAGAATCCGAAATCTCAATCTAGTGAGAACACAGAAGACAAACTGTATGGCGTGGCTGATAATCTGAGACAGACGGCTGCCTTTATTAGAGAATCCGAAATCTCAATCTAGTGAGAATGCAGAAGAAGAAGAAGATGAAAGAGAACACTGAACTACGAGTAGATATATGTGCAGATATAGATGACAGAACTATTCGATAAGTATGGACATAACAAAGTGCAACGTAGAACAGTCACTCTCAATATTTTTTAATTAAGAATACCCACAATATATGTAGGTCCTGGTATACACGAATAGTCCAATAAAAACGCAGTAAAAATGTAGAGCATAAATATACATCTTCATTTTTCTTCTTTTGTCGTCACAATGTTACCGGGTTGTTGCCCAGTGTTGTGGTTTTTCTTATTTTTGTTGTTGTTTGTCTTACACTGTTTTTGTGCTTGGGTGATAGTTATGTTTGCTTTTTGACAGGATTGTGCTGTCATCTAATCATATTTTTAGGTCTTCCTCTCGCCTTATTTCCTTATGTAGCAGACGATGTATGCAGTGGAGTTTTGTTGCATTATTATAAGTGGGCGAACGACTTAATTCTTTGTTTCTCAATGTAGTTCAAACATGGTTCTGTCCCAACTTTCTTTCGTAAGCTGATGTTGATGGCTGTCTTTTCTGGTGGTGGTAACTTTTCGTAGGCATCACATTTCACATGTAGTTATTTTTTTTCACTTTGCTTTGCTTATTTTACATGTTTGGCTATGGTAACACAAAGAAGGCAGGAAATGATGTTGATCGTCAATTGTTTAGCTGTCAGTGAGATGTTTGGGTGCATTAACAACGGGGCTAACTGGTAGAGATAAATATACATAGAATACCCAAACAACGTTAGGGCTACTATTAGAGTGTACCAACAAGGAAATTCTGTCATAAATTTAATGCAGAAATCCAGACATTCAATGTAGCAACTGAGAAACTGTTGACCACCAAACTTGATCACTTTTTGCCTGGACAGTCTTTTGCTTTGTACCTATTGTATCAGAGTAACATTGCTCTTTGAGGCGCACTGTCTGTTGTTAATCTACTTATGTGGCAGAACCATTTAATTTGTTGTTTATTTATGAAATTCAGTACTGATGTCGTACCCCCCTTTTTTTTTACAGATGTCTTAAATTCTAAACCGGTCTCTTCTTAGTTCATAGTTCATAAGTACGGTTCCAACTTCACTGCAACGGGTCACCCCATAATTGCTCCGTTCCTGTGCCAATGAATATCACACGAAATGCTAACACCTGTGAAAAGTTTACCGTGTGAACTAATTCCAGAATGAAACAGCCGCGTACCGCCACACAAAAGCAACCTGCACCGCATAATATGCATATGGCCGTCGCGAATGTAGCAACACAAAACTGTTCATCACTTGAATGGCAATTCTTGTCGAAGGGGACATCAATCACGGCAAAATCCAGCTTTCTGCACTATAACTGACCAGCATTCCTCGTGGACACTTCATCTCTGTCGTAACTAGTTTGCTTCTATTATTTAATGTCAACTGATAGAAGATAATGCAAGGAATGATGATGATGTTGTATATACCGATGGGTCTGTTCAACGTGGTGAGAAGTCCGGCTGGGGTTTCTTGGCTAATGCGCGTGGTAGGGTTGTTGCAGAGCGAAATGGGGCATACAGGACAACTACTTCTAGTATGAGGATGGAGGTTGAGGCCGTTACTGCTGCCCTCCATTGGATCTCTGGGACTTCATTTACTGGGGCCGTTGTTGTATCTGACTCTCAGTCGATGCTTCACAAGATCCAGAAGGGCAGGTTTCGGTATGAGTGGATGTCGTCTATAGAAGTTTCTAGCCTCCAGAGGCTTATGTGGATATACTGTCCTGGGCATGCGGGTGTTTACGGTAATGAGAGAGGGGACAGGCTTGCATCAACAGCATCGATTGTTGGGGAGTTGAAGATGGATAAGGGGATATTCTTCGGTCTCTTCGCGACTGTCTGTTGGATGAGGACACTAAGATCGACGTTGAATCGATCAAGCGATTTAGACAGTTTGGGGTTACCCGTTGTTCAAGTCGAACTGGATGCCTGAGAGGCAGAGTGAGAGGAGTTTTTAATCAGCGAGCCATTATTCGGTACTTCATTTTAACCTTCCCAAACCCCGGAACCCCGTCTCCCATTTGTTTGGGGTAGGTTCAAAGGAAATACCGTTTATTTCCTCCCCATCCTTCTCGAAAATAAATTCCTGCGAACGTTCATGTTCTCCATAATGCAGATACTGATGATAATATATGAAATTTCAACAATCTTTCACACAAAGGCTGTAGACATCTTGATTATTTCATGACACATTTAATTATTATCAGCACGCATTCACGAAATTAAGTTTGAACTATCTTTTTAATAAAAGTTACAACCACTTCCGTTAGAATGACGGGATTGAATACTGAAAGCCAATCAAATACGTCTTTTCATGCGCCCAGTTTAAAAACAAAGTGCATTTGTCAACAATGTTCAACCAGAAGGATCAACAACGAATATTTTGTTTGCAGTGTGTTTGATATTTTATTGCATAATTATTTTAACTTGATCAAAGATGGAGGGGAACACGTACGTTGTATTAACGTTATAAACTATTTAAGAGACGTTTTAAGTTGTTCCAGTTTTGATTGACGCAGACCACGAACCAATTGTGAATTGAATTTGATTGAATGCAATTGATGAATGTCAATGAGTTCAATGACTAAATTATGATGGAGCTCAGTTCCGAGTTTATCGAATCATTCAGTCATTAGTCATTGATTCATTTGCAATGATTGATTCGATCGACTATTGGTAGCCTTAGATGCATGCCTGACAGCCAAACACACACTTGTGACTTGACACACATTCGTCTTCGATTTAAGTCATAGTCGCGAAAAGTTTTATTTTTCACTGTTAAAATGTGATAGTGATAACTCAAATAACTGATCGATTGAATTACAAATACACGATCAGTACGAACTCACCTGAACTGGTACTTTGATTCAAACGTATACTTATTTAAAGCTTCTTTTTCTGCTTCCACCTCACAAGTAGGCATATGTTATATTATCACTGTGAATCATAGTAAATGATGAATATGCAATTACAATTAACAAGTTAAGAGGACGTACATGATACAAATACATTAAATTTAAAATAAATTTTAATTTAATTTAGAAATTGTTGTCATTCATTAAATTATTCTCTCATCTTGCAATGCACAGCAATAGCAACTGCAATTATGGCTATGCATCTCATCTTTAAGATGATCTTATCTGGTAATTTTAATGCTGAAAAAAATATTTTAGTAATATACATACACTAGCACCTATCTCCCCTACTCAAGTTACCATGATGGTGCTCTTATTCTTCTTCGACGCTCCACATCGACCACTTGTTAACCACTCTTTGTGATTTGTATGTGATCTGAGCCTTTGAGCGATTGTATGTTGTGCCTACAAGTTAGCCTGCACATCCGATTTCTGTGATGCTTTTTATTTACCAGGGTAGCTTCCGTGGACCCTACCTCAGTCACCTCTTATGACATGCTTTTAGGTCGCAGTGTTACTATTCTTTGCTCCCTTGACGCGCCGGCAGCATACAGGTGCCATGGTGATGCTGACCTCACTACTAATAAAATTGTCCCTTTCTACATTATTCAGATTAATAAGTTATTATAGTTATAGTAATTAAAATAATTAGTAAGTAATAATAGCATCCATTGACCTTCACATGTATTTGTGAGACCTTGCCATTAAATATATGATAATAATTTATTACATTACAAATCATTCAGTCAGTGGTATTATTACTGTGGAGTGATAGTGATTGACACACAGTAAGTCACTTGAGACACTATGACTATCATTATCATCTGTTTATGGGTCATTGTCCTGGATCAGAACTGACAAGTCCAACTAAACAATTGTGATTTTAAAATATGGACTCAATTGGTGTTGTTTGTATGGATGTTAGAACATTTGAATGTGTATTTTTAAAAATAAATGTTGTGTTAGTCTAATAAACTCTGTTGCATATATGATCAATTCTAATATGATTATATTTAATGTCTTGAACCTTATTTTATTTATGTAAGTAATGGTTATCAGGTTATATATTGCAGTAATTGCTTATAGAGATTCAAAACAGCTTTTAGAAGCATTGATGAGTAACACATTATCCATCATTGTATAAAGTTAATTTAAATTAATAAAATTGATTGATTGGTAGGACCGTCATCATTGCACATTGGTAAATAACCATGGGCGTTCCAATCTCTGTCTCACACAGGACGATCTCAGCGCCAGTGCATGAACTTCATAGCACCAGCGAGGGTAAGTGATGTAATTTTGTGGATGGTGAATATTTGTAGGAATTTTTAAAATCAATTTTGCTTCGGCAGAGTCTTTTCGGCCTACTCTTATCGATTTTCAACTGCCAAGGGTTGAAATAAGAGATCACTTCTCTCTCGTGATCCCAAATCAGAGATCACTTGAAAAATAATCTGATTTCTTCGCACAAAAAATAAACAGTACTTTTTAAATGAGAGGCAAGCACTGTACCTCAACACCACCAAAAAAAATATGTCGATGTGGAGTATCATTTTATATGTCTAATTTTTTTTTACATTAATTTATGCTATTAAATAGTAATAGTTCCTTCGATACTACTAGTCTTAAGATTATCTGGATCACAGATCAAATTTTTTTAAATATATTTTTATTGTTTCTAACAAATAGCCAGTCAATTAGCAAAATTATTATCAGTGCACTTGGGTCAGACTAATATGTGTTAGTTAGTTAATTAACATAACCAACATCATTGCACTCCAGCAGACCCATATATAGTAATTAGTTACTGAAACCGATAACACTGTGTTCCATTTAGTTATGAAGCATCCATACTAATACTTTTATTGCTAATCATTGCCCGCCTGCCCAGCGTGTTCGTAGCGCGTTGGACGACGGGTGGCAAGCCCCAAGTGAGTGCGGTTAAATTCTGCGGGCTGGCATAAAAGCCACAGGTTCTCCAGATTTACGGTGTTCATGACACCGAAGGGTTACGATGTCCATGGCACCAAGCCGAAGAGCTGAAAGCTCAAGTGCTTCTGGATCGGGCAAAAAAAATTGCTAATCATTATAGCTGGTCCAATTGTTTCCTGAAATTAAGTCATTATAATAATGAGTAAATGATTGTAATTGTCTGTATTTGCTTGGCAATGTAATCTTTAATCTGTAAACCCCCTAAAAGATTACATACCATTACTGAATCTTGATCATTATAGTGTTACAGTTTTATAGCTTGTTCACTTTCAGCAACTCAAGTCCTTGTAGAGAGCAGACTCGATTCGCCTGTAACAAAATTATTGATACATCGCTGAGATCCCTGTATCAAATATGGGATAAAATGGGCATTGAGGAAGGTCAGAAGAAGGCTAGAGGGGATACTGCTGTAACTCATGTGAAAAACCTGATGCAGCACATGATAACAGAAGAAGAGGCTCTTATGAATCAAGTTGCTAAAACAATAGATGAGTTTACAGAGAAGTTGGACCAGTTGTGTAATGAGCTTTCTTTACCCCATATCAAGGTAATGAAACGTATAATTTTTAAGTTATTCATTATGGTGTTTTTCTTTTTGCTCATATACATAGCAGTTTAAAGACTTACATATGTATGAACGTTCAGCTTGTACATTTGAAAAAGAACAGTGCAGTAGATACACATATGCTAGATGTTTTCATCACCAGTACTATTTTGACGCCTATTCTTTGGAAATATCAGCAGCTTTAAGCTGACCACTGTTTTCTATAAAACTAAAGGGTCTAAAGCCGAAGGATTTACTTCATTGCACCGGTTGTTATCCCAAATGACTCAGTCCCTCTCCGTAGAAACAGCTGGCAACCTACTGAGAGTATTGCATGAACTATGTAGCTCCGGTAACAATCCTAGGTGTCTCTGGAAAAAATGCACTTGTGAACAGAATGGTGTTGTCTGGATTTGAACATACCACCTTCGGAATGCAAGACAAGGGCTTAGCCGCTGATACTCCTTTTCTATAAAACTTAATGTTCATGTCGTAGCAGAAGGAACCACCGACACCATTCAAGCAAGTCTGCATGTGACTGACAGCAGGACAATCTTCATACTTGAAGTGCCAGGTGCGATCTAGACAGTTTCATAATGAATAAAAGCAGTGATATATCAAACTGTGATTCTTTCCAAGTTGAAAGTAGAACAACAGGTGACACTGATCTTCCCAGTGAAATACTCCATACGTCTAATAACTGAAACATCAAGTGGGTAATTGCTACTAAAAGCTCTATCCTTGGGAATATAAATTTCTGTAAGTAAACCTACTTTCTTGTATCAAGAAATGTAATGAATATGACAGACATAAATCATAACCCAATCTGTCAAAGATGGAATGCATCAGCTAGGATGCAGAAACCAGTATAAGTATAAATATCTTGTCTTCATACTATACAGTATTTATACCTACTTTGTGTTACCAGAGCCAAACATGGACAATGAGCAAAGCGCAGTCACAAAAAACTACATGTGAAATGCGTTGCCTGCGAAAAGTTACCAACAACACCAGAAAAGACAAAGTCATCAGCATAAGAAAGAAAGTTGACACAGAACCTTGCTTGAATTACATTGAGAAACAAAGAATGAAGTGGTTTGGCTACTTAATAAGAATGCATCCAAACTCCACAGTATACAGAGTCTTCTACAACAGAACATCGGAAAGAAGGCAAGAGGAAGACCATGAAAAAGATGGTTAGATGACATAGCTGAATCCTGTGAAAGAGTAAAAATAACAATCACCCAAGCCACCAGAACAGCGCAAGACAAAAACAGAAAACCGCAACAACCCAGTAGCAGTGTGATGACAAAAGAAGAAGATACTTTACAGTGTTTGGTCCGTACTTTGCTCTGACATTGCATGATCAGTGATGTGATTAACTCTTTCCACTCTTTAAGCCGCACACTGCGCCATGGCGGAAGTCCGTTGCACGCTTTAAGCCCCACACTGCGCCATAGAGTTGCTTCCCTTATAAGAAGTCTTTCTAGTTTTACTTCTTCTGTTTTACTTATAGTACTTTTAACCTTGTTATTCTGTTAGGTTGTCCAGTTTACTTCAATTTAGTATATAATAATATATATATGTTTATTTATTGATAAGTAGTTGGGATCGTAATTTTTTTTTTTTTACTTCCCTTGAATTAACTGCTTAAAAAATGAGGAAATAAATGGGCGTGGAAAGAGTTAATATAATTCCTGCACTTTTGCTTTCTAGAACAGTACTTTTATTCAATTGATGCTGAATCAACATGAGAGTTGTTTGTAGTTAAGAAAAATCTGGTGCCAAGAATCGAACCAAAACCACCCATCTAGGAGGCTAGTGCACTGTCCACTGAGCTACCACTACTTTCCGATAAATCAGGGGGTAAAACATGGATAGACGCACTAGCTCTTCAATGCTATATGTGTCATAAATACTACATAGCATTGGGCTGAAGGGCAAGAGCCTGAACACTGCTAGATCTGTAGAAAAGAAAATACATTGTATCCACTATTGTTTTTCTATTAAGCTGCATCAAAATATTAGCCTTTCTGTACACTGGTAATAATCAATTATATGTAGTGGCATAATTAAATTTGAAATTGTGTATTTTTTCTGAACAGTTATCAGGTGGTCTGACTATGGTACAAAAGGAGAAAATATTGCGTAGTAAAGTGGAAACTATGGCCAAGGAAAAGAAAGATAGAATGACAAAGTATGACACCTTACACAGCCGTGATCAACACTTGTCAGAGGCTCTATCTACCACTCCTTATTACATACCTTCTGAGAAAGTGCCCACATTAGAACAGTTAAGAGAACTGGAGAAGCATGTGGGACAATTACAGACTGAAAGGGTAAACTGACAATTTTCTATCACTACTTTATCTCCATGATTTTAAAAATAAATAATTTGGATAATTTTGTCTTTACAATTCATGGTGTTGCTCTTACTAGCTACAATTTTGTAAGTACGAAGCTGGGCTTTTACGCAGTTGCTGTATGAACCTGGAGAAAACTGGTTGACAACAAACTTGATGATCTAGCATGACCAACACAGAAGAATCAGAATTTCTGAAGTTTGGAACTGACTTTTGTGAATTGATGTTCTAGCCCAAGACTAGCATCCATAAATAAAAATTTGGCACCTTGACAACCACCTTTTTTTTTTTTTGTGGCTAATTTCTCTACCATGTCTATATAGCATATGTCTTGCAACTGATTTGATACCAAAAATGTTTTATTTGTTTCTTGTCTATCCTTTCATATTTGTCATGCTGTTTAATCTACAGCTCTTTTAGACAGTCTCGCTTAGACCTTATACTGTTATTCAAAATATAAATGTCTATACAAATATTAATTATTGTATTGCATTCACTCTGAAAATTATAATTATATACTCACCAAATTCTACTTTGTTCCATGTTCTTCAGTTCTGCATACAAGGCACTGACCTCCATATTTCTACTCCTATAGCTTTTTGCCTTCCTGTCCTTTCTTTACCTCTGGGCTCCAGTCAGGTGCGTGTCTGGTTATGATTTTTCATTGTTTGCTTAGAATGTGTCCATCATCGCCACTTTCCTTAAACTAAGTTTTTATTTATTTTGTCATGTTATCTTCCACAATTTTGTACTTGTTTTCACTTTCTGGTCGCGTGATACAAAATATACTACAAAGACATCTGTTGATGAATGTCTGCAGTTTAATTCTTCCCTTATACATTTCTCTAAAAGCTTTCATTCAGTCAATGTTCTCAACATCATGTTTTTATCACTTATTTTAAATAATATCATTTTTATAAAATCATAGAACTGTGGTTCACATGGGCTTTCTTGTTTATTTACATTTACTATCACTGTGTTACCAGAGTGGTTACAGGTCCAAATCAACAGTGTAAATAATAAAACCACTGTTACCTGCCATGCATGTCATAAGATGCGACTAAGGAGGTTGGGCATGGGGCTAGCTACCCTACCTGTAAAAAATACTAGATAGCTACAGAAACAACAGCTAAAGAAATTCATAGCTTGCCACCCGAGGAAGAAGAAGGATCCCGCAGGGAAGGATTAACGCCTGGAGGTTGAAGTTGGAAAAGGAATGCAAGAAAATGGGGGGAGAGTGGAGAGATTTGGATAGGATTGCTTGGAAAACCTTGGTTGCTGGCCTATGCCTCCCTAGGGGTGAAGGGTGAAGAAGAATTATTATTAATCTTTACAAGCAAATTTAATTCAATAAGTCAAGAAATATTTTTTGTAATGTAAACAATATCTCTACTAAACTATTTTGTATTGGTCCATTTTTTAACCAGGATAAACGATTCACTGAATTTAAAACTATCAAAAAACGAATTCTCGAGTTATGTAGCATGATGGAAAGTGAACCAGATACATCATTTGGATGTGAACTGATATGTGAAGATGATGACAGTTTTCTGTTGTCCACAAAGAATATGGAAAGTCTTAAGAACCTGCATGATGTGGTATGTTTTTTTAATAATAATATTAATTTTCAGCTTCTTCTGGGAAACATTGCTTCCTATTCATCTTAATTTCTCTATGAGTATCTTTGGTCTTTTTCTTTTTACCTGCAGATTCCAGAACAAGTCTTCTTAATATGTATGTTTCGTAACTTTGTCATGACTTTATATATTAGTATGTGATGCACAAATTCTGTTTCAGGAATGTGGAATTGGTTTATTATGCGTTAATACAGTGCTTCCAAACCAGCAATCTGCAGAACTCTTTTTTAAAAACAACACTGAAATTGATTGACAGTGATTTTATTGTGTGTTTGATGGTGATATTGTGTATTTGACAGTAACTTTAATGTTACACTGACAATAAATAAAGAAATTTGGCTGAACAGATGGGCCATGGGAGACACAGGAAGAGAGGTGTATATTGCCATATGGCCAGCCCTAACCTTAATGACAACTTCAACCACCTTACAAGAAGAGATCAGAGCACCATTTTTAGACTCAGAACCCAACACATAACACTTAATAATCACTTGAACAGAATTCAACCACAACACACTCCAGAGTGCCAACTGTGTGCACATCATCATGAAACCGTTCATCACCACCTCTTCAAGTGTCAAGCACTAGATGACATCAGAAAGACCCTCCTTCCTCCAAGGCCAGATAAATGGAACACATTATATGGAACAAAAGAATAACTTACAAACACATGCAGATACCACTACATAGCATTGAGCCGAAGGGCACGAGCACAAGTGCCGCTGGATCATTGAAGAGGAATGTTACACAACTCTACATAAGCTGTGCCAGTATGTTTCCATGTTTAGTGAATATGACTTTTGATGGGTTGTAAGTACTTAACACGTTCACTACCAAATTGAAAATATGATGTGACTAAATTAATGTGGTTTTTAACCCAATTGATAAATTCTACCAAACTCTTGATCTGACCATGATGTCGAAATATAGCTTTACTGTAGATAAAAACAAGAAATTGTATTAGAATGTGTAGATGTAAATTTTGAAGTAATTTGACATGAAACAATGCTTGGAGCTGGATTATTTTAATAGACAATTTTGGCACATAGCCATATACCAAACTGTAGATAGATTTTCCTGCTACTCTGCAAGATATAAAAAGGCATATTAGCCACTGTCTGCTTTGTCTGTCTGTGTCCAAGAAAATGAAGATATGTAATCCCATATCTTTCTTTGAACGACACACAACAGGTGATATGGTCAACATGGTTCTGGCTGATTTTACTTCTCAGTATTTCTTTGGTGCCCAATTGAGGCTGAGTCTACCTGAGAGATGTTATTGTCTGAAAAAATCTCATTTCAACCAATGATTTTGAACCTGGAATTGCCCATCTAGGAAGCAAGTGCACTAACTACTGTGCTGTCATGGCTCTCACATAATTCATAGACAGTTGCACAAAACTATAGAAAGAGACAAGCTGGAAATTAAGGAACACTTGAAACTATGTCACAGGCCTTAATAATGAAGGATGCAATTGGAAAGATATAAAGCAAATAACAGAGATACCATGAATATGATTACTATCTTGTTTGTGTATCCATGGGATCCTTCTTCGAACGCTCCATATCAACCACTTTTTATGATTTGTATGTGATCTGAGCCTAAGAGCAATTGTACGTTGTGCCAGTTATGCGCCTACTTCTTCTTCTGCGATCAACTTCTGCTATGAGACTACTCCGGTATGTGTCATAAACAGGGCAGTGCGCTTGATGTCTTGACCGGTCCCCCATAATTTCTGTTGGCCAGATTTCATTCGAGATTTCTCACACTGCTCAGGCTGGGGCAGTCTTGCAGGATGTGCTCTGTTGACTGCTTTGGTGCTCCACACTTGCAGGCAGCCGAGTCCCTGACACCCATTCTATGGCGGTGTGCTCTGAGACTGCAGTGTCCTATTCTAATTCTGAAGATTGTGGTATGTGCTTTTCTGTTTAGTGTATTTATACTGTCATGCTCTGGGTTGTATCCTCTGTTTGTTTTTCTCCACATGATTTTTCTGGATTGTTTCAGTGATGCACCTACAAATAGGCCAGCATATATCATTTCTGCAAAGCATTTTATTTACTAGGGTAGCTTCCCTAGGCTCCTACCTCAGTCACCTCTTACAACATGCCTTATAGTTCGCAGTGTTACTGTTCTTTTCTCCCCTTGCTAGCCCGGCAACACACAGGTGCAAGAGATCCAAATGTACTAACTTTAGAAAGAAAAAAATTTACAGTATCTAACTCAATAAATGAAGCAGTCTTTTTTTTTAAATATTATTTATTTCATATTTGCTTTTGTTTTCTCTTCAGTTGGTTAAAAAGGATCAAAGCATGAAAGCGGAAGCTGACCAATTGTGGGAACGTCTCCGAGCCTTGTGGAATAGATTAGAAACACCCACCACTGAAAGAGAGGGATTTGAAAAAAACTTGAAGGGCCATGGTGCAAAAGTTTTATCTGCACTTAAAACTCAAATTGAGGCATGTCAACTTCTGAAGTTTCAGAATATGCGCAAATTTGTGGATGGAATTAGAAAAGAGTTGATTTTTTGGTGGAATAAATGCTACTTCAGCAAAGAACAGAGAGCTGTATTCAAAGCATTCAATGAAGGTACTGTTGTTATTATGGTGTACTGTATGTGTAAATAAAACAACACAGATGTTATATGATATGCACTAGAATCACTTGCTAACCTTCTTTACTAATTTGAATTAGTCTTGCACACCCATCATAAAATGCATGAACATTTTATATTTTCATTATAAAAAAAGTTGCTGTCTTTGCCTTTTGGTATTCTGTCAAGAAGATACATTGAACAATATATACTCTTACAAGTTTTGTGTATTCTTTTTCTGCACTGAATATGGTGTTTGTGTTGCAATATCTGCCCTGTTGGGACCAATACATTCATTTGTGACATTTTTTTTTAGAAAATAATTTTCCTAATCTTTTATCTCTACTCGTTTAGTCAAACTGGTAGTTATGTAGCTTGTTGCCAGGGTCACCTCTTCAAAGTGGGATTGGGTCTTTGTCAGGGCTTGTTCCCTTGCACTAACTTATGTCCTTCGCTTTCATTGCATATTAGACTTTTTATTTTTTTTCTCTCTCTCCCTCACATTGTCTATCCCATCAATTTTATTCTTTTTTTTTACTGTTTGGGTACCCCAGCAAGACCAGCTATATAAAGCTATTAACATACTAAGTGTATACCAGTGACTCTTTATACATCTTATTTCCCACTGCTGTTCTAATACAAAGTTTTTTCGTTCGTTCTTTACAACCAATTTTAATCACTCTTTGTGATATGTTTGATCATTGCCAAGAACGTGTATACGTTGCACATTGGTTTGGTAGGCCCCTAAACGCATGGACTTCTGCATGTTTAGGACATGTGCATCTGATTTCAGCCAAACCTCCTTAGTCGCCTCTTACGACACGCTTGGCAGGTAACAGTGGTTCTATTCTTTACACCCCAAATTTAGGCCCGGTAACCACTCGGGCGAATACAAAAGTAAATCATGGGCACACAAAAAAATGAGATGATGGAGACCTCAAAGATGTTGTATAGAAGAATATAAAGGATATTGTGTACAGCAATAAAGACCAATGAGATGATAACAGAAGCCACTCGTGTGGTGCTGGGGCCCACTAGGGAAGCAAAGAATAGTACCACTGCGGCCTACAAGGTGACTGATGTACGGGCCATGGGAAGCTACCTAGTAAATAAAAAGCGTCACAGAAATCGGATGTACTGACCTACATGTAACTGGCACATTATACAATCGCTCTTAGGCTCAGATCACATACAAATCACAGAGTGGTTAACAAGTGGTCGATATGGAACGTTCGAGGAAAAAGAAAATAACAAAAGCCAGTACACACAGATAACAATAAATGTGTACTCAGTTTATTTTGGCATGTGAGGACTGTATGAGTGCGTTGTACTTTCTAACACTGCCACAATTCATTAAAAGTTAGCAGAGTAGCCTTCATTATTGCTTGATATTTCACAGCAAATCTTGAGTTGTACTGAAATCTTTAATCACATTTTATTTTCTGTAGAAGAATGCACTGATGAACTTCTATATATACATGAGAAAGAGCTTGAAAGTGTGAGACAATATTACATGACACACAAAGACATGTTGGACAAAGTAACTCATAGAGAAGAGCTCTTCAACAGCATGATTGCATTTGAGGTATGATTATTGTTTTTGCAAGAGTTTCAATTATAGTTTTGTCATTGGTGATCGACAGTTAAATCATGTCCATTAATAATGAATTATTTAACAATGCAGTTATCTTATCAGATTTAGATTTTTCTGGATTGAAGGTTTATTAATAATGTATTTGAAACATTTTCTATCTCTTACTTTGGTGGTACACACTGTTTGCATAATTTTCCTTCTGCGTAGTACTTTATTCCCCTTTGTCATATGGCAAGACTGCAGTTTCCACAAATTTTATCTGTTTTCACTTACAATTGTGGTATAATATTTTAGATTTTTTGCAGATGTTATGTGATTGACGTCATGGCCCATTGGGCATTCCCATTCGTGCTCTGTCTTTCATTGCAGCAGCTATCCCAAAGTCTATTTGCTCACAGTACCCATGAGAAGTTGATTACTATATCTTCTCTCTCTACCCTGAAGACACTGTCTGGCATGTCCAAACTTAACGTCTAATTCTCGAACTCGTCCAGTGTCTGAGACCCGCCCATGTCACACAATTGAGAGCGTCCGCATTGATGATATCGGCTCTGTCCATACTTCTGCCCACTTGAGTCGGGACATTGTTTGCAAGAGAGTCAGCACGCTCGTTACCCCTCACTCCAGCATGTCCAAGCGTGTACAACCAAGTAATTTTCTTGAGATGTGATCCCCGAATGATGTCCACCCATTCCACACGCATACTTCCAGATTCAATTATTTGAAGCATATACATCGATTCTGATATGAAGATCATATGGTAACCTGTTGTTCAGCTACCCATGACAGAGCCCTAGAGGCAGCAATGATCTCCATAGTCATGCTCGATGCCGTTGTCTCGAAAGCCCTGCAGTACTAATGAAGTGTGCGACTGTTTCACGGTGCTGAGTTTCGTTTTTGCAGATATTCATTGCAAGTGATAAAAAAGCATTAAAGTTCATTTATTCAAAATTAAATATATACTATAAGTTGCAACATAATTCTTCTTGTATTAACAAAATTAGAGGAAAGAATCCATTCTATTATCATGTGATAAATCAACAGTTTGATGCAGATAGCAATTATTATAAAAAATATTGAATATTACAATTAACATTTATTTTTTATCATTTGGATCAACGACTCGCCCTAGTGGTTACCGGGGCCCAAATTGGGGTTTACAGAATAGAACCACTGTTACCTGACACGCATGTCATAAGTGGCGACTAAGGAGGTGGGGTAGCTACCCACACCGTAAAACACTCGATGGCTACAGAACACAGAGTGAAACGAGTAAACGCTGGCTGAAACCGGACACATCGCCGAAGGATAAGCACCAGAGCTCCAAATGGTGCTGAAGGTGGGACGTAAAACACACCAATGCCAAGGCTGCATGAATCAGATTTCTACATGATTAGAATTTATGGATAAATCTGGTACATCGGTCTGGGCGATGATCGAGAAAGATCAACGGCTCATTCTTGTCTTTTCAGGTAAAGGCTAGTGATCCAAACAGATTTTTCTGTGATAGAGGAGGCAAACTGCTTCAAGAAGAAAAAGCAAGAAAGAAACTATTGAAAGAATTACCAAAGGTTGGTACACTACTGAACTGTTTAGCAATAAAGTCCGAATTGATAAATATTTGTATAATAATCAACTTTGTAAAGTATTTGAATTAGAAAAAAATGATTCCAATAGTCCACAAAGATAAAACACCAGTCTTCTAAAATTCAAAAGGTTAAATCTGCTACACCCAATGAAACTTCCTCATGGTAACTAACCTGTGATGTGTCAACAGGAGGTAGGAAAAATAAACAACAGACAAGCTGTCCTGTACAGTAATAAAGAAAACAATTAGAATATATGGTTGACCAAAAAAATCCAATAATATCAGTAAAAAGACAAATTAGTCAAATTCTTACCTTTACACATCTTGAAAGTAAGCACTAAACAGGGAACAAACATGTTACGTCGAGCTCAGATTTTTTTTATTTCAAAAATAATATGTTTTGCATCCAGCTTTACTTTTGAGGAGAGTTTTGCACATTCAAGTACTAAGTACATTGTCTCGTACAATTGGTTATAGTTGCAACATTTTAGTAAGTAATTGTTTAAATGTTTGTTGTGTCTGATGTGTTCCATTCACAGTTGAAAGAATGTGCTTTACTCTGTATGTCATAGTGTGTACTGATAGATGTAAAACCTGTCTTGTTCCGTGAGTGAACAAACGTCGCCAAGAATCTCTCTTTAGTCTATGAAACCCTTGACGCTTAGTGCAGCAACAAATGCACACTGTTCTTGGCCGTTCTTTGTATTGGGTTCCGCCAGTGGTTACCGGGGCCCAAATTTGGGGTGTAAAGAATAGAACCACTGTTACCTGCCATGCATGTCGTAAGACGCGACTAAGGAGGTTTGGCTGAAATCAGATGCATGTGTTCTAAACGTGTAGAAGTCTTATGCGTTTAGGGGCCTACTAAACCAATGTGCAACGTATACAAGTTCTTGGCAAAGATCAAACATATAACAAAGAGTGATTAACGTTGGTCGTAAAGAACGAACGCAAAGAAGAAGTATTGGGTTCCAGCTGTGATTCATTTCTTTCAGTTTCTGTTCTATTGTTCTCCTCCAGGTGGTTTTGAGTCTTTTTTGTGTTTTTGTTTACCCTCAGGTGTCCATCTCACTACAGTTTTTGTGAATGAGCTAGTCTTCATGCTTATCACACGTCCAACCCCATTTCCATCATCTCTTTTGGAGGATGATGTTCATATTCTCTTGCGCTTCTTCTTCTTCTTTGCGTTCGTTCTTTACCATCAATTTTAATCACTCTTTGTGATATGTTCGATCTTTGCCAAGAACGTGTATACGTTGCACATTGGTTTGGTAGGCCCCTAAACGCATAAGACTTCTACACGTTTAGGACACATGCATCCGATTTCAGCCAAACCTCCTTAGTCGCCTCTTACGACATGCGTGGAAGGTAACAGTGGTTCTATTCTTTACACCCCAAATTTGGGCCCAGTAACCACTCAGGCGATTCTCTTGCTGACACTGTAGCTAAGAATAGCACATCCTTAATGCAGATATAAAGTAATAAAAGATCTGGCATGTGAACTACGGCAAGACAACAACTAAACCATCTGTAGATTAAGGCGATATAGTGATAGAATGAACATCTCTTCAGTAGATTCATATAAAAATATGCAGTTTTACTGGAACCATAGTTGAAAATAAATGTGGCAACATTGTAAGATAAAAATTTGCAATTGAATCTTGCAAGAGAAATCAATTAATCCAGGGACATCTAAAGTAGGTTTCCAAAATATAACTTGATGGTAAACAATAAATGCAGGCATACGTTCCACTGGTAATGAATAGATTACACATGTTGAGAGAAAGAGCAAATAAAACATTAGTAATGTAATTTCCTAATGATAATTTAAAATCAATTGGGTTAGGAAATGTTAGCACATATTGCACGACTGAGGATTAACATTGACAATGTAGACTGAAGGTGAAACTGCAATACCAATAGAAAATCAGTGAAGTTGGTTTTGTAACATAAAAATTGATATGAAAATACATGTTCAATTGTTGCAGCAGTCATCAATGATGATTGACAAAATGTAACTAAAGCTGTGAGTATTGATAAGTTTGTAGCATTTAAATCATTTTAATGAACATTAAATAGTTAACAGGGGAAAAGTTTTTCAAATAATGCTACTGTTGTCCCATATATATATTTTTGGTTCTCATCAGGTTGAGGAGGAAGTGACAGAAGTCATCCAGAAATGGGAACATGACAATGAAAAGAACTTTTTAATAGATGGAATGAGGTTTCCTGAATATATGAAGTATAAGTGGGAAAACTTTCAACTTCAGAAGGAGCAGCAGAAACAGCTCAGGGTATGTATGCTTGTGTCAGTCCATTACATCCATCAGTTTGGTATTTATGACATTGCCCAGTGGTTTAGCAGTTTTTATGGTCATATTTATTATTGTTCAAATCTTCTCTTAAGCTTTCACTTAATTTGAATCATGCTCTTTAGCTCTGTCTATGTTTCCTTTTCTGGTCTGTTTTACTGCTGTTCTGTTCACTTCCCCTGTGAGTTCCAGTCAGGTTCATGTATGGTTATGTTGTTTGATTGTTTCATGAGGGTGTGTCCAATCTACTGCAACCCCCACTCTATAATCTGCATTACATTTTCTTTTTCCCAATGATCAAAGCTACCAGTGTTACATTATCTCAAAATGAATCTCACCTATATATTACTATCACAGTGAGAGTAATATAGTGCCCATCTTCCATTCTCTTTTTGTTATAGATGTAAAATATGTTTCAATTTTCTTTTCATGTACTTATAACTTATTTTAGTAGAAGTTTTTGAAAAAAACAGATTATACAACAATAATTGTAAAATTTATATCAGGGACACTCGTTGGTACTATGAAGGTCATATATTGTGGCTGAGATCTTATTGTGTAAGAAATATATTGTATCACAAATGGTTGTTTGTTGAAGTGCAGTGATAATAAAGGTCATACATTGTGGTTGAGATCTTATTGTGTAAGAAAAATATTGTATCACAAATGGTTGTTTGTTGAAGTGCAGTGATAATAAAGGTCATACATTGTGGTTGAGATCTTATTGTGTAAGAAATATATTGTATCACAAATGGTTGTTTGTTGAAGTGCAGTGATAATAAAGGTCATACATTGTGGTTGAGATCTTATTGTGTAAGAAATATATTGTATCACAAATGGTTGTTTGTTGAAGTGCAGTGATAATGATCCTATTATCAAAATTATATCTCCAGCTGTGTTGATTCTCTTGTTCTCTTCCGCAAGTCATCTGTTATCACTTTTGACCATATGTTACTGAATGCAGTAGAGACATCTGTTGGGGAAGGTCTGTAGTTTGGAGCGGATCAGTTTAGACTGTTCAATATGGAATACAGTATAGGAATTTGAAAATTATACTTTTCTTAGGTTTGAAGCCCCCTGTATGGTTTCTGTGGTACCAAATAATAGCACTTGTGTCCCCTCTTGCATGTTGTAAAAGTTGACTTAGTTAGTTTTTTCCTTCCGTGCAAAAGACGGCACATAGGGCAGAGGTTTTAGATCTCCATGTAATGCGGTTTGTTGCTAGCAGCTGGAGATCTCGTATGGTTTTACATCCCAATAGTTTACTTTCTTGTAGTATTGTTCTTCGAAGAGTTGTTGTTGGTCTTCCACGTTTTATTTTCCCAACTGGTGACCACATAAGGACTTGTTGATTTAGTCTCTTTTCGTCTGATCTAAGAACATGACCTAAATATTTCTACCTCGTTTACTTATAATATTTTATACGGATTGTTGCTGTGTTCTATCTCTCACTGAATTGTTCGAAACGAAATCACTCCCATTTTACTTTTAATAATTTTCAGAGACGTTTATTCTCAAAGCTGTCCAGTTTCTTATTAATTTTCTTTCTTGATTACCAACTTTCACAACCGTAGGTCAGTACAGCAATCACACATGACCTAAACAATTTAACTTTTGTGCATATACTAAGAAAGCGGCCGGTCCAGATGGTATTCCAGCAGAGGCGGTTAAAGCCAACATAAACACATCCACAGAAATACTGTATAAATTATTTAGCAGAATCTGGGAGACCGAAGAAATACCAGCAAACTGGAGAGAAGGATACCTGGTGAAGCTACCAAAGAAAGGGGACCTTCAGAAGTGTGAAAACTATAGGGGAATAATGCTGTTGTCAGTACCTGGGAAAATACTAAGCAGAGTCATCCTGGAGAGACTGAGAGATGCCATCGATATAAAGCTAAGAGATGAACAGGCAGGCTTCCGACCAAATAGATCCTGTGCTGACCAGATAGCCACATTACGTATAATAATAGAGCAAAGTATTGAATGGAAATCCCCACTTTATATCGGATTTGTTGATTATGAGAAGGCTTTTGACAGTATTGATAGGGAAACCCTTTGGAAATTAATGAGGCATTATGGAATCCCACAGAAAATTGTTAACCTAATAAAAGCAACATATACAGATATGAAATGTAGAGTTCTTCATGAAGGTAAACTAACAGATACTTTCTGAATAGAAACAGGAGTGCGTCAGGGATGTCTTCTATCACCTTTGTTGTTCTTACTGACAATAGACTGGATTATGAAGACCACAGTAACTAACACCAGAAATGGAATCCAATGGACTCTGACAGAGCAACTAGATGATCTGGACTTCGCTGATGATATAGCCCTTCTGTCACATACACGAAATCAGATGCAGGATAAGCTTAACACATTGAATCAAAGGTCCCAGCAACTAGGGCTGAACATTCATAAGGGAAAGACAAAGATATTGAGAATTAACCAAGCAACGACAACTCGATCTCCCTGGGGAAATCCCACTTCAAGAGGTAGAATCATACACATATTTGGGCAGCAACATAGACAAAGAGGGTGGAACAGATAGAGATGTTAAAATAAGAATACAGAAGGCAAGAGGAGCTTTCATTGCACTGGGAAACATTTGGAAGTCCAAAGAAATCAAATCTAGAACAAAATTCGGATATTTAACTCTAATGTTAAAGCAGTTCTACTGTATGGGTCAGAAACATGGAGAACAACTAAAACAATAGCGCATAAATTTCAAACATTCATCAACTGGTGTCTGCGCAGAATAGAGGGAATAAGATGGTATGATAGGGTCACAAATGAGGAACTTATGGAGAGAACAAGACAGATTCCAGTGAACGAACAGGTTAAAAAGACGCTGGCGCTGGATAGGACACACTTTGCGAAAACCGGAGGGAATATAACAAGAAGGGTCCTTGCCTGGAACCCGCAGGGACAGTGAAAGAAGGGGAGGCCGAGAAATACACGGAGACGAGATTTGGAGGCGGAGATCAACAATATAAAGAAGAGCTGGAGGGGGCTGCAGGAGATAGCTAGAGATAGGAAGACTTGGCATGAGTTGGTTGAGGGCCTATGCCCCAACCCGGGTTAAAAAGGCAAAGAGAGAGAGCATATACTAAGGTCTTGAGATTGCTATATATTTGTTAACTTAGTGAAAGTACTAGCTGCTATAGCAATACGAGAGTTTATTTCTTTCATCGTGTCTCCGTTGTTTGACACTTTACTACCCAAATATGTCAAATGTTTAACTTTCTCCAGTGTTTGGCTATTTATTACGATGTTGTCTGTCGAGTTTGTGAGGTCCATAATTTTGGTCTTAGCAGAATTAATCTGGAGACCAACCTGTTCTGCAAGTGTGCAAAGATTGCTCGTTAGTTTGTGGGTTGCTTGTGTGGTTGAATTCAAGGTGGCCATGTCATCAGCAAAGTCAAGATCAAATAGTCTGTTATTGATCATCTTGGGTGCATTTGCACATGATCCAGTCTATATCTATCCCAAAAAGTATTAGTGACATAACGCAGCTCTGCTTCACACCTGAATTGACTGAACCAGTCTGAGTTTCCTACATATTTTCTTACACAGCAGAATGCTTCAGAATAGAAGGCTTTTATGATATCTAAAGTTGACTAAGAGGGGCTAATGTGAGGCAGGCAAACCGCACACTATAAAAAAGAAACCAAACTGAAACGATGATGTCTAAAACTATACTGAGGAGACATGCTGTTATTAGTATTTATTTTGCTTGTATTTATTTGTTTCTAACCCCATCTACTACATAATTGGTAACTGTAAAAAATACATGTAACAAGACAAAATCAGGCATGCATGCATATTCTATGTGAGGGTAATTAAAGCATCATGTTACTTTTAACTGGCAAAAATTTAGTTCACCGTATAAGCATTTGCTATTATGTGTCCATTGAAGATTATAGCAAAATTCAGATGTTTTTGATAACATTTTACACAGTTCTGTTTTTCTTAAGTGGACATTGGTAGGAGAAGCTAGTACTACATATGAAACTGTTATTATCCCATTAATTGTTATAGAAATTTCGTCCTCAGCTCAAAGCTAAAGCAAAACAGACAGAAGATGAAATGTTGTATGGAAGCAAATCTGTATCACAAACTCCTGTCAAGCGAAGACTGCCCCCAACTGCTACACCAGTGAAAACACCTCTTAAGACCAGAAAGGTATTGAACTTGTAGTTAATTATCCAACTATTCTTTCAATTTGTCCATTCCCCATGTAATTACTAGAGTTGCAAATTACTATGTTTTTATGGTAGTTAGATATTTCATAGTATGTAATTGAAGAATTAGTATGCTTTAAATGATATATGTATTTCTGGTAGAATGTGAAGATATTCACGTTGCTCTTGTGTGCATCCCAGGGTTAAAACACTAACAAATACCTTAAAGCACCTCTACTCTTTGCATCTGGGAAAAGTCAACTTAATGTGTACAGTTTACCTAGACAT
Organism: Arion vulgaris; assembly: GCA_020796225.1. Classification (NCBI taxonomy): domain Eukaryota; kingdom Metazoa; phylum Mollusca; class Gastropoda; order Stylommatophora; family Arionidae; genus Arion; species Arion vulgaris. The sequence goes on from CM036756.1 coordinate 17,045,733, forward strand.
TAATTAGGTGCTTAGTGGTAGCACAGTTGTTTTGTTGTCATGTCCTGACAGCTACCTCTAGAATGAGAGATCTAAGCACTCCACACAAATAAAATCTCCATGTACTAGCTTCCAGTCACAGTTCATCTGCCTATTTAAGTTCTATGCCTCTGAATGCTACCTCTCATGACATGGCAGTAGCTGTTGTGTCCATATTACTGACAAGAAAACAAGCCAGTCCCATGCCCAATCTTCCTTAACCCGTTGAACCCTGGCTAACTACACCTTAAAACCCTCTCCCTGGGCTCCTGAGCAAAAACAGTACATATCAGAATTGTTTGAAAAACAAGATAGATTGGCAGAATTAAGTGTCCTATAATTTTTTATTGACTTACCCCATCATTTCCAGTATTCCTGCTTACTATGTCAGTCTTCCCAACATGTAGATCCTTCCTTTAGACACAGGAAATGTTGACAAAATTTGCACCAAAATTGTGTCTTTACTTTCTTGACTGTTCTGTCTTTGTAATCCATGTTTGGAAAGTCACTGACATGTTTGTTATATTTGAACATCAGTCGGTTCAAATAATTCTTCTTCTAAATGATCATTCGACTCACTTTCGATTTCGTTATCAGAATAATCATATTCTAAGTCTAATTCATCTTCAGAATCGTTTTAAAGAAGTTCAACAGCTTGCTCTGTTGTCATCCTTTTCGAGTGACCATTTTCGAAATTTTCAGCGTGTCGTTTCATCTTTTTAAAATTAATAAACAATTATCAAATCACTATATTTCAAAACACGATGCAAACCGCCATTTAGATAAACATTTAAGGGAAGCATTTCCTGTGTTTGACGTCACACTAGTACACAAGTTATCGCTGAACACCGACAAATAACGAGGAGGGTTCTCATCCCGATATGTAGGCACCCCGGTATACGTGTACTAATGATAATACCGTAATATCGGGAGGGCGGGTTCAAAAGGTTAATTGTGTCTTACGGCATTTATGGCAGGTTACAATTCTTTGCTACCATTTTTAGACCTGGTAGCATGGTCATTAAAGAACCATTGTTATTTATTATTGTACTATCATCATCAAATAGCTTATCCTAAGCTGAACTTTGCCACCCTAACAGTCCTTTGGAATTTCTCTCTCTCATAGGCCACATGTCCCACATCTGCATTCATCATGCTAAAATCATCAGTTAAATCCTGATGCTATCTTCTCCGCTGTCCTTCTCTTGCCGGGATGCCTCCTTCCATAATAATCTCCAACTTTCTTGTTTCTAGCATCAGCCAGTTTTCTTTGATTTTGAGTTCCATCTGAATAGATCTATTTGTTCTCTTCTCATTCCATGGTTATACAAAGAACTTTTCTATAACACTTACTTTCAAAAGAACCTTATATATTTTCCCATTGCCTTGTTAAATGTCTTGATTTTTTGTTTCTTTCTGATCCAGAAGCACTTGAGCTTTTTTTAGCGCTTCGGCTTGGTGCCATGGACATCGTAACCCTTCGGTTTGGTGCCACGAACACCATGAATCTGGAGAGCCTGTGGCTTTAATGCCAGCCCGCGGAATTGAACCCGCACTCACAGAGGTCTAGTCACCCGTACTCCAACGCGCTACGAACACGCTGGACAGGCAGGCAAATGTCTGTTTCAAACCCATGGGTCCATGTTTCAAACCATGTTTCATATGCTGGGCTGAAAGGTACAAATATCACAGCTATTTGGCTAACACTGTAAACTAGCAGCAAAATTTACCCCATTCTTTAGACCAAAATCACATACAAGCCACAGAGAGGGATAAAAATTGATGTTAAGAACCGCCCGAGTGGTTACCGGGCCCAAATTTGGGGTGTAAAGAATAGAACCACTGCTACCTGTCACGCATGTCGTAAGAGGCGACTAAGGAGGTTTGGCTGAAATCGAATGCACATGTCTTAAACGTGTAGAAGTCTATGCGTTTAGGGGCCTACCAAACCAATGTGCAACGTATACACGTTCTTGGCAAAGATTAAACATCACAAAGAGTGATTAAAATTGGTCATAAAGAATGAATGCAAAGAAGAAGATGTTAAGAACGAACACAGAAGACAAAAACAATATCTCTTCTACTTAGATTTAACTTTGTGATAACTTGCATGTTATTGTAGCGATTAATGTGTTGTATTTTAACCTCCACCGAAATGAATGAATGTGTGTTGTATGTACAATGTTAGAAAATGAGTTTTATTTTTTGTTGTTCTTGTAGGTTGAAATGACACCTTCTGTCTCAGTCAGAGTTCAAATTGAATATGACAGGGTGATTTTTCTGTTTTATTCTTCATTATTTCTAATTTGTTTTTACTAATATTTATATAATGATACAGGACATAATACATTCAAGGCACCATGCAGGTGTCATACTAGTTGTTTTTTAAAAGCATTTTTCTGTATTCTACTTTGATAATGTACTTTTTTTTAAACAAATTAATGGAAAAATTCATGTTCACCCACCATGAATTCAGTCATAGATCCAAATAGTGCGACTCTTACTGATTTTTGCGTCAAGGTTTGTTTTCCGTATAGTGTCTCTTGCCAATTAGCCACGCCTTTGACTTAAGATGTAATAAAATGATAGTCTCAAAATAGTACAAATTTTCGTTTAAATTATTGTTACAACGTACTCTCTATTACACTGTCCAAGTAAACTGATAATCTGCAAGTAAATATTTTCTTCCGTTTTGTATGCTTTCTCTGAACAGTCACCACAAGGTTTGCACAAAATTACTATAAATTTGTTAATATTTCTGTGGACACAAAGTTAAGGACAGTAATATGTCATACAAAATAGATCACATACCGCTATGTAAATTGCAGAAAAATTTGTTGTGTCTTGTCTTTCATTTTCTGTTTTAATCTTTAATGTTGTGTTAAAGTTATTTTTTGTTGTTGTAATCAAGGCATGACATTTTTGACTAGCATGGTTTTTAGTTATCCTCTAAATGAGTGGGAAGTCATGAACATCATCTGTCAATAAGTTTTGTTACCTAATTTTCTAACCTATCATTAGGGAAATGTTTATAAGTCAGATCCTGCATGAATAGAATGACATGTTGCTTAGAAACAGATTAGGTAGTAGTGTAAGCGCAGCTGCAAAATAGTATGAGATTTGTTTGCACACCAGTCAAGTAAAATCTCAGAGTGACTTCGCCTACACAAGTCTTCTGACCGACGTTTAGAGATGGTTACTAGCACAGAAGCCATGCAAGTGACCGAGATACTTGTTCCGACAATCACAACAAAAACACAGTCTGTAGGTGTGAAGTCATATCACGCAGAGTTGTGATGATTGACCATACCAGACTCGCCATGACCTGGCAAAACTGTTAAATGTCCCTATACTGCTATCGAGTAAACAAAACAGAAGTGACAATATAACCTACTGACTGGTCCTGTCAATACGGCTGATATAAATATATCCGTCCTTTGTTCGTTCTGCACCTCTGAGAGAAAAGTGCAAAGTAAAACTCGAAAAGGGTGGAGACTGCAGTAAAACTTGGAAAAATAGGTAAACACGTAAAAACAAAGTACTACAGTTTTACAAAATTCATAAACAGTGACGATAAACAGCAACGTTTCGACCAAAGGCCTTTATCAAGCAAACAATACAACAAGAATGACGAATTTCGAGGAACACTACAAATGGACGATTACATGTGGAAACATAAACCTATCTGATGAAAATCTGGGAATAAAAACGAACAACGAAATGAGTGCAACACAAAAACCGAGAGTGGAAAAGGAGAGGAACAATAAACAATATAGTGGATAAATGACACATATATGGAGCAAACACACATATAGATAACAAGGCACGAGATAAGACAGTACTAAGAAGCATAGGAATGTAATGCGTTGAGTCCAAGAGGTCGCAAAGTGCCATAGAATGAAATAAAACGGTTCTCCAGGGCGAATCGACTGCGATCATCGGAGGAACATGATCGGATGGCTGTGACCTGGACATCGTCAACTCCTGAATGGCCAGTATCATTGAAATGAGTGGCCACAGGAGTCACAGAGCATTGGCGAATATCGCGTAAGTGTTGGGCGAATCGGTCACTGAGCCTCTTACCGGTTTCACCAATATAGGCCTTATGGCATCGTTTGCAGGTGATAGCATAGATGATATTGCGGGACTCACACATGAAACTGTCTTGAATGGTATAGGTAGCTTTTGGAAAAGAGACAGTACGGGTCTGTATTACATATGCACATGTATTATAGCGCCGACGGCCACATTTGATGGTGCCAAAGTGACTCTGGATGTTAGGCTTGAGGCGACTGTGTACCAACAAATCCTTGAGGCTTCTGTCCCGTCTGTACGCCACCAAAGGATAGTGTTGGAAGACTGAACGTGTCTCAGGATCAGACTGAAGAATAGGAGATGATGGAATAAGACCTTTTTTACCAGGGAACTATGAGGGTGGAAAGTTAAGATAAGTTTAACCCTGTCAGACTTGGGGGTTCTAAGTATGTGAGAGAGGGCCTCCTGGCGAGCAATTAGCTGAACCCGATGCATGGCAGATGTAAGCACATTAGAAACATCAGTAAAAACTCCCAACTTCCTTGAGGCGACAAAAACTATACACATCCCAAAATGGTTTAAACTATTCTTTATCCACATCAGAAAAAGTGGCAGCACATGCTGTGTAGATCACATCATATACAGCATTCAGTTCGACGAATAAAAAGGGAAGATGTCTTAAACTGTAAATTCAGTCAAACTCAAGCTTCACTTTAGTCCAAAATTCAGATGTGCCATAGGTCCTTTTTTTCTTCTTTCGTCCGCTTTCAACTCAGACGAAGTTTCATCTCTGAAACTGAATTTTGCGTGAAAATCCGTTTTTCCAATTTCTTACAATGGCAGCAGCGTGCACATTGTAAATTACTTTACACTGGCAGCCGTGTGCTCAATGTACTCGTAATTAGTATTCCTCGCCATACAGGCAGATTTTCTCCGACTTCAGAGGTACTCACGTTATCGTCCTGAGTAAGACCAGGGACTCGAACAAATGCCGGACGGTAGGTTCGAACCCGAGCTATGAGGCGTCTCACAGCTAGCAGGCCGAGCTACTATCAACTAATCTAGGCAGTCCCCCGCCATAGGTCCTAATAATGGGGCACAGCGTAACATTCTTTGTGCAAACCACATAGATCATAGAGTGTTTGTAAGAACGAGCACAATAAATAAAGAAGAAATCATAAATTAAATAAACAGTAGTGTATGGTTCTTTTTTTCATGCATTCAGACGTGGGTCTTTCTTACATTGTTTCAGTTTTTATGATATTTAAATCTTTCATCCTTATACATCCATTTTCTAGTAAATGTGAGGAATTAAAACTTCACCCTTCCGTTTCAAATATAACGTCTATTATTCCTTCGGCCACTATTTCCATGTTTTCTGTGAATTGTACACACTTGTATCTGGTTTTGGATATAACATAGTGATTAAAATGTCATAATATTTACCTGTTGACATTTTTTTAATCTCAAATTTTGGATGTAATAATTACAGATGAATGATATGACAAAGACTTCAAACAAGTTACCTAACAACAATCGATATCAACATGGTCTAATGACACATTCGCCAGCAACAAGACAACCTCTCAGCGTACAAAAGGTAGACTACTGAGAAATTGAATTTTTAAATATGTTCTTTTATTTAAAAGTTATGTGATTATGCAATTCTGGAACTGCTATATTCCTATATCCTGCAGAATCATTTAAAAAAAATATTTTAGCAGGTTCAGGGGAGTGGCATGTAATACTGTTTTCTTGTAATATCAAATGAACTGTATTTGCGATTCATTATACTCATCTCTTTAGATGCAGTAGTAGCTGTTTTCATCAGTTTTCATTTTCTTTGTTTGCTCTAGTAGAACAATGTAACTTTATGTTTGTGATATTAGCCATCTGAGCAAAAGTACATTATGCTGTAGTTTGCATTAAGGCTGTGATCTCTATGCCTTTCAATCCAGCACATCTGATTTTGAGTCCATTTCATAGCCATTTACAGTAACCACCCTGACCACAGGCAACATCCGTAGTTCTTCTCCATAGCAGCGATCAAATCTGCTTCCATAGAGCTAGCAGTTGGTAGGATCCCATAGAGCGTTCTGGATAAGGAATTATCACTTTAGACATAAAATATTGCTCTATTGTACAATGTGTCCATGAAGGAATTACCCTCGAATGTTAACTTTGACGAGCAAGGTATTCCTTGTACGTTTTTCTTAATTTCTGCATTGTTTGCAGAGCTTCCCCCAACTTAAGATGTCGTTTTAGGATGCATGGTTCACTTAGTATGATCAGAGGACACAATTAATGGGCAGGTCTGAAAGCAAACAAGAGAAAAAGTGCTTTAAAAGATTAGAAAGAAAGGATAATTCAGCACTTGTGTACAATTTCGTTTCAGACACCCATTAACAAAATAAAAAAGAAATCTGTTCGACTCAGTAAAAGAGCATCAGTAAAACGCTACAATAATCGCAAGTCAAAAGATCTAATTACCCACACATTTGTAAATGAAGAAGACCATGGCTCCACCTCGGTGGCCTCACATGGATCCTACAATGACTTTGCGGTGAGTTCATTATAACTGCAGTATTTTTTATATATATATAGTCATAATTTTCTCTCACACTGCATGGTTTTTTTTTAAATGCTCAGCGAAACTCTTTGGTTAGCTAGGTAGGGGTATTCCCCTTTCAAGAAGTAAGATGTCATCTTGCCTCTATTAGTCTATGGGACACTCTTGGGCAAGTTGGAGTACCCATTTAGCCACTCCCTCCTTAACAGGGTGCCATGAAGTTAATGAAAGCAGGTGGTGGATGGCATGAAAGTATGGATGGCAACCGACAGATTGTTGTTGGTTATGGTCTCCATTATGTGGCTACTTTTTTTATTTTTACTGATATGAATTCAGGCATAGTAGTGGAACCTCATGCTGTCTGTATTTCCCTACGTTTTTTTTGCAATTTGAGCTAGGTCCAGTATTTTTATAATGTATCTATGTCAAGATCAATTTTCTAATGAAATGCAATAGCAAATAAAGAGATTTTAAAATGAACAAACTGCATCCTTGTAGACCATTATTAAAAGATGGATTGGGTGTATATGTTGTATGTCAGTGGAGGGGTATTGACTAGGACAGCTCTCCACTGGACAGCGAATGGGAAGAGAAGGCATGGATGGCCAAAGAAAACATGGAGAACGGAAAGAGAATTGCAAAATGGTGGCCTAACTTTGGGAACGATTAATAGAAATCTGATAGAACACCAACAATGGAAATCTTGTGAAAGTCTTGTGTGTCTAGCGGGATTTTAAAGGGAGTTTAAACGATTACTCAAGTATAATAACTGTTTATTTTTTTTAGTTAATGTAATTTTCATGTGTATGTTCACTATACTTGTTCTTTTTTCCTCATATATTTAACTAGAATTTTGTGAGCTCATCCAAAGCTTCCTCGCCTGAAGTTCCACACAGTTAAAGGTAAAACTGCACAGGTGAGCATGATTATTTAGAAGAATGTTATGTTTTTGTTGGATGTTTATTCCATGTTGTCACACCATTTTATTTTTTATTTTTGTGTAATGCCTGTCTGCTGTCTCTTTAATAATCATGTTCACTAATGTTGTTTAGCATAGAATTGAAGCTATTCTCTCTGCCTTTTTAACCCGGATTGGGGCATAGGCCCTCAACCAACTGATGCCAAGTCTTCCTATTGAAAACTGGAGTGGAATATAACAAGAAGGGTCTTTTCCTGGAACCCACAGGGACAGCAAAAGAAGGGAGGCCGAGAAATACATGGAGACGAGATTTGGAGGCGGAGAAACAATATAAAGAAGAGCAGGAGGGAGCGGCAGGAGATAGCTAGAGATAGGAAGACTTGGCAAGAAAAGATATTCACTACTTTAAAATAATAAATTATTTTCCTGAGACCCCTAGGATTGTTGCCGGAGCTACGGAGTTCGTGCAATACTCGGCAGGTGGCGTTCCTTTTCTGCGGAGAGGAACGAGTCATATGGGGTAAAACCCGTGCAATGAAGTCAATCCTTCGGCTTTAAAACCCTTTAATGAATTATGCCTTTTGTCCTCTAGATTCCAGTTCTGCTAGAACATTTATTATTATAAGTGATATTCCAAGAATATATAGTGGTGAACTCGAATAACACTCTGTGGTTGAAACTCAGATGTACCTTGCCTTTTATAGGCACAACACACATATCACAAAGTGATTGATAGAGCTAACAGGGAGAAAACTGCTTCTGCTCAAATTTCACAAAAGTTTGGTTTATACGTGATTATACTAAAGCAAACTAAGCAAAATTCCAAAATCATATCTATTGGCAATCCATTGCAACATAACTAAGCAACTGACCGCTACTGCAGACAGATTCTGTTTAGAGAAATAGGCAGAAATCATTTTTTAACATTTTATGAATTATAACTGTACTTATGATATCATTTTCAGACTGACTTCATAAAGCCCAACAGTCACAGCAGTATGCCATGACAGTTGTAGTATATTATTATACTCATCTAGAACCTAGACTATGATATTCTGCCTTGGGTGCATTGTGTATGCACATGTATTATTTTTGGTAGATGTTAATGTTACTATTCATTCTTGAGGCTTGTTATATCTGACTTACAAAACACATAATCACAAAGTACTGTAGTTTTACAAATTACAAAACAATGACAAAATACAGCAACCTTTCGACCAACAAGGTCTTTATCAAACAAACGAACAGGAGTGACAAATTTTAAAAAACAAATGGACGACCAAATACAAACGTTTCTAATGAGTAAAACTATTTGATTGGCAAAACATGTAATCACAAAGTAATGTAGTTTTACAAATTACAAAAACAATGACAAAATACAGCAAATGTTTGACCAACAAGGCCTTTATCAAACAAACGAACAACAGGAGTGACAAATTTTAAAAAAAAAAATGTTTGTTTCATTAAACGTTTGTATTTGGTCGTCCATTTGTTTTTAAATTTGTCACTCCTGTTGTTCATTTGCTTGATAAAGGCCTTGTTGGTCAAACGTTGCTGTATTTTGTCATTGATTTTGTAAAACTACAGTACATTGTGAATACGTGTTTTGTCAATCAAATAGTTTTACTACAGTCTCATTCATATATATTGTGTATATCTGACTTATGAGCATGCATGGATGACTATTTAAGTTAGATTTCTTCTTCTGAAATCAACTTCTCATGATCAGAAGTTCAAAAAGATATGAATTACCTACTGAATCCGGTGATGATCCAATTCATGGCAGTCCTATTCTTTGCAAGATAACTGTAAAATGTGTACATATTCCATTTCCGTTGTGTATCCATGCTTGTTATGGCTAGCATACTCTCTCAGGATAGGTTATGGAGTCTGCCTGTCTATGTTTGTGCACGTCCTAATACTGTTTGCAAGACATCAGAAGTTTGAATAGCGGTCTTCTCTTATTTTTTTCTTTTCCCCAGCAATTCTTTGAAAACTTGCCAGTGTGCCCAACATCTGTTGGGGGACTTTCTCTGCCAAAGATTTCTGTAGACTCATCCATAGTCTCTATCTCGATCCCTCATCCATAGTTTAAAGTTTGATCCCAATAGATCTGGTAATATGGGGCACAAATATGTGTGCAACAGTGGCCACCAAACTGATACAAAGATCTACAGCTGCCTTAATCTCACAGACAGACTGTGTCGTCAACACAGATAAGTGCAGCTCTATGCTCTTTACGATCTCTTTCTTAGACAAAAGAGTGACATCATTAAAATAAATGGAGAACTGCTAGAGTACAAAAAACCTACTTGTTTCAGAGTTATATTCAATGATAAAGTGACAGGTGTCTTTATTCTGTCTCCAATGGAAGTATTAGGTAGCGGCAGTTACTTGCATTGTCCTTTCTCAGTCCAAATATGTGATAACATTCAACTATTTTTGCTTCTTCACTGTATTCTGTCCTCAGCTGCAACTCAAGTCCTATGTCCCCACATAAATATGTAAGCATGACACTTTTCTTGAAATTTTACCTTCAATACTTTTTCTGTAAGAATTATTTTTGTTCTCATTGTGACCAAACAATGAGTCTGTGCATACTTCTCAGTAATTTTAAAAACAGTTCTTGTGGTGTACATATTCCATTCTAGAGTTGTGCTATATTTTGTAATGTACATATAATTGTGTTAAATATACTGTATAATCGTTCAAATAAACATTCGGATAAGCAAAGAAGTAACAACAATGGACAGAGTCTGGAAGAACAGAAAGCTGTCCACTAAAACAAAAACCTTTATATTCCAGGCATATGTACTCTGTACACTTTTTAAATGTTAGTGAAACAGGGTGCACCAGGAGAAACACCTAAACAGTGTCCATATTTGATATGTTTGAACGCCCGAGTGGTTACCGGGCCCAAGTTTGGGGTGTAAAGAATAGAACCACTGTTACCTGCCACGCATGTCGTAAGAGGCGACTAAGGAGGTTTGGCTGAAATCGGATGCACATGTCCTAAACGTGTAGAAGTCTATGCGTTTAGGGGCCTACCAAACCAATGTGCAACGTATACACGTTCTTGGCAAAGATCAAACATATCACAAAGTGTGATTAAAATTGGTCAAAGAACGAAGCGAAGAAGAAGATATGTTTGAAGACTTCTTGACATTCGCTAGAAAGATGAAGGGTACAAAGGCGAAGGATTGACTTCACTGCACCGGGTTTCTCCATATGGCTGTGTCCTTGTCAGCAGAGATGGCATGCCATTTGCCGAGAGCAAAGCACAAACTCCATAGTTCCAGCAACAATCCTAGGGATCTCATGAAAAAATAGCAAATGCCTCAGTCTGGATTCAAACCCACAACCTTTCAGTACAACAGGCCGCTCGAGTGATTACCGGGGCCCAAATTTGGGGTGCAAAGAATAGAACCAGTTACATGCCACGCATGTCATAAGAGGTGACTAAACAGGTTTGGCTGAAATCGAATGCACATGTCCTAAACGTGTAGAAACCTATGCGTTTAGGGGCCTACCAAACAATGTGCAACGTATATACGTTCTTGGCAAAGATTAAACATATCACAAAGAGTGGTTAAAATTGGTCATAAAGAACGAATGCGAAGAAGAAGTACAACAGGCAAATGACTTCGCCATTGAGACCCTCTAGAAATATAAGATCACCAATAATGTGATGTTAAAAGGAACCAGCATTTTTCATGTTCCGTGTTCAAAGTCAAATGGGACACATTCAGTCTGTAGAATGCGAAAAGACCTCAAGGAATTGCAGAAAGGTAGATCTTGAGCTATCCTCTACTTCTGTATAAGGATGTGTTTAAAATCGAAATGCATGATGGTATTGAAGTTAATTCCTGGGATCAAGCGGTATGGATAGGAAATATAAATTTATTACAGTGAGGTACAAGGTGGCAACAATTGTAGAAGACTTTTTTACCTGGAGCAGATCATCATAAATTCTAATTTTCCCCTTTTTGGAGCACAGTTTACACATTTTCATCTGCAACGAAGGTAAGGTGCCAACCATATTCTGTAAAAAAATCTATAATAACAACCAAAGACGTACCACATAATTTGCATATGTATTTTTTTAAGTATGTACTATATATATTTTTTTGTATGACCAAAAAAATGTATTCAACTTTATCATAAATTTATACTGCAATATAGCAAATACACATCCTTGAGAAAATTTATCTTGCATTTAACACATCCATCAGATAAGCTGATTTGTCAAACACAATTCCATGAATAACTTTATCCATATGCATGCTTATAATGTATGTAACTTTATAAGCCACATGATCAAAATATATATCATTAGAAATGAAATCATACTTGAGGTCATAGCATGGAAAATAAACATTAAAATGTTGATTGTCAACATTACTTATGATTTGGTCATTGTTATAAAAATACAGGATGTCCAAGATAAAAGTAGCCCCGTTGAAAAATCAAAAGTTGCCAGCCAGGTACACAGTGCGTTTTGTCTATTTAAACCGGTTCTGACTAGCTTGTCCTTTCGTCACATTTGTTCATCCATCGCCCATTCCCACACCATCACAAAAAGACTTGCTCACTTGGCCTATAATACACCATAATTTGACCTCATATTCATAAACATATGTTAGATTGGCTCGCTTGACGGGGCAGCTCTTATCTTGAACACCCTGTAGTATATATTTACATTCACTAACAGATGTCTTTACATCATATACTATATATTAAATGGTCATAAAGGATAAATACAAACTTGTGAAACAGAACAAGATAGAAAACAATATTGCTCAGGGTTAAAGTGATGATTGATTAAACAGAATCTCAGAAAAACAGTCACTTGACTGGAACCCACAGGAGAAGAGTAGAAAGACCAGAATACCTGTTGAAGGATAGTAGATGAGATACAAATCAGTGGAAAGCAACAATTGCAGCTCTATGTTCCACTACGGACAAGTTGTAGAGTATTTTGTAAAACTAAATTTACTTTATTTTGGTGAAATTTACTCTACTGATGTAAAAAGTACTTAATAATTATATCTTTTTACGACTTCTGGACAGTTTTTGTTTCAAGTTTGTTTATATAATAATTTCATTGTTCCAAAATGTTAATAAACTTTTTCAGACAATTTAATAATAAATTTCACACCATATGTAATTGTGTTGTGTGTTCTATACATTCATGCGATGTCTGGAGTCATTCTGATGTGTGTCATCTTCTTCTGCACACAAAAAAACAACTCATAAAATAGTACCTTTGTCCATCCAAAAGAATAACATAATTATGGAGTAGAGATTTGTCTGTACATAATTACATTAAACCAACACACATGGAAATTGGGTTTTCTGAACCTAATCGCACAATATCTTTTCTTCAGACGCTCCATATCGACCGCATGTTAAACCACTCTTTCTGATTTGTATGTGATCTGAGCAAGCCTAAGAGCGTTTGCACATTGTGTCAATGATGCGCCTACAGGTAGGCCAGCACATCTGATTTCTGCAATGTTTTTATTTTAGCCGACTGGCGTAGGCGATCATGGATCTCCACAAATCTCTGGTGTTTGTTATCATCTCAGATGTTGACATTCTACCATGCCATGAAGTCAGGATATCCAAAATGTTCTCTCTGTCACATCTGCCCTCAATTTTACTGGTTATGACAATGTGTTCTAAACCTCCCTTCCTCATTACATGTCTGAAAAATGAACACATATAGTCAAGAAATAAACTGGATTCTTCAATATCTCCAGCAGGAAAGAAAATATGCAGCATTAAAATAATTGTTCAGTCACATAGAAAAATAAGCAAATAAAATGACTTACTTTATAATGTCTGCAAGCAATTGTTGTTTCGGTCTTGAGCCATGCGTAGATCCTTTTTCCATTATAAAGTTGTGATATTTCTATGAATAATACAAGGTGAAATATAAAATATGGAAGAGAATGAAATAAACAAGAAAATGTATATTAGTGGACCCAATGTCCAAGATCAACAAACTGCTGCCAATATGAATGTGTGCAGGAGAGTATTTGCTATCAAACAGATGTACAAGGCCTAAGATGCAGGGAATGAGAAGACATGGTAGAGAATAAAATTAATGAGTGAAAATGACAGTCCCAAAATTGTGCTGACAATAGATATACTCACTGTAACTGCAACACAGCTCAACATAGACTTTCCAGGGCAAGTGAAGAAGAAATATACTAACTTCCATTGATTATTCCATGCCCACCTCTCCAAATACAGCCAGATTTTATTTACACTTTGTATACCGCCTGGCATAGGCAATCACGGATTGTCACAAATGTCTGATTTGAGAGCACTGACAATCAGTTCAGGTACTTACATATCCAGAATTTTCTCTGTGTTGTCCTCTACTTCAGCCAACATTGATTTTGCCAGTTGTTACAAAGCGAGTGTTCTAAACCTTTTCTCAAGATATGCTCTGAAAATGTTGATAATGAGCTTTCTCTGTATGTTTGCCTCTTTCATAACATTTTAGCAGTACATCGGATTTTCAGCATCTTTCAGTAAAACCACATGTCTGTGGCCTCCAAACTTTTCAGTCTATTTATTGTCCATGACTCATTTTGATGTTTAGTACTGTCTATTGCAGCAGTGATGAATTTCAATTTCCTTGGATGAATTATTGCATACAAGGCTCTTCTTTTCTGGAATTATGTTTGTGCCTGACCTATTCTGTTCTTTGTTTTTGACCTACGTCTACAATCAGAGTTCCAAGGTATTTTAATTTGATGAACTTGTTTTAGCCATTTTATTGTGATGCAAAATGGGAAATCCTACCCACTTGTGAAGCACCATCCAAAATCTTAAAATGTGCATAGGTTTTCTACTCTGACCAAGTTCATAATCCCACACACACTCGAAACTGTACAGAGATTCCAGACTTGCAATAAAGATATCTTGTTCTCAGAAATAACAAGCCAGCAATAACGTTACATGCCCTCTACTGCTATCATCGTTATATGCTGTAATGTATTGGAGGTGAGTTGGTAAGTTCTCTCCGACTTGCAACTACCCTCATTCAGCACCCTTACTCAGAAATTTTGGAGTTAAGCATGTTGTTACTAGATTTTAACACACTGTTGTTCTATTAATGAACACAGGACCGGAACTCTCAGTTGCAGAATGCTGACAGATATAATGAAGATCAGATCACTTGTGGACTATTTACTTTGGCAATGAAGATGATCTGATGACTAATTAACTAACTAACATGGTTTTATTTCAGTTTGAAGTTCAATAGCTTCTGGAATATGTAGGGGGGCCCTGAAGAGGGCCCAAAGAAGAAGAAAGAGTATTAGGAGATTAGACAAATAAAGGAAAGAGGCAATTTCTTGTGGTAATATGTCACAAAACCAATAAATGATGAATGAAAATATGTTACAGCCAGCAGAAACATATGTACACATCCAGTCTTAGATAACAATGTATAATCTTCTGTCTTGTCCACTCCCAAGATGAGAAAGCTCTATTCTTTCATTACCGAAAACACCAAAACATATACCTCGAAAGCATAACCTTTCTTAGTTTCTTCGTGTAAGCCGCCATGTAAGTACAATAACATTTTCTTTCTATTGTTAGCAAAGTCAGTAGTCCCTCACTTAACGAGGTGTTCATTCAACAATTTACCTCCAGAATAATATACTTAGTTCTAAAATCACATATAATGTCACCGAGAGGTTAACAATATCATGAGGTCATCAGATTTTGACCAATTACATTGAACTTGATATGATTTCCTCACTAACCACCAGGCAGTTGCTTTTATTTCAATGACAAACTTTCATATATTGATCACTTTTCACTATTTTATTGCATATTTAAGTACCATTAATGTCAAGTGACATCTTTAGTTGCTTAGTCAACAATGGTATAATTTTTATTGCTTTAAAGATGCAACTTCTGGAACCATCCACCATCGTTAAGATAAGGACTACAGTACTGAATTATCATGTCTTACATTTAACTATAGTCATTCACACCATAGATATCAATATCACAGCGATTTATCAAATCGCAGCAAACTTCACACAATATATCTTCATTTCTGTGGACACAGCTCTTCAGAAAACATGCATATTATACCAACAACTATCCAAAAACTAAATGTACATGAAGAAATGATTTTTTACAAGTATAAAAACAATAATTTGTACACTTGTATCTTACAAACTATACAATTATTTTACTACACAGGTGTATATAATAATGTAAATCAAACATAGTTTTCAATACTTTCTGAATATAATCCTACCCAATTTTTTTTTATCTAGATCAGCACAAATAATTTTTTCTTATCCATTCCGTAACACCATCCAACTCTATGTATCAACCTTTTGCCATATTACCTTTCCCACTCTATTTTTTCTCTGGTTATTATTACAAATGAGTTTCTATCCCCAAACACAAATTCAGAATAAATATATTAACACATTTTTTAAACAAAATTCCTGCTGTAATTTGTAATTTCTTTTGCTACTGTGAAAAGGCAAGACATATACAACACAAAAGTGCTGCAAGTAAACCAACACAGTTGTGTCTGCTCACATAAAATATATATGTCAAATCTTCATGCAAACAGTTTCTTTGTAAATTATATGTACATTAATGCTGTTTCCTGCTGGCCGCTCAAAACAATGAGTAATGATCACACACATGAACACCAAAATTTCAACAACTACACCATAAAAATCTGTTTTAGACGCATCACCATATATGCACATGTTTTTGAGCAGGCTTAATAACTCTTCTGATCAACTGATATTCTGTCATGGCACTATGTGGTCATCAATAGTTTTTCTGTGGGTCTCTTACATTAACCCTACTTGTGAAGCACCATGAGAAATCTTGGAATGTGCATAAGCCATCCACTCAAACCTTATAACCGCACCTTTTAAGCAGTAAAGAAAAAACCAGACTTTGCAATAATGAGATCTTGTTCTCAGAAAAAAAAAGCCAAAAATAAGGTCAATTAAAACTAATGGTTTGCCATATGTAAAAATACTGCTGGCTAAGAAGTTCTGCATCAATTTCTTATTGTATACAAATTGAGAACAAAATTTTCTTTAATACTTAAGTCTGATCTTTAGTTCTGCAATAGCAAAGCACTAAAGCATAAATGTTAAATGACTGATTCATACAGTTGTGGTACATTTGTTTTACATATGCACCCCAAGTAACACTTGGTAAATGATAAAAAAATAACCATATCACATGAATCGACAGCTTCAAAATATTGTTCCATTAAAGCATGTCTCAAGTAACAATTACAAACTAGTCTCCCTCTGTTAATGTAGACGCCATAATATCAAGTCAACTGCGGTGTAGACATGAGCTCTAACTGTGCAAACAAAATGGGAGGGTGATGATGATGTATTCCACTTAAGTACTCATCACAATGTAATTTTAACATATACATGGGACTGGCAAAGGAGAAAAATTAACAGAAATAGTTTTAAATTCCTTAGCAATGTCTTGTTTCTTTTCTTTAAATGAAGTCCAGTGTGATTCCTTTACATAATTATTCATATGTGAAAAACAAACGAAAAACAATTTAAAAGCTTTTTATACAATTCACTATATATATAAGTAATGTTCAACTCTTTCTAACTCGTGTCCTATTTATGGCCTTAAATATTAAGATTAAAATTGGGCAAATATTGAAATTACAACTATTTGAAACAAGAGCAGGCTCATTTTTTTTCAAGAATTGTCTAATATTTAGTATCACAATTTTACAGTTCACTATATATATAAGTAATGTTCAACTCCTCCTAACTGTCCGACTGTCTTGTCCTATTTATGGCCTTAAATATTAAGATTGAAAATGGACAAATATTGAAATTACAACTATTTGAAACAAAAGTACTCATTTTTTCAAGAAGTGACTAATATTTTGTGTCACAATTTTTAAAAATGGTTTCAAATGCTAGACTTCATGCTAATTAAGAAGTGTAAACATGTTATCAGATAGGAAAATAAAGATCAGAAGACTAAAAGCAAGCATACTCCCAGTGACAACGTATGGGTGTGAAACATGGATAGTTGAAAAACATATATGTGCTTTTGAATATAAGTCTTACAGAAGAGTGCTCCGTATAGTATGGGCCAAGAAGAGAACAAAAAGATCTATCCAGAAAGAACTTGCAATCAAAGAAAACTGGATGATGCTATAAATAAGAATGAGAAAATTGAAGTATTTTGGAAATATAAAAAAGACACAAAGGATTGGAGACCATTATGGAAGGAGGTATCCCTGCAAAGATGAGAAGAGGAAGATCATGGAGAAGATTAATTCAGGATGTAACTGATTGATTTGAGCATGATGGATGCAGAGGCGGGACATCTGGCCTATGAGAGAGAGAAATTACAAAGTACTGTTAGGGCAGCAAAGTTCTGCTCAGGACAAGCTATTTGATGATGACGATGAACCATGTTATCAAATGTACAAACTCATATGATATAAACAATGAAGAAATTGTAAGCGCTATTAAATGAAATTCCACTCACAAAAAAAATCATGACAACAAACCAAAAAAAAACCCCCACTGCAACCGTCACTTGTGATCATTCTTACATCAATGGTCTATTCGGTGTGATACACTGTAAAAATGATTATCTATATATTCACAAATAGTGATAACTGTATCATAACATGAACAAGTCATGAATAAGATTTTCAACATGAAAATGCTAGAGCTGCACTTGATGACAAATGAGATGACATATTACCACAAGAATAAGAGAAACATCAGAAATAGAAGTAATACGACTTTGTTATGATTCAGCATGTCATCTCTTTAACATTTTCTTATTAACTATTATCACATCTTTTTGTCATGCCCATGCCCGAAATTTTTTAATGATGTTTACAAAACTTTGTAACTCCAAACTTACAACTTTACTTTTTTAAATCTTTTCATATTTTTTTTGCCTTCTTTCATGGAGAAGATTTTCAAAGACCAAAAACTATCATCTTTGAAGACCAAGACAATGGTTTCAAAAATATTTTATACAATTTATATTTTTTTTTCAATGTTAACTTGATGTTAACAATGTTTTTTCATTTATTTAAATAAATGTAATTTAATATTAATTCTACCCATATTACCCATCAAAACAAATAAGTTTCAACATAGACCATTTATTTTGCACCTGTTGTTATTCAAAGATTAATAATAGCTGAATCATCACAAAATTGTTTCCTCTTTAAAGAAAAGTATATAAAGAGATGAATGGCAGAGGTAAAAAAGTGTGTCAATGTTAAGCATGAATTAATTAAGCCACATGTCCAATATCCTGTGAGCAATAACATGTCCATATTCATTGTCCATAAAGTCTCTCGATGCCATTCATTATGCAAACCACTTTAGCTGCAACATAAGATTTCTCTAAGAGTTCTGTCAGTGATGACCGGAGACGCTGATTTCCTTGTAGAATGCTGCAGCCATTCAATAGGAGGCAAAGGAACTTCGCTAGGCTGTGGTGCAACAGATGACTCCATTGCATAGGCATCACACGAAAATGGATATATGATGTCTGATTTTGCTGAACTAGACAGCTCAAATGTCACTTTTCTCTCTGAGTCAGACAGTCCCATGTCAGCACTGCCTCTTCTTGGAAAAGACTTGGGGATTACTTGGTCCATAGCATTGGTGTGTTTTCTTGGGGATTTATTAAAGTGCTTTCTGCTGCTCTGATGCTTGTGCTGCTTGTCCTCCTGAAAGACATCATAATGACCAGGACTAGCTTGGATCTCTTGAATGTGGTAAACTAGCCCTGAGCTACCATTCCAGTGCTTTCTATAACCCTGACGACACAAATCGACAGGAAGCCTCTGTCTCACAGCTGACGGCATGTTGTATTAGAACCTGCAACAGATAATTTCAGTTTACACAGCAGTTATAGCCAGATCACAGTATATAACAATTACAATATAAAATCTGTACAGTGTATGGGGAAAGGAGGGGTATGTTAAGAGAAGACTATGTTTTTCTGAAATCTTGACAACTTAAGGCGGACCACTACTTTCTTTTCAATATATCCAAGAAAACATCTGAGAGCGAACAAAGACGACAATATAATAGTAGTTTGCAGACATGTACCAAAATAAAAGTGTCCTCAAAGTGACAATTCTGTTCAGATTTGTTTGTATTAATGCTTCTCATGAGAACTAATTATCCATGTAAGCGAGATCAAGAGTCCAGCCCTATTGGAAACTGATAATAAAACATGGGTCATGTTCAAGTTGTGCGTGCATGTGAAAAGAATCTTTGGAAGTTGAAAATCAAAAAGAGCAGTCTGTAAAGTCGCAGACATCTTCGGTCAAAAAGTGCAGATATGATGTAAACATTGCACATAATCCCCACAAATAACAAGCCTGAGCAAATGGAGAAGAAGAAGTATTAATATTTATCTAACTAATATGTTGCAGACATATCTCATGTTGTTAATATTGACAACTATATTACATCAACAGTTTTGTTCATCATTTCATCTCATTTTTTGGAGCACATAAATACATCATGCCTCACTAGAGGTATTCAAGGCCAGTAAACACACTGGTCAAGATCGTGTTTCATCTCTTATAGGATTTCCCAGACACAGATGTGTCTGGTAAATGAAGTACAGATCGATATGATATCCACTGTGGTGATACCTGGTGGAAACCTATAAGCTGGAAAGGAATTAGCTCCTTCAACTACAGCATATCTCAAGATTGTAAGAGAATCAAAGAAAAATCCCCTATCAGAGCAGAAGATCCTCAACTTGTGACATTACAATATCTACCACATGCGCCTGTGTGGTGTTGAGCCCTCAAGGGGAGCAAAGAATAGTAACACTACAGCATACAAGGCATGTCATAAGAGAAGACTGAGGTAGGGTCCTAGGGAAGCTATCCTAGTAAATAAAGTGTCACAGAAATTGGATGATCTGGCCTACTTATAGGCGCATAACTGGCACAATGTACAATCGCTCTTAGGCCAGGATCATATACAAATCACACAAGAGTGGTTAACAAGTGGTTGATATGGAGCGTTCGAAGAAGAAGACTGCCACATTGAGTCAAGCAGACCTACACAGTATGAAAGAAAGATGTGGAAAGAGTTGGTATGAGAAAATGCCAATCCAGTCAAAAGTAAAAACTTCACTGACACAGGGAACAAGAGTGCAAACTCATCTCTTTTGAAATAAACCAAAACTCCCATATTTAAATTTGCTGCAGTGTTTCACACACTCCAAATATTATGATATACTGGTTAAATAACATATTCCTCCTATGTTTAACTTCCTCACATAGTCTTTGTTTGTGGTTTACTTATGTAATTAATGTAACTCTACAATTATTATTATTATTAAATGACAAGAGTTGATCAAATCAAGATTCAATGAAATCCCATACATGTAACATCTGAGAGACTTTTCATCAGCTTACCTTCCACTACTGATTATCCTCATTTTGTAATCAGTTACGCAAGAACAAAAGTTCAAGCAGAAAGATGAGTTGCCTCCATGAATTCAGTGATGATCAACAGCAGAGTCCCATTTAGTGTAAGAAATTTGAGCAGTTTTACCGTATGATGTGTACATATCCCATTTACATTGCTGGTTGTCCGTGTCTGTTATGGCTGATGTGTCAATGGGAGGAAATTATGGTCTTACTGTCAATGTTCCTGCAAATCCTAACACTGTCCACAAGACATCAGAACTTTTGAGCGCTTCCTTTTACGGCACTGCATCTAAAGAGTGGAAATTTGTTTGACCATTTGGCTCTGAGGTCAACCCAGCCCTAATTGGGTACCAGAAATGCACTGAGAAATAAAGGTGGCAGGCGTGATGTTGACCACATCACCCATCGTGTGTCAATGAAAAATACGTGTCTAACACCATATTCCCCAATATACCTCATGGTATGAAAATTGGTTTTTTTACTGATTGCAATCTAAAGATTATTCACATGAATGCTGGTTTGAACAAACTTTATCAGTAAATCACTACCTGGCTTAAAAGTTATGACAGGTAGTATAACAAGAAAATAAACCTTGCCTTTAATCGCCAATGACTAGAAATGTAAGGTAATTACACTTGACAGCCCAATTTATGTTTCCATTTGGCTGTGATTATATTTACATTTATATGATAATGTATATGAATTGTATATAATATTTACAGAACTGTTTAGTTTGATCTTTACTCTCTGCATCAACGGTCAACATTCTAACAACTCAGTTATCCGAGTTAACTATTTAAACAAACTTTAATAGTCTTTTATTATTTTAGACATATTATTCAACTTTTTATTTTTGTCTTGTGAAATAAATATAAATGTTGCTTCTAATGGTCCTGAGTCTGCAAATCAGAAGGAAGAAATTCTGATTGGACCTGCATGCTTTTTTTTTTTTTAATACATCTAAGGAAGTTGTGAACAAATCTATGAACCAGTCAATCTATGTGGAGACTTTAAATGGCACAACAGGTGAATCATTTGTTTGCTAGTAAAATTCTGAACATAAGAAAAAACAGAGAAAACTGGACGGATCTTGAGGTTGTGAACCAGCATTGAAAGCTGACAGGATTGTGTGATGTTTCTCTCTGGATTACCTCTACACACAAAGGTTGTTGAGAACTAGTGATGCTGAGCTGATCGCTCTTTTGTACTCAATTACATGTGTTGCCAAGGCCTGCAAAGGAGAGCAAAGAACAGTAACACTGTGACCTACAAGGCATGTCATAAGAGGCAACTGAGGTAGGTGTCTAGGGAAGATACTGTAGTAAATAAAAAGCATTGCAGAAATCAGATGTGCTGGCTTACATGTAGGCACATAATTTGCACAACGTACAATCGCTCCTAGGCTTAGATCACATATAGATTACAAAGTGGTTTAACAAGTGGTCCATATGGAGCATTTGAAGAAGCATATATTTTGAAGCTGGTGTGCGATACTATATAGGGTGTATGTGATTGTTCAGTGGGAGATTGACAATAGCTAACTTCCTACTGTGGTGAGTCCTTGGCAGGTGAGCAGTATCTGTTTTGCTATCTCATATGGACAAGTACAATGATGTTCGTCCATCACGGGTGATGATGACCACAATTTTCATCCAATGAAATGTAGTTGCATTATGTTTGTCTGTGTGTGCGTAGATGACTAGTGAGCCCAATGCAGGCTTGGAATATTCTTGTACAGTGTGGGCAAGGTATACTTGCACTTGTGGGGAGTTTTACCACCTTTCTATTTTGAAGTTTTTGTTCCATCTGTGCTGTTTTACCTGCCTCGCAATTCGAAGAACCGTGTTGAAGAAGTGTGCGCCAGGCTGATCTGTCTTAAGCATCATTCTCCCAGTTGTCAACATCTATGCCAAAGGATTTCCTCGAGTTCTTGAGTGTGTCTTTGAATCGCTTTTCTGACTACCCTGTGAGCGTTTGCCGCTATGCAGTAAAAGAGTCGTTTGGGTATTCTGCAATCTGGCAATCGAGCCACATGTCCTGCCCATCGTGTCTGGGACTGCATCAAGATTGTATAGATGCTGGGGAGAGCGGTTCTTTTTTTAGGACTTCTGTGTCTGTGATCAAATCCTGCTATTTGATGTTCATTATTTTTTTTAAGCAGACTGTATCAAAGTGGTTTAGCTTCCTTGCGCGTCTCTGATATTCAGTCCATGTTTCGCCCGCGTGAAGAAGGACTGGGAGCACGACAGCTTGATATATCTTCAGTTTTATGGCTTGGCCAATACCACATCTGTGCCAGACGTTTCTATGTAGTTTGCCAAAAGTGCTGCTAGCTTTAGAGATTCTGGTATTTATTTCATCGTCTATGGTGATGTTTTGGGACAGTGTGCTTCCAAGATAGGTAAATCTGTCCCCTACATTCTTTTTCTTGCTGTTTGTTGTAATATTTGGTTCGGCATTTACTTTTCCAGGAGCTGGCTGGTACATGACATCAGATTTCTCGGTATTGATGGTAAGACCAAAGTTGGAGCTGGCTTGTGAGAATCTATCCATGCTAGTCTGGAGAACTGCCTCAGTGTTGGTAGTGAGGGCACAGTCATCAGCAAATAAGAGATCTCTGATAGTATCAGACTTTACCTTTTGTTTTTACTTGAAGTCTTCAGTTGAAAAGTTTTTCATCTGTACGATACTTGATGTCGAAACCTATGTCTCATTCTCTGAATGCATCGGTCAGCATGGCAGAAAATATAATGTAATGCTAAATAGAGTTGGTGCAATCACACAGCCTCGTTTGACTCTGTTCAAGATGGGAAACGGTTCTGATAGCTCGCCTTGGTCCTACACTCTGACCACACAAGTGGCCGATATGGAGCATTTGAAGAAGAAGTGGAAAAATTATGCTCTGCTCCTTGCGTGTAGCTTGTTAATATTGGCATTTTTTTCAAAATGTGCAATTTCGGAATACATGTTGCATCTGGCAGTTCCCTTCGCCCAACAGTTTAGTCATTCTTCTTCTTCTTCTTGAAGAAACTCCACATCGACCACTCTTAGTGATTTGTATGTGATCTGGGCCTAAGAGCGATTGTACGTTGTGCCAGTTATGCGCCTACAAGTAGGCCAGTCCATCCGATTTCTGCTACTCTTTTTATTTACTAGGGTAGCTTCCTAGGCTCCTACCTCAGTCGTCTCTTACGACATGCCTTGTAGGTCGCAGTGTTACAATTCTTTGCTCCCGTTGAGAACCCCGGCAACACACAAGCAAGTTCAGTCATTCAACTTTAAGACTGTTCTAGAGCAATTATTTTTACCTGTTTGCATGTTGGTTGTGTTTGTTTGTTTGTTAAGTAGGGGATTAAAGCCTCTTTAAGCCGAGGCACGCTCTTTCAACCTAAGGCGAACCTTTTATTGGTTATATCAGAGCGTGTAGGCCAAAAACATGAAAAATAAGAATTAACTCCTTTCGGAGAATCCAAGGATAAACCAATCCTATTATAGTCATAGCCTGGTATGGCTCCTTGTGTTGGTATCCACTGAAGATTGATATTGATATTGTCATTTATCTCTGCCAGTTGTATTAATGCTTGCTTTCCAGTTTATAAGTAATCTTCCAATGATATCACTGTTGGTTTTGAGCCGGTGAAGATCGTGATCTCTGTTGGTTCATAGCATTCTTGTGTGAACTGTTCATGTACTGTAGATAGTGATGTTTATTGTTGTGACTTCTGATTGTTAGCTCATAATTCTCCACATGGTTTGTGTATGTCTAGTGTGTCTTCATTCAGATACGTATACTAATACTAAGTTCTGCCTTTAAAGCCATCAGTGTAAGTATGAGTTGCGATATGATATCTATAGTTTCCAAAATGGCAGAAATGTGAATCACTTTGCAGCCCACACCCAAGAGTAGGTAAAAAAAAAAAGTGACTACGTAATATCTAAATTTAATGGATAAAGAAATCTCAAGATAAATGATCATTGAGTGGAAAGTTGGTCAATTTACTTCCTCATTATTATTCTCTTCTTGATTCTATCTCGAACTACTAATTTACTAAATAATTTTTAGAAATAGTACATAAATTATATTAATTAACTGAATAATTGCGAGATATTATCGCTTAGTGTACTTGCTTCGTAGGCACATGGTCCGAGGATCAAATTCCCCAGTTGAACTGGGATTTCCTCGGCCATACAGTTCTCAGGTCGGTCTAGCCTCAATTTTATACCAGAGAAACTATGGGACGTACAGAAAAGGTGATTGGAATGATGTTGATCAAAGCATCAATTTGGCATGGAGTGATGTTGACCAAAACATCCATTCTGCGCAAAGTGAGGTTCATCAAAACATCCATTCTGTGCTGCTGGTCAAATAAAAACACCAGTCCAACAATCTATTCCCCAATATACTAATCTAATTTACAGCTTCTGTGACACACTGGTTCTTTACTTTTTAACTAAACAATTAATTAACATTTAGAATCAGCAAATTAATTGATTGTTTGATACATTATGTTATAATTTTAATATTTACCGACATAACTTTGTAATTTCATCATAATCATATTTGACACTAGTCATGTTTATTTTGTTATTTTATCATGTTATTAATAGATTTGCCATAGGCTTTTTGAATAAAATTATTAGATACTAAATTATTTTCTCCAATTATAAGTCAGTTTGATACAAAACATTGATTCTCACACGTCATGTATATATTATATTTCAAGTAGGTTGTTGAATGTTATGTCCTGCCCTTTATGTAATCATAGATAATGCAGCTAGGACTTAGATTAAAAGTTAGATTAGTGATGGGTGTGACTCCAGTGACTAAACTTTGTTGTTTTTAAAAATCATTTTTATGTTCATGAAGAAACATCACGATATCGACATACGTGTTGTTATATTTAAAACGGAATCAATTACGAGACTATTTAGCAAACATTTCAATAACTTATATTAGGTTTCTGACATAAACTTAAGTTTTACAAAGCAATATTCAATATGGCGTCTGTTTACTGTTTCAGCTGAAAAAGAAAAACCACCAAAAAAATATAGGTCGAGGACAAAGACTACTACACACAAACAAATACAACTGTCAACTCGATACGTACCTCTGTAGTAGTGACAGATTATTTCACACGATTCAGTTCAATAATACTTTTCTATGTTTAAAATATCTTGACTTTCTGTTTTGACAACAGATAAACACAGCAGCTCTCAAACTTTCAAATACTCCAACAAAATCTAATGTCAATTGCTCTCTACTACAAAACCGAACATCAACTTCTTCCTTCATCTCAGAATATGACGTGTAATTGGACCAATGGAAATCCGTATATATTTAGCGACATTTATTAACACGTAGGCGTACATGTTGTCCTTTGCAATATCAAAGGGCAGTGCGCCGTTCATTTTTTTTACTCCCATAGCAGTATTGATCTAATATCATGCAATAGCCGAAAGCTGACTAATGCTATGAGTGCGGAATTGAAGTGTTTTGGACATATAAAAAGATATGAAGGGTTGGAGAAGGGTTGGTGAGATCTAGTTCCTAGTCCTCTCGGAGACGGACGATAAAAAGAAGGTCCCTTGTTCAATTTTAGCACGTAAAAGAACAATTGGCAGCTCAAAATCGAGAAGAGCAGGCTAGAAAGTCGCTGTCCGGAAAATTCATTAGAGAGATTAAAAATGATCTACAAAAATATTTCCCCATCTTCAAAATTACAAATTACACCGGGGAACCTCGCAGGTGCTACAGAGGTCGTGCATTTCCACTGAGATTTCCTTGTAAGAAAGAGATCGGAGCACACATGGTTACTTACCGAAGGGCAATGATGATGGTCCAATCAATCACTATGGAAGGAGGAATCCCGGCAAAGGGGAGAAGAGAAAGACAACGGAGAAAATGGATTATGTGAAAATGATGATGTGAACATGACGGCTATAGAGGCAGGACATCTTGACTAGGATGAAACTCCGAAGGAATATGAGGTTGACAAGGTTGTGCTCATGAGAAGTTATTTCTCTGATTCTCTCTCTCTCTCTCGCGGTCGTTCTTTTTGGTCATTTTGATCATTCTTATTTTGATATCTTCTTCGTCTTTGCGTTCATTCTTTACGACCAATTTTAATCACTCTTTGTGATATGTTTGATCTTTGCCAAGAACGTGTATACGTTGCACATTGGTTTGGTAGGCCCCTAAACGCATAGACTTCTACACGTTTAGGACACGTGTATCCGGTTTCAGCCAAACCTCCTTTGTCGCCTCTTACGACATGCGTGGCAGGTAACAGTGGTTCTATTCTTTACATCCCAAATTTGGGCCCCGGTAACCACTCAGGAAGTTATTTTGATATATAAACAGCCTTTGCCAAGAACGTATTTTTACGTCACATCATTCAACGTCATTTGGAGCTCTATTGCTTATCCTTCGGGGACGTGTCCGTTTCAGCCAGCGTTTACTGAGCTCGCTCTCCGTCAGCCTTGGGCTGTCCCCAGCCTACCCGCAAGGCAGCAGGTTGCTATTTTCTGTTAGGGTAACGACCCTTAGACAACCTTCCCTCCCGGGTTGTTGGACGTCATCTGCCCAGGTTACTTGTCTTTTTTTGGACTGTTTGGTTTGCCTACCGTCCAATTTTGTGTACGGTTTGTTCCGCTAGACTATGATTGTCCCAAATCTAGCTACAAGGCAGTAGTAGTTCCCTGCGAGCGGAAGCGTGCACTGGATTCAAACCTCTGCTGGGCTTTCATTTTGTCTGCCCATTTGGGTGGTCCGCTCACAACTACGCTTGCCACGCCCCTTGTTCGTCCACCATCAGCGCCGTGCACGTCTGCCCCACCGGTGGGCCCATCCGCGCAACGTTCGCATGCGTGTTCGCTCTACCCCGGTGCCTGCCCACCGTGTCTATCAGTTCTCACCGTGCACACACTCACCATGCCTCTAGACCGTCTGGACACAGAGCTCAACTCGGCCCCCACTTCAGGGCTCGAGTTTCGCCCACGTGGGCCCACGTCTCTTCTCTGGATGCACCTCTCATCCCTTTATGTTTATCCGTTCAGCTTTTCCCACCAGCCGGGAGAAATGTACATTAATAGTCACTCTGGGATTCCACTCGTCTGTGTTGCGAGCGGATCTCATCCAACGTGACTACGTCTGCATCACTACTTATACCAGAGTAGCTCTCCCTCGATCCCTACCCGCTTAGCCAGACAGGAACCATTGTCTGTTTCCAGGGTCTCCACGTGGATGTGGGGTAGGATCTTGATTAGTGCCAGCTCACTAATCCTGACGCTGCGTTATTCCTTTGCGCCTTTGACCCCCGTCTCTGATTCTACCTTCCACCTATGTGGGACATTTATGATTTATGCCCTTTAAATATTGCTTCTACTTGCAATGGATGCCGTTCCATTTAATGTATCTGCCCTTTCATTTTCCTTCACCATGCATGTCCAGGCGTGTAACTCCAATATATTGTCCTGGGACTTTTCTGCTGAATGCCAATTACACATTCAGTGCAAACTGAGGTTGAGAAACTCGTGACCTTTTTTAATACTATTAAACAAACGGTGAAAATCATCTCAGTTTGCGTAGTCTTTTTATTTTTATTCAATCAAGACTCATTTTAGACTAGTACTTGGATGGTGTAGACTGGCACTCTGAATACTCTGATACAGTTTAGTTCTTCTTCTTCTTTGCGTTCGTTCTTTACGACCAATTTTAATCAATCTTTGTGATTTGTTTGATCTTTGCCAAGAACGTGTATACGTTGCACATTGGTTTGGTAGGCCTCTAAACGCATAGACTTCTACACGCTTAGGACACATGCATCCGATTTCAGTCAAACCTCCTTAGTCGCCTCTTACGACATGCATGGCAGGTAACAGTGGTTCTATTCTTTACACCCCAAATTTGGGCCCCGGTAACTACTCGGGCGACAGTTTAGTTTAGACTGCTACTCTGAATACTCTGATACAGTCTAGTTTCGACTGGAACTCTGAAACCGTCTGCTGGGGTCAAATACGCAATTTTAGGGACAACGGCACGCCAGGATTAGTGAGCTGGTACTAATTAAGATCCTATCCCACCTCCACGTGGTGACGCTGGAAACAAACAGAGGATCTTGCTAAGCGGGTAGGGATCGAGGGAGAGCTAGTCTGGTATAAGTAGTGATGCAAGAGCAGTTACGCTATACGAGACCTACTCGCAAAATGGACGAGAAGATTCCCCGAGTGACTGTCTCTGCACTTCTCTCCCGGCCGATGGGAAAAGCGAGATTATATTTTTTTCAAAACGAATCGTAAGAACTGACAAAGCACGAGTCGCCAGGAGGCCCATATTAACGTTCCTCGAAGTAATGGTGGCAACGTCTTTGCCAGCTCTCGGCATTAATCGTCGGAAAAGATGCAATGTGAAGTGGCGACACAAGAGAAGATTGCAGTTAACTCCGTACAAGAGGTCAAGCGCAGATATATCTATTGGGTAAGTTGGCCGAGCACAAATCCTAAAGTTGCGTTTTAGCACCTAACGAAACTGCCTTCCACGAAACAACCGGGCACGGTACTGTTGTTCTTACAACTAACATCCCCGGAAAAATCGGGGCGGGTGATGTTTGGCGAGCGCAAAATCTATGTTGCGCTAATAGCGCCGAATGAAACGACTCTCTACATTATTTGTGCGCAGCCCCAGTACAATGTTTCCCGGGGTCAGGGAAAATGCAGAGTAGAAACTGCAAATTGCCAAGTGTCGACACGCGCTTCGAGAAGGCTGAGAATGTTCCTACTCCGGAATAAACTCAAAGTTGCCAGAAAAGTAAGACCGACATTGTAAAGATTTGACAGGCTGTCTAAATTCAAACAATGGCAAAGGCCGACACTTTTCACGGTGTGTTTCACGATTAAGATGCCCCCCTTCCCGACCGATGGGAAAAGCTGAACAAATAAACATAAAGGGATGAGAGTTGCATCCAGTAAAGAGACGTGGACCCACATGGGGCGTAGCTCAGAGCCCTGAAGTGTGGGCCCGAATTTAGTTGTGTGTCCTGACAGTCTCGAGGCATAGTAAATGTGAACACGGTGAGAAACCTGATAAACACGGTGAGCAGGCACCAAAGTAGAGCGAACACGCATACGGAGGATACACAAGTGAGCCCACCGTCGGGGCAAACATACACAGTGCTGATGATGGAGCGACGAAAGGCGTGGCAAACGTAGGGGTGAGCGGGCTAACCAAATTTGCAGGAAAACTGGAAAGCCCAGCGGAGGCTTGAATCCAGTGCAAACGTTTTTACCGAATGGTGATAAACTGTGCACAGTGAGATAGAAATGGGTAAGGTGTCACCCAGTAGAACAATGTGAGCTCTAGTGAGGAAGAGAAAAGGGGCGGGCCCAGTCGGTGGAAGAGGACACAAGCAGAAATGGGTGAAAGGGCACCCAAAAGAAACGCGAGGTGGACAAAACGGTGGCGAACCTCGAAGATAGGGTCTCCATCCAGAGAACAATAGCCGCGTTTCCCCTCGTGGAGAACTACTACTGCCTTGTAGTTCGATTGGGGACAATCAAAGACTAGCGGAGCAAACCGTAGACAAAACTGGACGGCAGGAAACCAAGTAGTCCAAAAAGACTGGTAACCTGGGCAGATGACGCTCAACAACCCGGAGGGAAGGTTGTCTAAGGGTAGCTACCCTAAAAGAAAATAGCAACTTGCTGCCTTGCTGGGACAGCCCAAGGCTGACGGAGAGCGAACCCAGTAAATGCTGGCTAAAACTGGACACATCGCCGAAGGATAAGCACCAGATGGCTCCAAATGGCGCTAAAGATGTGACGAAACACACTCATGCTAAGGCTGCATGAATCAGATTTTCACATGAATAAGAATTTATGGGGAAATCTGGTACATCAGTCTAAGCGGGAATCGCGAAAGAAACCGTCTGCTGTATATTTCAGTATTTAATTTCCTCCATACAGATTTCTTCCAATACGATGTGTGTAGACTACACAATTTTTCTCAGGTCTGTCTCCAGAGAACAGTTTTCTAGGATTTTTTCTGCCTTCATCGGATGCACGACAGTGCAACGTACGTCATTTTATAAAAGAAGAGTGGGAAAACACATTCTACATATGCTGTTCTGT
Source organism: Arion vulgaris (assembly GCA_020796225.1). NCBI lineage: Eukaryota > Metazoa > Mollusca > Gastropoda > Stylommatophora > Arionidae > Arion > Arion vulgaris. The sequence continues at coordinate 17,076,885 of CM036756.1, forward strand.
CTGAGTACAGGTAGTGCCAAGCCTTGTTCCGTGAAATGTCCACCCCAAACTGCTAGTGGACACTCTGTCCTGGTTTTTAGAGCAAGGAAGTGACGACGACAGCGAAAACTACTGGTCAATTTCCATCAGCAATTTTCTCAGATCTGTCTCCAGAGAAGAGTTTTATACCTTCATACCTGCTTCATACCTGTCATTTCACAAAGGCTAGAGATGTCTAAATTGGTAAGTGATGTCTCATTGTGCTGTGACCAGTTTTGAGTGGAAGTATGACATCATGGTTCTTGTAACAAGACAGGGTTGCCGTGCAAACTATCATGTGTTCAGCGCTATTGTCGTGTGCGTTACCAAATAGCTTTATATAACTGTATAGTTTTTATTTGTTTGTTTCGCTATATGTCAAATGCTTATTCAATCAATTAAGTGTCATATCTGCCGGCGTAGGTGATCATGTCTCTCCACAACTCTCTCTCCTTGGTGCAGCTAATCAGTTCTGACGTCGATCTTTTGTCGAACCACGATGTCAGACCATCCATCATCTTCTCACTCCGTCTTCCATGATCTCTCCTTCCATGAATTTCACCTGTTGTCACCAAATGTTATAAACCGTCTCTTCGCATTATATGCCCGAAGAACCTTGATTGTCTGATTCTTATTCATTTGAGAAGGTTTCTTAATGTTTATTAAATAGTTTTTATTTGACGGTAGGTTTCGCGTTCTCACAGCTTTAGTTAGATATCCTTCTTGTGGCGTTGTTCCTTATTCTCTGTTCAGACTAGGTATCGGTGTTTTTCCCGTATTCCCTAATGTTTAAATGTGATTGTATCTAGGGAATCACTACTCTCTGTAAGTTATGAGTCATCAGCCCTAATGTTTTCATCTGTTCATTCACTTCAGAACTCTTGGGATATTTTAGTAGTTATAACATGTCAAAGCATCAGTCATCAGCACTTTCTCATGCCTCTTTTTCTTCTTCGAAAGCTCTGCACGTTAACCACGTTTTGTGATTTGTATGTGATCTGAACCTAAGAGCGATTGTACTTTGTTCCAGTTATGCACCTACAAGTAGGCCAGAACATCCGATTTCCGCGATGCTTTTTATTTACTAGGGTAGCTTCCCTACAGAGCCGTGCCGTGATATGGCGAAACGTTTAAATGTCTCTGTATGTAGTCGTCCCGTATGTTAGTGGTTTTTTTTAATTCGTCACTACTGTTGTTCGTTTGCTTGATAAAGGCCTTGTTGGTCGAAACGTTGCTGTATATTGTCGTTGTTTTTGTAATTTGTAAAACTACAGTACTTTGTTATAACGTGTTTCGCCAATCAAATAGTTTTACTGCAGTCTCGTCTATATCGTGCTATGATACAGAGAGGCGGCCGCATCATGCAACATCGTAAGGAGATCGGTATAAGCAGAAAAATCAAAGGTTATTTTAAGGAAAAAACATTTAAGGGCGGCATTTAAGGGTGGCATTTTGAAGACTTGCATCATACTGAGAAACTATACCGCATGGCCCTGCTTCCCTAGGTCCTTACCTCAGTCCCCTCTTACGACATGTTTTGTAGGTCGCAGTGTTACTATTCGTATGTGTCGACTCCACTTATCTCATACGTGTCTACGTCAGTCTACTTTTGATTGCAATGTCCAAGTGCATTGTGTTGTTTTCTAGTGGAAGTTTTTTATTTTTATATCTGTTTGTTGTTGGAAAGGCTGAATGTTTGTGGTTTTCCTCCCTTGATGGCAAGTAACCATATATTTGTAAAGTTTTCTAATTGTGTACGAGCATCTTGCGTTCTGAAGTTTGTAATTGTTATCGACTTCAGGACAGCGAAGTAAGACATACATTGCTTTCAGTATATAAAATAAATAAATAGCTTAACATTATTAATTATTATTGGTGCACTGGACGGTTGATTAGAACATGTAGTTATTACGATTAATTTGTAGCTGCCGTTATGATAGTTAGGCTAAAAATAAAGTAAAGAGAAAAAAAGCTATTTTATAAATAAAATGCTAATCAGAAACAGGAAATGACGTAGAATTTTCTCCCCTTCAGAAGCAGAAGATTGTATTGGATTTTCGTTTGTCCTCATTCCTAAGTTACGGTGTCGGGCGGGCAACTTTAGTTGGGGTGGAGGAATATTTCATGGTGGATTATCTTCTCTATCTCAATTGCATGGAAACACAGACGTATAGTAGTGTAGAGGAGTAAGTTTGTCTAATTGCATCTGCTGTTATTTACACTAAGGATCACATGTCCATTGCATATATCTAATTCTTTACGTTTTTTTGGGATTGCCACACGCACGCCAAGCAGGTCTGAAAAGTGTGTGAAGGGCCTAGTGGTCGTTGCGCGGTACTAGCGGCCAATAGGAAAGGCAAAGGAAAGGCATTTCGACAAGGCTGTCGGGCACGGTCTCTAGACTACTGCGCCGTTTTATTCTCATACCATCGTGGTTGGCTTAGGTTGGGTTATCTTTCACACTGAATGTTTAACAGGGACACTTAATTTTGTCCCTGACTAAATGTAATAATGAGTATGAGCAATGTTCAACTGGATAATATCTAGCTACTAATTAGTAACACAATAGAAGAAAACAGTCGATCTTGTTTAAAATACTTGCCAAGTTGGGAGTTATTTGGACAGTTAACACTTTTCATGTATAATATAATGTATGGGCATGATAGTATGGTGCTGCTTCTTAGTGGTAAAAAGAATCAGTTACAGCATCTAAATTATTTTTACAATTACAAATTACATCACATAGATTAGAAGAAATACGAAATTCTACAATTTATCTAGCCTTCTCCAATGTTCAGCTTTGACTTATGCTGATGCTGCCACTGGTTTTTAAATAATAAAAAAAAATGTGACTAGTGCTGGTTGTAATCGTAATGTGACAGTATATTAATATATTATTTATACAACTAGTGTATGAAAGCATTGTCATTCAGAGAGAACTAATATTAATAAGTAATGGTTAATGAATAGTTCATACATAGACAGTTGTTTAAGTTTTTCACACACATTAATATTATACTTAATTAAACTTCAGATAGTACTAGTCTTGTGACAGTGATATATTTGATTTAACATGATTTTTATGGTGATGGTAAGTTGATTATTGATGTAAATATCTATAATGTGTTGCTAAGAAGAGTACTTGCACAGTGGCAAGTGAAGTACTGTAAATCAAATAAATGTAATTGTGATTTGTAATTGCTAATTAACCTTATATAATGATAATCACCAAATATAATTAAGCATATGAATATGCTGTATGGGTTTAAAGTAAATGTACACTGTAACTATAGAAACACTCAGAACATGGTTAGTTAGAATCTAACTTAGATTTCAGACGTATTAACAAATTATAATGTTCAAAGACAAGGTATCAATTATCTCACTTAAAAAATTCAACCGCTGCTACCAACTAATCCACATAAGTTATATATTATGTATTTTCATCTAGTCTTGCAAAGTAAGGGCATGCATTACTCGCTCGCCATGGTTAGTTTTCTTTGGGTAAAAAACAAAAATTAATAGCCTACTTATTAACCATGTACTTACAAATCAATCACACCTTCCCAAGGTGCAGATTGGTAACTAACTGTATTCTCAGTTGTTGTATTCTAGTGGAGGTTTGCCTGTATAATAGTAATTGATAATCCTTCCTTTCGTTCGCTTGAAATTTGTCTATATATTCAATGTTGTCTCTTGTATGAACTTCACTGTCTTTTGTAGCTCACACAGAGGTCCGTGTAAGTTTTCTGTCGAGTGTTGTTTCGTTAGGCCAGTGAGTTTGCCTCAGTGTATCATATTCGGGGCAGTCTTGAAGTATGTGCTCTGCAGTCTGGTGTGCATGTACACATGCCTGAATTGCCAATCTTGAATTTTGTACACATGACTGCGGAGCCGATTGTGCCCTGTTCTAAGGCGCAGAATGACAACTTGTTCCGGGGGACTGCCTAGAGCAGTTGATAGTAGCTCGGCCTGCTAGCTGTGAGACGCCTCATAGCTCGGGTTCGAACCTACTGTCCGGCATTTGTTCGAGTCCCTGGTCTTACTCAGGACGATACGTGAGTACCTCTGAAGTCGGTGAAAATCTGCCTGTATGGCGAGGGAATACTAATTACGAGTACATTGAGCACACGGCTGCCAGTGTAAAGTAATTTACAATGTGCACGCTGCTGCCATTGTAAGAAATTGGAAAAACGCATTTTCACACAAAAATCAGTTTCAGAGATGAAACTTCGTCTGAGTTGAAAACGGATGAAAGAAAAAAAACAAAAACACTTGTTCCAATCTGCTCATATTATATAATTATAGTAATCGTCTTGTGTTGGTATTTGTGGCTTTCTCATTGATTTACTCATCCTTTTCTTTTGGTGGTAGGTAACTGGCACATCCAGTTGCTCTCCTGTAGCACCTTCCTTGGCCAATCAGTCTGCTGTTTCATTTCCTGGTATTCCACTGCAAGATGACCCTGCGCTGCGTGGACAATTTAGACAGTAGGGTCTGTAGACCTGACAATTTTCTGGATTGGAGTTCTGATTTTGCATCAGTCACAGTCAAAAATACAACAGGTTGAGGATCGAATTGATAATAAAAGTGCTATTATTGGAGTTTATAAGTAAACTGACACAATATGGGGACCTAGGACATAATGAAGACAAACATGGCCTTAATATTGGCATGCTCAAAACAAACAAGTTGTAGACATAGTTGTAAACTGTGAGACAACATAAACAATCTTTTAATAATGAATGAAGATGAAACTTATTCGAGAATGGACAGTAATAATAATAAATGATTTAACTTCCACTGGTTCTCGGCAAACATTCACCATTCATTTTTGTCCTGCAACATCCTTTTCATGTCTTCCCAAATCACCCTAATATCTGTTTTAAGTGATTTTTTTGCACTAGAACCCTCCTTTGACATGGTTGTGGGTGTAAATTTGTTATTTTAGTTGAATTCATATTTGTTGAATTTTGCTGTAGGATTACTCACCTGTTTCCTGAAAGTATATTTTATACATATATTATGTTCTGTTTTCTTGTATTAGCACACTGTTCAGCACTGAATGAAGAATTTAAACCAAATGTGCCTTTGTTAATACTTTACCTCTGTTAGGAATTTGTATTTGTTGCCTTTGTTTCATTTTGTTAGTTATGATGCCCGAGTGGTTACCGGGCCCAAATTTGGGGTGTAAAGAATAGAACCACTGTTACCTACCATGCATGTCCTAAGAGGCGACTAAGGAGGTTTGGCTGAAATCAGATGCATGTGTCCTAAACGTGTGACTGTAGAAGTCTATGCGTTTAGGGGCCTACCAAACCAATGTGCAACATATACACGTTCTTGGTAAAGATCAAACATATCAAAAAAAGTGATTAAAATTGGTCGTAAAGAACGAACGCAAAGAAGAAGTTAGTTATGTTATTGTTTTTGAAACCTCTGGTTGACCATAAATTGTGAGTATAATGTTTCTTTAGCTGATTCTCTTTTCTGTCCTACTTCACTGTTCATTTTGTGTGGTCCACCATGAGAGAAATTATATATCATACTTATATATCATACTGTTGTAATGCCCTAAAGTTAACTTTTGTATAATTTAATCTTCTAGATCGTTTTGCAATTGTGTATTGTTTTAGCCAGCAGCTGCTGGCTGAAGGGAAGCAGTATATTTTGGTTTTGATGTTATACTGTTGAAATTCTGTTAAAAACATGTCACCTTTGTAATTTTAAATGCACAATTCAATGTGTTGTCATCACAAATATCTATTATCATTTAGCATGTCCTTTGCAGAATGCCAGTCTCATAGCTCACCTAAAACTCTGTCCCTGCAAGTTCTCCTGCCTCCTCCAATACCATGTTTAAGGTTTCTTTAATGTTCGATTGTCATCTTCGTTTCCACGTCTACAATGAACCATGCCCTCTATTACTGTTCTCTCCAAATCACTGACCAAAATATTTCAGTTGGTTGGACATGATGTTGTTTATGAGCAATGCTCCTGGATGTTCATGTCCTGTAGGATCTGTTTTTTCTCTTATCTGTTCAGGATGTTTAAAAAATTTGTATGTAGCACTTGGTTTTAAAATATTCTCTTTTGTTCTTTAATTTCTGTGTTGTGGTTCATTATTGACATACATATGTTGCCATAGGAAAAATGCATGTCCTCAGAAGTTTTATTGCTTCACACTTTAAACCCCCGATCCCCCAATCAATATGCCATGGCTAGTCTCCTTATTATTTTGTACAATCTCCATTATTGTCTTCACTATTGATGGTAATTTTAAACTGACATTTTGCTTTGTCATAACATAATCTTAGTTTTTTTTTAAATTCAGAAAAAAGTTCTGGTCTTTACTGTGTTTATTTATTTAACGGCTAAAAATCTAGTATGAGGAATTTAATGCAAAAATTGTTTTGCTGTTTTCCAGATAAATAACTCGTAGGTTGTGTGGATTATGCCAGTAGAGTCATCACAGGACACGCCATTTGTGCAGTATCATCATCCTGGTCACCACCACCATCATTTTCTGCCATGCTACACTGATGATTTGGACCTGGTTCCAGGACCAGATAACCTGTGTCTCACAAGCACAGCAGAACACATCGCAGCCTCTGCTGCCACAGCTGCTCTAACACTTGACAGCAACGACAATCTTATCAGCACACACAGTCCACCTCTAATTAACTTAAGCCCTAATCTCAGCCCATCTTCAGAATCGTGTGCTTCTCCATTTTATGATTTAAGAGAGACCACACGAAGACGAGGTGCCCAGGGTAAGTTTATATCTTGAAAGTATTAAACTTCTATTACCATTTCATTATTTTATGAGAAGCAAAGTGAAAAAACCACAGAGTAATGAGCCCATTATCGTGCCATGAGTTATAATTAGGAAATATGGTGTTAGACTATTTTTCCTGGAACTAACATCACAGATGGGGGATGTCGTCAACACCACACCTTCCTCCTTTACTTCCCAGTGTTTTCTGGTACTCAGTACTGAGGCTGGGTTAACTTGAGAGCCCTTGCTGTCTGAAAAATATCCTACTCCTGCTGTGGGATTTGATCCTGGGACTGCCGGGGCTCACAAGGGGAGCAAAGAATAGTAACACTGACCTACAAGGCATGTCTTAAAAAGCAACGAGGTAGGGGACTACGGAAGCTATCATAGTAAATAAAAAGCGCAGCAGAAATCGGATGTGCGGATCTATTTGTAGGTGCATAACTGACACAACGTACAAATACTTTTAGGCTCGTATCACATACAAATCACAAAAGAGTGGTTAACAAGTGGTTGATATGGAGCATTCTTCTTCTGCGTTCTCACTAGATTGGGATTTCGGATTCTCTAATAAAGGCAGCAGTCTGCCTCAGATTATCAGCCATGCCATACAGTTTGTCTTGGACGCTAGTGTAAGTGGACCACCTCTTTCTTCAAGTCTGCATACTGGGTGCAGTTCTTTAGGATATAATTCCTATGATTTCCGCTTCCCCGTTTGTGCCGACCTCTTCCATCAGTAAGTTTTGGCCATCCCCGTGATGGTAGTTCTGACATTCTTACTGCGTGGCTAAATCTCAGAGTCAGATTGACGACCGTAGAATCCTTTATCCCATTCCTCATTGTGAAGGGTCGTTGCACAATGTTCTGCGCCTTATGGCCTGGTGCATCCGTTTTCTGAAAGCATTTGTTTCGGGTTAGCATTCCTAGCGGACACATGCATCCGATTTCAGCCAAACCTCCTTAGTCGCCTCTTACGACATGCGTGGCAGGTAACTGGTTCTATCCTGTACACTTCAAATTTGGGCCCCTGTAACCACTCAGGCAATATGGAGCATTCAAAGAAGAAGAAGAAGATGATGATCTTGAGACCATGTACTAACGAGGCAAGTGCACTAACCACTATACTGTTGTGACTCATGTTATAAGAAACATAAATTAATTATAATTTTGTGTTTCAAGACAACATAAACATATTTAATGCTAAAATCTATAGATATATGCACATAAATTATTGACAGTTTTACAGAGACGTGAGCTGTTGACGTGGGAGAAATTACTTGTTCTCATTATCTCATTAAACTTCATCATTGGGGGTCTCTATGGCCAAGTGGTTAAGACATTTTCCAGTCGTTCTGAAGGTTGTGGGTTCTAATCCGGGTAGAGTCTCATGTTAAATTTTTTAATGAGATTCCTAGTGTTGTTGCTGGGGCTACAGAGCTTCTGCTTTGTGCAACACTCTTGGCAGATGGTGCGCCATTTCTGCCGAAAGGAACGGGGCCATGCATGTAGTGAATGCATTTCTATCTAACTACTGAAAGCTATATTCTGTGTCGTGCCAAAGAAACCAAGAGCAGTTAACTATGAAGATCACTGCACTATTAGCCTTATGAATCATACAACAAAGATAATGCTAAGAATAGTGGTGAGAAGAAAATACGACAGAAGTGGCAAAGAACTATGGGTTTGTTGAAGGCAAGGGCACTTGCAATGCTGTATCTACCTAATAACCATATATTAATGAAATCAGAGACAAAGAAAAGTTACTGACGGAGCGGGAAACAAGATTTCATGAAGAGTGGGCATATCGCCTCCACTTTATCAGTGTATCTTCTCATCTGTGTGTTGCCGGGGCTGGCAAGGGAAGCAAAGAATAGTAACACTGCGACCTACAATGCATGTCGTAAGAGACGATTGAGGTAGGGGCCTAGGGAAACTAACCTAGTAAATAAAAAGTGTCGCAGAAATTAGATACGCTGGCCTACTTGTAGGCGCATTACTGGCACAACGTACAATCACATTTAGGCTAAGATCGCATACAAATCACAAGGAGGGTTAACAAATGGTCGATATGGAGCGCTTGAAGAAGTGTATCTTATTTGCGATCGGTTTTATATTCTCAGTCTATGCTATGAGATGGCTTGTCTCTATGAAGCTGCACTTCAGTTAGGAGTTCCTTGTGGGTCCCCCATAGCTTGCTTTGTAATCCTCGTTCATGAGACCATGTTTCGTTTCATTGGTGTAGGTATGTTGAGCAAGACTGCAGGATGTGCTCTGGAGTCTTGTGTGATTTGTGTATAATCAACCTATAAATCTCCACTTTATTGGTATGTGATCAGCCTATATGTCTCCACTTTGTTGGTTTATGATCATTCTATAAATCCCGTCTATTAGTTTGTAATCAGTTTCTACATCCGCTTCACTCTATTAGGTTATGATTATGTACTGTGAAAAAAGAAATTAATGTCAAAGAGTTTGTGATCGTTTCTGCCAACATTAGCATGATATATGCCATTGCTCTTTGACCCCTGTAAAAACTCACCTTAATAGCATCATCTGGACATGCAGACCTAAACAATCCAAAATTGTTATTAAAAATGACTCTGGATGTATGTTACATTGTAACCCCCTGAATGTAACAAGCTACACTCTTAATGCTGAATACACTTCTCACCGCTTTCTCATTTTTATATATTTGTTCAATTTTTTCTGACTTTATAAAAATTGTTTCTGCTACTTTCATTCTATGAGTTATGCTTTTAACACAGGATGATTTTGTTTAAATGTAGTTTTTCTTAGTGCACTGACTTTTTGTCGTAAGTCCTATCTTGTATAGTTTTCTTTATAAAGGCTTTTTAGTCTAAATGTTAATTAGTCTTATGCTTATAAAACATGACTTTTTTGTTATTTTGTATTTAGTTGTACCGCAATTTTGTGCATTATTAAAAATAAAATGTGGACTATTGCTCCCAATCATTTCTCTCATGTTTCACATTGTATTGGTTTAATGCAACCATTATCAGTTCTCAAACATACTGGAGCTGTGGGTGTCTAGCTTAAGTGGTAGTGAGATAGATCACATATAAGATATCCCATACTGTATCTAGGTTTCAAACCCATGTCCTCGTAAATGAGAGATTGGTGATCTTGGCCACACTCTACATTTTGATAGCTGGTTCTGTTTTGTGCTTGGCTACTCTCTACATTTTGATAGCTGGTTCTATTTTGTGTGCCTCTTTCTAACTCCACTCTCCCTGCAGCCATTAAAACAAAAATGTCACCTGTCAGCCAGTTTCCTCCATGTTCCCTCCTATCTCCCCAGTCACACCCTGTTGTACCAGCTGTCTCCTAAGAGTATCAAAATTCCCAGCCAGTTGTCTCCTTGCTAACCCAGCCAGTTTTGGGGAAAAAAGAGGTGGAGAAAAATAATTGGCAAGCTAGCAAAACTAATAGTGCTAGTATGAAATAGTGGATCACATTTTGTTGATTTTACTGCAAGTCTTGTATTTAAAAAAAATCTTATTATTATCTTGGATATTTGTGTACAGTTGGCATGCATTCTTTCTTTAATTGCATAAAAAAAGTATGGTACACATTTGTGCCCCCCTTTTGTATGTTATATTTTTACTGCTTGACTTTTGTAATGCTTACTGTAAAATGGGACACAGTTCATACTATGAAATGGTGTATGTTTTTGAAGTTTATACATGTAGTATATATAAGTGCATCAAATGGCTTAATAACAGCAGACTATTTGATCTTGACTTTGCCGATGACGTGGCCATATTGAATTCAACCACACAAGCAACCCACAAACTAACGAGCAATCTTTGCACACTTGCAGAACAGGTTGGTCTCCAGATTAATTCTGCCAATACCAAAATTATGGACCTACAGACTCGACCGATAACATCGTAATAAATGGCCAAACACTGGAGAAAGTTGAACATTTCACATATTTGGGTAGTAAAGTGTCAAACAACGGAGACACGATGAAAGAAATAAACTCTCGTATTGCTATAGCAGCTAGTGCCTTCACTAAATTAACAAATGTCTGGCAATCTCAAGACCTTAGTATATGCACAAAAGTTAAATTGTTTAGGTCATGTGTGATTCCTTTACGGTTGTGAAAGTTAGAAATCAACAAAGAAAATTGATAAGAAACTGGACAGCTTTGAGAATAAATGTCTCCGAAAATTATTAAAAGTAAAATGGAGTGATTTCGTTTCTAACAACACAGTGAGAGATAGAACACACCAACAACCCATATCAAATATAAGGAAACGAAGGTGGAAATATTTAGGTCATGTTCTTAGATCAGGCGAAAAGAGAATAAATCGACAAGTCCTTATGTGGTCACCAGTTGGGAAAATAAAACGTGGAAGACCAAAGACCACTCTTGAAGAACCATCCAACAAGAAAGTAAACTACATGTATTGGGATGTAAAACCATACAAGATCTCCAACTGCTAGCAAAGAACCGCATCATATGGAGATTTAAAACCTCTGCCCTATGTGCCGCCTTTGGCACGAAAGGAACAAACTAACTAAACTATATATAAGTGTACAGGAATAACATATATTGGCTAGGAATAGCTTGTAAAAGTTATTTTATCATGGTAAGAGACAGGATGTAGAGATGTCACTTGATCTTGATGAAAAACAAAATGCAGTAAACACTAATAATATGGGCTCTATTTGTGTATTGAATACTTTCTGCATTGGGTCTTTGTGTTTTATGCTGGGTCAATTACACCTTCTTGACATTGCTTTATTTCCACCTTGTGTTAGAGAAGCTTGTTTGTGTCTGATCTCAGGATCTCTGCTTGGTTGCCAGCTATTACCTGATAGGTTTGTTTCTTATTGATCCTGAAGTATGTTGGCACTGTCTTTTGCCTAAATGTCATTTTGTTGCTGGGATGTCAACATTTTCAGCCATCCATGCCTGGAGCTAGAAAAAGATTGTGATATCAATGTGTGACTTATGTTAGTGAGTCTTGTTCTCTAAGATAATCTAAAGGCATGTCTCACTGTGCTTATGCCCACATCAACTTGCCTGCTAATAATTGTTCTCTAAGATAATCTAAAGGCATGTCTCACTGTGCTTATACCCACATCAACGTGCCTGCTAATAATTGTTCTCTAAGATAATCTAAAGGCATGTCTCACTGTGCTTATACCCACATCAACTTGCCTGCTAATAATTGTTCTCTAAGATAATCTAAAGGCATGTCTCACTGTGCTTATACCCACATCAACTTGCCTGCTAATAATTGTTCTCTAAGATAATCTAAAGGCATGTCTCACTGTGCTTATACCCACATCAACTTGCCTGCTAATAATTGTTCTCTAAGATAATCTAAAGGCATGTCTCACTGTGCTTATACCCACATCAACGTGCCTGCTAATAATGGTGACAATTTCTGGTGCTCTAGACAAGCGGTTCCCAAATTTTGCATTACCCTCCCCCTTTAAAAATACATTTTGCTGCCGAAGTATTATGCTGAAACCCCCAAAAGTTTCTATATGAAAATCTTCTAGCGATGGAGTTATTATTACACCACACCAACAGTCAAGCGGGCTCCAATTTCGCAGACTGCAGGAAACTTCAAACAATCTATCATTTTGTCCTATCAGACATTTAGACTTCGGTCTGGTCCAGGTCCTTTGATTTCGCAGCGGAACTAGTTAACCAGTTTTTAAACGTTTTTAAAATTTATTTTTATGTTTGAAATGCCAAAGATCATATTTCTTCAAGAGCTTGAGGCCCCCCTGTGAGTACCTGGTGGACTCCTATTTGGGAAACGGTGCTCTAGACATATAATTATAGTTGAGAGGGGGCGTTGCATCTCAAGTTGCTGAGTCCATATATTGAGTTTGTCACAAGAATACAACTGACATAGTCCCATGAAGAAGTTCCTATCATGAGTTTCTGGTCTTCGTCTTTAGTTATTTACCCAACATATTTGTCTATACAGTTTTCCATCTCAAGTGTGGGTTGTAGCTTTAAGGCTGTCATGCTTTGTCATCATTGAGTTATGATATTTTGCGCTGTCTGGCTCTAGAGCTGGTGTTCCATGTCCTTGTGAAACTTTGAGATGTGCACAAACACAATATTTTCACAAGGTTTCATGTATGTAGACTCACGCAATCCAACTTTTTCCAGAGTCGTGTTTTAATTAGCAATACATCGCATGCATAAAATGCAGACTGTACAGTATGTAAGATTGAAATATATCCTGCACCAACACATGAGAAGCAAAACATAGCCTCACGGACAAACCTTACAGAGCAGCGCAAGCTATGGGGAACTCTCTAGGAACTCAACTGACATGCAGTTCATAGAGGATACCTACCTCATAGTTTAGACTGATCATATGAAAGCGATCACAACGATTAGCAGAGCAAAATCAGCAAGCACTGTTGGCTTGTTTGATAGAAGATGCGTATTAGCGTGGACGCCCGTGTGTTGACGGTGCTCGCAAGGTAAGCAAATAATAGTACCGCTGCGACCTACAAGGCATGTCGAGGCAACCGATGTAGGACCTAGGGAAGCTACCTTAATAAATAAAAAGCATCACAGAAATCGGATATGCTGACCTACTTGTAGGCACATAACTGACACGCTGTGCAATCGCTTTTAGGCTCAGATCGCATACAAATCACACAGAGTGGTTAACAAGTGTTGGATATGGAGTATTCGAAGAAGACGGATCATATGAAATCGATCACAAAAGATTATCAGAGCAAAACCAACAAGCACCGCTGGCTTGTTAGATGTGTATTAGCGTGGACATTACTAGCAATTTGTCTTGTCGACTCTTATGTCCACTTGGCGAGTATGCTAGATCTTACTGTGGGAATATGCTTAAATTGATATTGATAAAAACGACGGAAATCATGCTCTCCCAACCACGAGTGTCTGATTCACTATACACACTACACAACCCTCCTCTCCCCCCTCCAAATGTGTTAACACTGCAGTAATGATATTGTGCTCTACACACAGCTCTTGTTCCCCCACCCCCTGCACATGTTCTGGTGCTTCGTGTCAGTCTTGACGAAACAAGGGCCACAGTGCATGAAAACCTGGATCCGCGCCCACCTACTGTCTGCCGCCAGACAAAGGGTATTTTCATAACGAAATGTAGGGCAACCAACTGAGGTTCCCAAATATTAGCAGATGTGTCATTTAATACAATACATTTGTCATATATTGATGTAAAAGGAGTAAGACAAGGTTGTGTACTGTAACTTATTCCTCTTCGTTCCTCGCGAAGCATAGGGCCTCACCATTTGTTCGCCACTTTTCCCGGTCTCTAGTTGTTTTCGGATACTGCAACTAAGTTCTTTTAAAAATGGATGGATAGTTAGCCCATCCACAGCCAACTGTAAATAACTAGGGCTAACAACTGACGGGAAAACCCCTGACCTAGAGATCAGAGAAGGTGGCTGGAATGTATATATGTTTGATAGAACACTGCAAGCTTTCTTTTTGCAATTTTACTCAATTCTGTGAGTCTATGGTTATTTATTGGTGAAAATATTCATAATATTGATATTCCTTATTGTTAAACTTAACTTGTTGGATAATATAACTTCGATTTAGCATTTTGTGTTGATTTTAAAATGAATTCGTCGATACACACCAATACTGGAATGTGAGGTCACGTGGTGTAGTTGTGGTCTGATTTCCCATAATTCTTACCCGAGTCCGAAGGCCCATAAGTTTATAGCTGACTCTGGCCCATCGCACAACCCCCACATTTAGTTTGACTACTCTCCTTTGCCCTGTCCGGCTCCCACGCAAGTCGCCCCCTCCCCCATAATTACAAGGTAGTGACCTCATTTGGGGGCGGAGGTGTGTACTGTAACTATGTTTTTAATGTATACATATATCCTTTTCAGCTTTCAGATCCGTTATGTTTCATTGCTATTGCTGCTTACATAACCCTCCTCCATTCGTTATGTGTTCTCAGACTTCTCTTCCCAATTGTTGATTCCTAGTAGTTCTTCAATGTTATCTCGATATTGTTTCTTTGGTCTGCCTTGTGGTCTAAAATGTATAAATATATATATATATATAAATACTAGCAATCAACAAATGGAAAGAGTAGGCTAAGAACATACATGAATGGAGGCGTGTATAATATATATATATATATATAAATACTAGCAATCAACAAAGGAGAAGAGTAGGCTAAGAACATACATGAATGGAGGCGTGTATAATATATATATATATAAATACTAGCAATCAACAAATGGAAAGAGTAGGCTAAGAACATACATGAATGGAGGCGTGTATAATATATATATATATAAATACTAGCAATCAACAAATGGAAAGAGTAGGCTAAGAACATACATGAATGGAGGCGTGTATATATATATATATATATATATATATATATATATAATAACATAAATAAACAAAAGATACTTATATATGAACATTGACACTTCAGAATGTGAGAAATGGCGAAAGAGAAAACATTCATAGCTAAACTGGCCTTCTAATTATATATTGTTTTTTGTCTTTTCTAATCTTTATCCCGTGTTCTATTGTCGTCTGTAGCTTAAGCGGTAGTGAGCTCGATCACAACCCAAGCGTACCTGGTTCAAACTCCGCGGCGGGGAAATTCAGAAGCAAATTAGTTTCCATGGATTTTTACGAACGATAAAATAATCACCATTCAGAAAGCAATGACAAACTACTGAACGTATACATGGTGCCTAGAAAATCGACGACTCGTTGTTTACTGTTGTTGATTTCTAAGTCATGTAAAGGATATGTCACGATTTTTATTTCTCTTGTTAGTGTCTGTATTTAATCTTAACGTTAGTCCGTTTCCAGAGCGTTCTGCAGTAATCTCTTGTTTAGTGTCTGTATTTAATCTTAGCGTTAGTCCGTTTCCAGAGCGTTCTGCAGTAATCTCTTGTTAGTGTCTGTATTTAATCTTAGCGTTAGTCCGTTTCCAGAGCGTTCTGCAGTAATCTCTTGTTAGTGTATGTATTTAATCTTAGCGTTAGTCCGTTTCCAGAGCGTTCTGCAGTAATCTCTTGTTAGTGTCTGTATTTAATCTTAGCGTTAGTCCGTTTCCAGAGCGTTCTACAGTAATCTCTTGTTAGTGTCTGTATTTAATCTTAGCGTTAGTCCGTTTCCAGAGCGTTCTACAGTAATCTCTTGTTAGTGTCTGTATTTAATCTTAGCGTTAGTCCGTTTCCAGAGCGTTCTGCAGTAATCTCTTGTTAGTGTCTGTATTTAATCTTAGCGTTAGTCCGTTTCCAGAGCGTTCTGCAGTAATCTCTTGTTAGTGTCTGTATTTAATCTTAGCGTTAGTCCGTTTCCAGAGCGTTCTGCAGTAATCTCTTGTTAGTGTCTGTATTTAATCTTAGCGTTAGTCCGTTTCCAGAGCGTTCTGCAGTAATCTCTTGTTAGTGTCTGTATTTAATCTTAGCGTTAGTCCGTTTCCAGAGCGTTCTGCAGTAATCTCTTGTTAGTGTCTGTATTTAATCTTAGCGTTAGTCCGTTTCCAGAGCGTTCTGCAGTAACACAGTCAGGCTTTTGGCACTCATCACTATTACTTGAATATGCTTCGTTATTTTTTTCTTTTTCTCAGTTTGCATGCCTGGTCTGAGGGTTATCAGGCGTTTTCCTTAATTTTTGATAGCCATGATTTTTATGGCATTATATGTTCAGTAGTTGGTAATTGCTTTATGAAACGATTCTGTCCGCTTACCAGCTGTGATATCTGTTGAGCCCGTTACCAGGTCGTAGCAGTTCTGCCTTCCTTGTCAATAGATCGATCTTACGTCTCTTTTGCCAGCAACCATGTGTACTATTTAGGGGGACTTCTCTCGTAATTTGCACATTTGTAGTTTAGCCGACCAGACAAAGCCGTTGCCCTGGGGTGGTGGTTGGTGGCGCAGCTGTACACAAGCAGACCCTAGGAGGCATACGCGAGCTGGGCAGGAGGGGGAGTGGGGAACCAAATAGGCTCCAGGTCATCCAGAACAAATGGACGTGATGGCCTCTCACTGTGTGGGTGTATGGTACTATCCCTTGTACACTCTATCTTCTGCCCTACTCATATTGTGTTTGAATGGCTGCTTTTTTGATTTTTATGTTGTTTCTTGCTATATATGACCAATGCCAGCAGAACTTCTATACTAAATAACTTGAATTCTCTCCGAATTGAGCTCATATTTTTTATGTTTGTTAACCTACACGCTCTGATATAACCAAAACAAGGTTCGCTTTAGGTTAAAAGTGCAAACAAACAAAAAAACTTCATATACTTCTCTATTCTTCTTCCTTCTCACAACCATCCATCTCTTTTATGCTTTCCTACTCCTAAAATACTGTTGGCTTTCAACAACATACTGCTATTGTTATGCTTAGTAATCACTATGAATAAAAAAAAACCATTGAATCCGTCATATTCTGCGGTACATAACATCATAGTAATAACTTACAGCTCTCACCGGCTCCGCCCCCATACACTTACAAATCCATATATATATATAAAGTAAAGTAAAGGAACCCTTTCATACCTAGTGGTATATGGGGCAATACAGTGTTAGGCCTGTATTTTTCATTGACCACGATGGGTGATGTTGTCAGCATCACACCGGCCGCCTTTACTTTCCCAGAGCATGTCTGGTACCCAGTTGAGGCTGGGTCGACCTGAGAGCCGTCGCGGTCGGGAAAAATTCCATTGCGGGAGTTGAACCCAGACCACCAGCCTTGAGAAGCGAGTTCACTAACAACTACGCTACCGCGGCTCTCTCTCTATATATATATATAAATCGCAGTTGACAGTAAGTATATATATAATTACTGTCAACTTTTATTTGTCTATGCCTGAAATGCGGGGTACTGTTCTTTCAGTGTATTATCAGCACATAGAAATGTAATGTTTCTGTATGTACCAAGTTTACCTAGCTGTCCTACTTTATACATGATCGTTTAGTATGTCTTGAGTTATATACCTAAATAACATACAAATGGACACAGCGGCTATTAAATCATTCTTCGATCAAAATGAGAACGAGATCAATCAAGTGAAATAACAATAAAATTATGCATATCATCTGTCTAGACGGGATGAGATCATAATATTACTAATGAGTTTACTATGATCTTGGTAAGAGGTAGAGCCACTTACTCAGTGGAGGTTCAGAAATAGGCAGTTATGCATAGCACAGTGGGTAGGGCACTTGATTCAGTCATGAATGGTGATGGATTACATTAGTGGGCTGGTCGAATCCCTACTCAATGATTACACTACTTAGCTGGGGGAAATTAGGAATCATGGCTAAAGCTACTACATACTAAAGTTCTTGACACTAGTATTTTTAGCAAGCTGAAAGGGAGTTTTTAGCAAGCTGAAAGATACTGGAAACATCCAAAACTACAGTTCCCTTCAGTTGTAATAAAAGCTAGGATGTTGTAGGTTGTTGCAATTGTTTTGGTAGTAGATTTGTAATTGTATTAATAGTAGCACTTGTAGTCTTCTACTTTGCGTTTGTTCTTTACAACCAATTGTAATCACTCTTTGTGATATGTTTGATCTTTGCCAAGAACGTGTATACATTGCACATTGGTTTGGTAGGCCCCTAAACGCATAGACTTCTACACTTTTAGGACACATACATCCGATTTCAGCCAAACCTCCTTAGTCGCCTCATACGGCATGCGTGGCAGGTAACAGTGGTTCTATTCTTTACACCCCAAATTTGGGCCCCGGTAACCACTCGGGCGATCACTTGTAGTAAAGTGAATCACATGAGCATCAGAACAATGAACACTTTAAACATAAATATAACAATAACTGTTTAATCTTAAATATTTTAAAACAAAATAGCAGTCATGCTAAGGGCTACGGTTGGTGACTTTCTCCATTGAACAGGCTCAGAAAATGTACTTCCCAATGTTTGACATCTTTGGAACATGTTCCATTGCCATTTGATCATTATCACAATTTCACACATCTTAATGACTTATTTTTAGCTTGTTGAACTAATGTTATCTAAATCCGTTGTCTCTTGAAAAATCAGAATATTATCATTTGTTCTCATCTATTAACAGCTCTTATATGGAAATAATGAAGCTGTTGATGTTGCTGTCTTTGACCTACCCTGTGATTTTGGTGCAGCCGGTATTACAGTTTATGTGACGCCCGAGTGGTTACCGGGTCCAAATTTGGAGTGTAAAGAATAGAACCACTGTTACCTGCCATGCATGTCGTAAGAGGCGACGGAGGTTTGGCTGAAATCGGATGCATGTGTCCTAAATGTGTAGAAGTCTATGCGTTTAGGGGCCTACCAAACTAATGTGCAACGTATACACGTTCTTGGTAAAGATCACACATATCACAAAGAGTGACTAAAATTGGTGGTAAAGAACGAACGCGAAGAAGGAGGAGATTATTACAGTTTGTGTTGTGCATGCTTTCTTGATTGATAGTGTTGATCCTATTATATTGGAAAATTCCTGTAAGAAACAAATATTGTTATGCTACAACAACGCGCTGTGATTAAAAAATCTCCACTGTATGTAGTTTGATAAAAATCATTGGTATTTCTGTTTTAGGTGAATGTTTATTCTTCTATTATGCTCTTTCTAAATTTCAGATCTATACAGTAATAACCACTCAATGCAACACTCTCCACAAGTGATTTCTGGATACATTACTGCTGAGGATTCAGGAAGAAAGGTATTTGTTATCATATTTCATATTATCAATGACTGGGGGAGGGTCTGATAAGTAAAATATTTCTACCTAACTTCTTCTTCAAACACACCATATCGACCACTTGTTCAAACACACCATATCGACCACTTGTTAATCACTCTTTGTGATTTGTATGTGATCTGAACATAAGAACGAGTGTACGTTATGCGCCTACAAGTAGGCCAATATATCCGATTTCTGCTACGCGTTTTATTTACTAGGATAGCTTCCCTAGGCCCCCAACATCAGTCACCTCTTACGACATGCCTTGTAGGTCACAGTGTTATTATTCTTCGCTCCCCTTGTGAGCCCCAGCAACACAGAGGTGTCTGCCTAACTAAAAGAAATGCAACTAAATGCAAAAGTATACAATGTCCTCATCTGTGCAAAGTGTTCATTGTTGATTAAGATTAGACAAATGAACATTAAACAGTCTGTCCCTGATGTCTACAGGGCTGAGTTACAAACTGAGTAGATGCCTCTAGAAAAAACTGATCTAGGGCAGAATTATTTGACCCAAGGATGTGTGGATTGTTCTGCAAATGTTCAGGAAAGCAAATTGGGTAAAAATACAGCCAAGGAATAAGCAATGCCCCAAAAATGCATAGAAGTATAATAATCTTGAACTTAGTTTAAAATTTAAATGTCAATCTTTTGTCTGTCTTGTTATATCAATCTTTTGTCTTTACCGTTATATCAATCTTTTTTTGTCTGTACTGTTATAACAATCTTTTGTCTGTACGGTTATATCAATCTTTTGTCTGTACTGTTATATCAATCTTTTGTCTGTACTGTTATATCAATCTTTTGTCTGTACCGTTATATCAATCTTTTTTTGTCTGTACTGTTATAACAATCTTTTGTCTGTACGGTTATATCAATCTTTTGTCTGTACTGTTATATCAATCTTTTGTCTGTACTGTTATATCAATCTTTTGTCTGTACTGTTATATCAATCTTTTGTCTGCACTGTTATATCAATCTTTTGTCTTTACCGGTATATCAATCTTTTGTCTTTACCGGTATATCAATCTTTTGTCTGCACTGTTATATCAATCTTTTGTCTTTACCGTTATATCAATCTTTTGTCTGCACTGTTATATCAATCTTTTGTCTGCACTGTTATATCAATCTTTTGTCTGCACTGTTATATCAATATGTTGTCTGTGGTGTTATTTCCATCTTTTGTATGTACTGTTATATCAATCTTTTTGTCTGTACTGTTATATCAATCTTTTTGCCTGCACCGTTATATCAATCTTTTGTCTGCACTGTTATATCAATATTTTGTCTTTACAGTTATATAAATATTTTGTCTGTACTGTTATATCAATGTTTGTCTTTACTGTTACATCAATATTTTGTCTGTGCTGTTATATGTCTTTTGTCTGTACTGTTATATCAATCTTTTGTCTGAGCGGTTATATCGATCTGTTGGTTTACGGTTATGCTACTGTTTCGTCAGTTATACAATACTATCTGGGTCGGTGATAATGTTGAACTTGTAACAATCTTCGCACAACTATCCGTTATTAGATACTGCAATGATATTCTTATATAAGTTAGCACACTTTTGTGCAGTTCCGCATTTTATCATAACTTCATCCCCACCCCCTGGTAAATCGTACCGAGTAAATACAAATGTTGTGAACGTCAACTATGGTAGGGCTAGCTAGTGTAAGGTCACGATTAGCAGATGTTGCACTGAGAACAAACTGAGAGAATAGAATTCATTATGTGTGATCTGAAGTTTATGACGCATGTGTAGAGCAGATTTGATTTGTACCGCACTTTGTGAAATCCCTGGTTATATTTTCTATCTGTTCAGGAACGAATATTTCTGCCGTCCCACATGCTCCACATTTTATTATATCCTGGGACATTTGTATTCTGTGCTGTATTCCCCAGAATGCATTTCTGTTTTTGTCTCTCTAACGATAGCCACCACCCCCACTCCCCATCCATACTCTTCCTCATCGCGCACACACGCACATTATTGTGTGCTGCATTCTTTACGTCACGTTTCTCCGTCACTCTTTCCCCCCTCTCTATACTCCCAAACACAATGTAGTTATCGACTGCCATTGTCCGCTTTTCTCGTGCTCCACGCAATGCTGGGTGAGCGATTGATTATTCAGCCTTATTAATCTGGGTTCCCATTTCCTACTCCTTTGCTATCCCTGACACTGTTCGGTTTGCATCCTTCTATCTCTTTTTATCCATTGTCTTCTGTTGTTTCCGCCTCTATATCTCCCTTTCACTGCTACCATCCCAACCACATCCTCCTTCCTGATCGACATGAATGACAAACGTATTCGCGCACAAACTTGTGTGTGATTTAATCAACGATATCTAGGTTATTGAACTGAAGCTGTACTATCATAAGGGAGGGGGAGGAGGAGGTGGTCGTTATGATGCAGGTATGATAGTGGTGGCTTCAAACACACAGATAAAAATGCCGTACGTTCGTACTAGAGGGGTTTGTTGGTGGCAAGGGAGTGGAAACAATTGTTAAGATAAAAGTATGCACTATATATACCCTGTTGTCTTTTATCAATGCCATTCATCAACCATGAAAAAAAACCACCTATGTTCTCCTCACTTCCTCTCCTCTATTTCTTTACCTGCTGTTTGCTGCACTGTGTTTTGTTGTAATTCCCAATTTGTATTCCTAGACCCAAGTGCCTGGTGCCTTTTAAACTAGAACTGCGTTTAGCGAGTGCGAGAAATATCCTAATTAGAAATGTCTCCCAGCGCTTTATAACGTAGAGCTGAAATATAGCTAGCGGCTGAGTAGTCCACAAACAGTATTAGTATCTGAGTTGATTATTTTTCACACTTATAGAAGTAGATCCTCCACACCTTTAGGCTAACATTTGTTGAACTATAGCTAGAAATGTTTATCATTAACCTAAAACGTGTTTGACGATCTGTGGAAATAAACTGTTGCCATGTTCGTGCTAGTAAATCTGTGTTTTTATTTGTTTAGGAAGTGAGACAATTAATTTACATAAACATTCAAAATAATTGGACGGTAGTAAAGCTGGTATCTAATTGTTAAGCCTTGCGTTCCGAAGATCGTTGGTTCGAATCCGGACTGCGCCGTTCTGTTCACGGGTGAATTTTTAAATGAATCCCTAAGATTGTTGCCGGAGCAACGGGGTTCATGTTTTGTACAATACTCTCGGCAGGTAGCGTGCCATTTCTGGTGAGAGGGACCGAGTCATATGAGGTAAAACTCGACGCAGTGATGTAAATCCTTCGGCTTTAAAACTGTTAATCTACATTATGTACAGTCATAATTAAACCTAACAGTAGATGAAGAGCAACCTATCAAGCCTTCTTCTTTGTGTTCGTTCTTTACCACCAATTTTAATCACTCTTTGTGATATGTTTGATCTTTGCCAAGAACGTGTATACGTTGCACATTGGTTTGGTAGACCCCTAAACGCATAGACTTCTACACGTTTAGGACACATACATCCGAATTCAGCCAAACCTCCTTAATCGCCTCTTACGACATGCGTGACAGGTAACAGTGGTCTATTCTTTACACCCCAAATTTGGGCCCCGGTAACCACTCGGGCGAACCTGTCAAGTAAAACGCTTTGTATGTGTTGGATACGCCTAACAGATGATAGATGTTCGTGACACTTCTGTCAAGAAGAGAATATGAATGGTCAACAGGAGACAGAGATCTTAGATGTTTCTGTGGTGTTTATGTTTCTTAAGATGACAGTGTTATGAAGTGCAAGAACTTAGGAAGACTCAATAACTTTTGCACAGAAGACCAACATGTCAACTCTAACAGACGTGGATACCCAACAATAGAAATGAAACATGTGCCCTTCGTGACCACAGTAACTAACACCAGAAATGGAATCCAATGGACTCTGACAGAGCAACTAGATGATCTGGACTTCGCTGATGATATAGCCCTTCTGTCACATACACGAAATCAGATGCAGGATAAGCTAAACACATTGAATCAAAGGTCCCAGCAACTAGGGCTGAACATTCATAAAGGAAAGACAAAGATATTGAGAATTAACCAAGCAACGACAACTCGATCTCCCTGGGGAAATCCCACTTCAAGAGGTAGAATCATACACATATTTGGGCAGCAACGTAGACAAAGAGGGTGGAACAGATAGAGATGTTAAAATAAGAATACAGAAGGCAAGAGGAGCTTTCATTGCACTGGGAAACATTTGGAAGTCCAAAGAAATCAAATCTAGAACAAAAATTCGGATATTTAACTCTAATGTTAAAGCAGTTCTACTGTATGGGTCAGAAACATGGAGAACAACTAAAACAATAGCGCATAAATTGCAAACATTCATCAACTGGTGTCTGCGCAGAATAGAGGGAATAAGATGGTATGATAGGGTCACAAATGAGGAACTTATGGAGAGAACAAGACAGATTCCAGTGAACGAACAGGTTAAAAAGACGCTGGCGCTGGATAGGACACACTTTGCGAAAACCGGAGGGAATATAACAAGAAGGGTCCTTGCCTGGAACCCGCAGGGACAGCGAAAGAAAAGGAGGCCGAGAAATACATGGAGACGAGATTTGGAGGCGGAGATCAACAATATAAAGAAGAGCTGGAGGGAGCTACAGGAGATAGCTAGAGATAGGAAGACTTGGCATGAGTTGGTTGAGGGCCTATGCCCCAACCCGGGGTAAAAGGCAAAGAGAGAGAGATGTGCCCTTCGTGCATAATAATAAAATTCCTCTCGTACCGTTATACGTTACATAGGGCCTGCAAGTAATTTCTCCATACCGCTCTATCCTGTGCGGCTCGCTCAGTCTCCTCCATGGAACTGAGA
Organism: Arion vulgaris; assembly: GCA_020796225.1. Classification (NCBI taxonomy): domain Eukaryota; kingdom Metazoa; phylum Mollusca; class Gastropoda; order Stylommatophora; family Arionidae; genus Arion; species Arion vulgaris. The sequence continues at coordinate 17,101,250 of CM036756.1, forward strand.
CCGATATTATAGACTTTCGTGCATATAGAATCCTACAAAATCTTGCACAGAATGGGGCTTCCACTGTGGATCAGACCAGATTCATGGAGTCAACTCATCTCTCTGGTTGAACTTGATGTGATTTAGCTGAGAGGGACCGAGCACACGTAGGTTGCATAGACGTCGGTTTTCCCCCCAGTGTTTCACTACTCTGTGTTAGACAGCAAGTTATGAGAACAAACGCATTCCAGTAACAAAGACACATACTTCACTGGCGGTAATGGCGTCGATAATGTATATATTCTGGCATCATTCACCAGTTACTCAGTCATGATTGACAGTTACTAGCAAGTTATTCTGTCATTCAGGTTGATTTTGCTTTACTAAAAACGTGGCACTTTTCTTATATCTGGACGTTTTATGGTAGTAACAGAACGCTTTTTAAGTAACTTCGGAACAGAACCGCAAGCTTTGAAAACTGCATACATTAATAGACCTAATTCAAGAGGAAAGTACAGAAAGTTGTATGTCAATATTTTTTCTCTCTTACAGGTGCGGTACATTATTAGTAGTAGTAACGCAGAAACGTGCTGAAAATATGTGTTCGGCCTAAAGGCGTAAATATCACTATAAATTAGCAGCTCAACTTACTTATGCTCTTTGAATCAAGTCACAAGGAGTGGTTACTTATTGAATTCTCATTCGCTATGGAATAGGATAAAATCGCTAAATTGAGACGAGGAAGACAGAGAAAATTTTGGATAGCCTGGCTTTATGGCACGGAAGAGCATCAACATCTGAGTTGATAGCAAGCTCCAGAGACAAGAGATTTGTGGAGATCCATGATCGCCTACGCCAGCCGGCACGGCACTTGATAATGATGACATACGAGACTTTTGTAAGGACTCTCCGTATTCCCCTGTCTTTGTCGACCTTCAGCCCAGTGTTCCATGTCAAAGATGCTCTCCATTTCTTCTTCCATTGTGTCTCCAAGTTTTTTTTGTTGGTCTCCCCTTCAATTCATTTCTTCCTCCCCCTTCAACCATGGTGTTCAAGTAATATCTATTCTTGTACGTATATCAAGGTTCATTCTAACAAAAAGTGGGTTTTCTAGAGCGAACGAAGAAGAAGCAATAAATAGTAGTCAAACAAAATTAAGATCTTAGAGCTCAACACTCCATATGCTCTACTAAGCAGCCCTAATATGCTTACATACAGTGAATTCCATCTCACTCTAGCATCCATGGTAATCTTCTTCTTGTCGATCGTTCTTCCCGGCCATTTTGATCATGTATCTTCTTCTTGTCGATCGTTCTTCCCGGCTATTTTGATCATATATCTTCTTCTTGTCGATCGTTCTTCCCGGCCATTTTGATCATATATCTTCTTCTTGTCGATCGTTCTTCCCGGCTATTTTGATCATATATCTTCTTGTCGATCGTTCTTCCCGGCCATTTTGATCTTATATTTTCTTCTTGTCGATCGTTCTTCCCGGACATTTTGATCTTATATCTTCTTCTTGTCGATCGTTCTTCCCGGCCATTTTGATCATTCTTATTGTAATATATAAACAGCCGTTGCCAAGAACGGTTGGAACGTTGCGCCCCCTCTAAGCCCCTACAGTTGTAGGACAAGCGCACCCGGTGCGTTTCCGCGTTTTCGACCTTATAATCCATGGTAATGAAGACGTTGATTGATTAGTACAGGGGGATGGGAGGATAGCTACCACACGCGGTCTATAAGGCGAAGGGTTAAACATTTTGGGTTACATTCTTAGGTCGCAGGTTCGAATTCGGATCACGTCATTCGGTTCACGAGTGCACATTTGTTTCTCAGAGATCCCTTAGGATTATTGTTGTATCCACAGCTCTTGCTTTGTGCATTTCTCTCGCCAGGCGTGTAATTTCTGCAGGGAGTGTCCGATCCATATTGGAAAACCAGATACAATCTTCTTGTTTGATCTTTGCCAAGAACGTGTATACGTTGCACATTGGTTTGGTAGGCCCCTAAACGCATAGGCTTCTACACGTTTAGGACACGTGCATCCGATTTCAGCCAAACCTCCTTAGTCACCTCTTACGACATGTGTGGCAGTTAACGGTGGTTCTATTCTTGACACCTCAAATGTGTGCCGCGGTAGCTACTCAGGCGACCAGATACAATGAAGTCAATGCTTCTCTGTCTTCCTTGAACAAATAAGAAAGTAAACAATAGAAAGATGATGCACATTATAACAAGATCATATTTAAGAAAAATAAATAACAAATCTTCAAACTTCACATTGACAGAGATGATAGCTTTCCAACGTAGGTACTTCTAATAATTGGGACTAACAGTAAAAATGACTGCCGACATCTGTTATAAATGTTTCAAAGATGTTGATCACAGAAGAAAAAAAAACGTATATGATTGCCATCAGTGGCATTCCGTAACATACTCTTTGGAGATGCACATAGCCTCAGGCTGGTCAATGTCTCTTTGAATATATTCATGTTACATTTCTGTTAGTGAGCACATAAGTAGGAGACTGCTGCAACGAATTGCAGCTGATCGCAAGCATTTTACAAAATTTGATACAATTTAACTGCAAAATGGTATTGTTCTTATACTTTTAAGTGTGGCACGTGTATTGAGCTGAGGAGGGTACATCTGCTTGTTATGTTATGACTATTTGTATCACATAAGACATATAGCAGTTACATAGTGAGCAGCTCTCTCATATCGACATGTGCATTTTATAGTAATTGCACTGCCAGAAAATTGCTACATTTACTTTGTTCTAGAAGGTTCCTCCTGTCATTAGAATTTCACTTTGTCAATGTAAAACAAAGTACATACATTGATAATGTAGCTGGTTAGAATTGGTTACTTTAGTTCTTGCTGTTCATCATATTGATAGTAAGGTAGAAGTGATTGATGATGTAGATAGTAAGGTAGAAGTGATTGATGATGTAGGTAGTAAGGTAGAAGTGATTGATGATGTAGATAGTAAGGTAGAAGTGATTGATGATGTAGATAGTAAGGTAGAAGTGATGGATGATGTAGGTAGTAAGGTAGAAGGAATTGATGATGTAGGTAGTAAGAAAGTAGATTGTGAGGTAGATAGTAAGGTAGAAGTGATTGATGTAGGTAGTAAGGTAGAAGTGACTGGTGGTATAGATAGTAATTGATGATGTAGAGATAGTGGGATACAATAACAGATTGATGGTGTAGAGATAGTGGGATAAAATAACAGATTGATGGTGTAGAGATAGTGGGATAAAATAACAGATTGATGGTGTAGAGATAGTGGGATAAAATAACAGATTGATGGTGTAGAGATAGTGGGATAAAATAACAGATTGATGATGTAGAGATAATGGGATAAAATAACAGATTCATGTCCATAGTGGGATAAAATAACAGATTCATGATGTCCATAGTGGGATAAAATAACAGATTGATACTGTTGATATTGAAGTTCAAAGATATTGTAAAGATGTATATCATTATATGTATATCTGTCACACTGGAATGTTTCATCTTAAACTGCAGCACTAAAGAGTGCCCACAAACTATACAAAATGGAAGATTCACGTTTACACAGGGCCTAAAATGCACATTTCTTTGTCTCGTGATTGCATCAAAGCTTGTTCTTTTTTCGAATCTTCTATTTAAAAAAAATTGTCAATGCTAGTGTGTCTGACAGCGTTTGAATTCTGCGGTGATTGCAGATCCCCAGAGAGGTTGAAGTTTGGGAAGAGAAAACTGGGGGAGAAAGCCTTCCGTTCGAGCGCAAGATGTCAGTTTCAGTGTTACGTTGGGCGTTGGTTTTCTTCCAACCGATAAAGCAGTCCGTGAGATTGATTTGCCAATGTGGTTTTCAGGAGCCAAAGTATGGTGTGGGGGAGAGGAAGAGAGCGTGCCGAGTGAACTTACAAGGCTACGTTTATTAAAATATGTCAAGACGTTCAACTCTGAAATACGTCAGTTTGTTTTTCCAATTGCTAGAGCAGTGGTTCTAAAATTGGTGTTGTTAGAGCAGTGGTTCTAAAATTGGTGTTGCTAGAGCAGTGGTTCTAAAATTGGTGTTGCTAGAGCAGTGGTTCTAAAATTGGTGTTACTAGAGGATAGTATGCTAGAGCACTGGTTCTAAAATTGGTATTGCTAGGGCAGTGGTTCTAAAATTCTAGAGTACATTAAGTGGTCCAGAATTGATTAATAAAATCCTTTCTTCCGTATAGTCGATGTATTTATTATTTCTGTAGTAAGTGAATTACGGTAAATGGAAGAACAGTTTTTGAGTATTTCTGGATCTGATCATCAATAACAAAAATGAATTATATTTCACATGAAACGTGTTTTCTTCTTTTACATGTTGAAACAAATAACACATGGCATGTACATGTTATAAATGTCTCCGAAAATTACTAAAAGTAAAATGGAGTGATTTCGTTTCGAACAACACAGTGAGACATAGAACACAGCAACGATCCGTATCAAATATTATAAGAAACAAGTTTGGAAATATTTAGGTCATGTTCGAAAAGAGACTAAATCGACATCTCCTTGTGTGGTCACCAGTTGGGAAAAGAAAACGTGGAAGACTAAAGACCACTCTTCGAAGAACCATCCTACAAGAAAGTAAACTATTGGTATGTAAAACCATACGAGATCTCCAACTGCTAGCAACGAACCGCATCACACGGAGATCTAAAACCTATGTGCCACCTTTTACACAAAATAAACTAACTAATGTACATGTTAATATTATCAAGTTATGTTTTTTTGTTTTTCAATTTCTGATTCTGATATTACTGTGTGTCTCTGATAATATTGTGTGTTCTTATGTTGGTTTTAAAGTTTTGAAAACATATATATATACAGGTTAGAGAAACTGGTTAGGATCAACATTTAATTAATTCGGGACGTCCCAGTGGTGCCCCTTTTCCTGAACTCGGGAGATCTCAAGGGTGCCCTATCTTTTTATCTTTCTGATAGTGACAGGAGTCGGAGCACTTATACAGTAGAACCGACGATTATTCATAATTTCTCTCTAACTCAGTCATTTTTAGGTGCACATTGGGGAATTGACCTATCCATATTTGAACCCGTATGCATTTGATGATTGAATTCAAACTGATTTTGACATTTAATTCCGTCCGCTTTTCTTGTCGAATACTATAGTCTTTGGTTTATCGTCGACCCTCTTTTGGATGAAGTCATTAGTAAAATACCCTTCGACATCTGCTTGGGGGAGATGATTAAGCACCCATGGGTCTCTGCCCGAAGTGCTGTCAGTTCAATAACCGATGTAGTAGGAGGAAAGAAGTCTAAGACTGACAAGAAAAGTATAGTATTTTTGAATAAGTATAACCAATATAATCTACACCTACCTATAGATTTCCATATGTTTCCTCGATATGTTTTTGGAATAGCTTGCTTGTTTCATGACTGCAGCGTCGTTAAGCAGTAACACTTGCGCTTCCACTTGTTGACAGTTGCGTTAGCATATTTGTGTATGCTCTTATGCTCTTTTTAAGTTTCTATATTTAACGAATTGTTAATGTGTTCTTCTTCTTCTTTGCGTTCGTTCTTTACGACCAATTTTAATCACTCTTGTGATGTTTGATCTTTGCCAAGAACGTGTATACGTTGCACATTGGTTTGGTGGGCCCCTAAACTCATAGACTTCTACACGTTTAGGACACATGCATCCGATTTCAACCAAACCTCCTTCGTCGCCTCTTACGACATGCATGGCAGGTAACAGTGGTTCTATTCCTTACACCCCAAATTTGGGCCCCGGTAACCACTCGGGCGGTTATTGTGTATCCGTTTTCCCAATGGACCCGGTATTCTTCTTCTGCATTCTCACTAGATTGGGATTTCGGATTCTCTAATAAATTTGTTTCGGGTTAGCATTCCCTAGCAGACACATGCATTCGATTTCATCCAAACCTCCTTATTCGCCTCTTACGACATGCGTGGCAGGTAACAGTGGTTCTATTCTTTACACCCCGAATTTGGGCCCCGGTAACCACTCGGGCGGGACCCGGTCTAGAAAGCGTCAAAAACTCTTGTTGACAAGTTATGAAGACATCAACAATTATCACAAATGATGCCACCGAGTGGTTACCGGGGCCCAAATTTGGGGTGTAAAGAATAGAACCACTGTTACCTGCCATGCATGTCGTAAGAGGCGACTAAGGAGGTTTGGCTGAAATCGGATGCGCATGTCCTAAACTTGTAGAAATTTATGCGTTTAGGGGCCTACCAAACCAATGTGCAACGTATACACGTTCTTGGCAAAGATCAAACATATCACAAAGAGTGATTAAAATTGGTCGTAAAGAACGAACGCAAAGAAGAAGAAGACAAATGATGTAGCAATGCAAGTTAGCGACCGCTTTCAGAGAAGATGTTGATGTCTTCGGACTTGGTATATATGTGAGCACTGTTGGTACCATTGCAATCAGATTTCAGAAAACGAAAAAGTAATACTCAGTCTGAATCATCTGTATGTGTCACGAAACCTCTTATATTTCCCGAGTTCTGTGACGGGACACATGGGGCGGTTGCTGAGTACTACCGGCTACACAGATTAACATCTGCGCACAGTACTAGTTAGTAGACTACTAGTCCGATTTGAAGAACTACACAAGGATTGAGAAAGCACAGCGAAGCCATTCAGTTATAGTTCTGACTGGTACACTAGCACTACGTTTAACGTTTCCGTACATCTACAAAGAAAGAAATGTTGAATTTAATAGTTTAAAAAAATATCCGTGTGGCTTTGGGTAAAAAATGCACTTTAATTAATATAACATGAACATTAGGTTTAGTATTAGAATCATCAGTTCTTGTCGCACCCAAGGACAGATAACTTATATACGACAGAAACTATTTCCACTCAGTTCGATGTTGTGCATTTCACTTTAGTACATAGGATTGTTGCTGGAGATACGGAGTTAGTGGGTGGTGTGTCATTTATGCGAGAGGGACAGAGCCATGTGGGATAAAACCCGGCGCAATGAAGTCAATCCTTCTGGCTTAGAGCCTCTTTCCCCCTCCCCCTCGCTTTAGACATGATCAGGGTTAGACGTGTGTATTGTAATTTTGGGCCAGACTTTATGTCACAACATGTGCTTGTTCAGAAGCGAAATGAATAACACGAATGGGGTCAAGGCTCATGAGGTCATGGTGGTAACATGAGCCAGGGTTAGCGAAGGGGCGCGCTAATCAAGACCCTGCCCCCAACCTCCACGCGGTGACCCTGGAAACAGACTATGGTTCCGGTCTGGCTAAGAGGGGCAGGGATCGGGGAGAGAAAACTACTGGTAGTGGTAGCAGTGCAAGTATGGATACACGATAAAGATACATACAAACAAAATGCACTAATCTCCTGACCGATGTCCAACAAGATATTGCCCAAGTCCCTGAACGCAAAGAAACAGCAACGAAACTTCTCAGACATGGATGAGAGGTGCATCCAGTGACCAAACGTATGCCCACGTAGGGCGAAGCTCGAAGCCCTGAGGAGGGGGCAAACATTGCCAGCCCGTCGGCAAGAATAAATAAGACAGGACCGTAACGAATAAAAGTCTACCCTCGTGTTGGTGCGAGAGAAGATTGCAGCTGACCTCGCATTGGTAGCCTGGTGCAGACACATGTACTGGGCAAGGTTTGCCGAGCGCAAAAGAACAAGTTGCGTTTAGTGCATAACGAAACTACCCGCCCTAGGAAAACCGTGCAAGGTACTGTGCGATTAAAAATTAACATCCCCGGAAGAACTGAGGTTGGTGATGCCTAACGGGACTGCCAGCCATGGGGCAACCGGGCAATGTTCGATTGCAGTCGTAACTAACATCCCCGGAATAACTGGGGCGGGTGATGGCGGCGAGCGAAAAATCCACAGTTACGCTGATAGCGCCGACTGAAACGACCCTCTACATTGTTTGTACTCGGCCCCATGCCAGAGCTTCCGAGGTTAATTGCAAATTGCCACGTACCAATGCTCGTCTAGAAAAGGCTGAGAATGTTCCTCCTCCGGATCAAACTCAAAATGTACGGTAAAGCAAGGCCGACAATGTACGGACCAGACAGGAAGTTCGGGTCTGAACATTGGCGAAGGCCGATACTTTACACGGCGTCTTATACGAGTAAGACGCCGTCCGAGGATAAGCTTACAAGCCCGAGAAATATTTCTCAGTCAGAACGGGCATAAACAGCGTAACTCACTGTCCCGGCGTAGATCACAAAGCCCAAAAATACGGCAAAGCTGATCGTACCCTAGGGAAAGCTCACCCTAGTAAATCAAAAGCTGACTGAAAACGAACACCCCACCGAAGGATAAGCAACTGAGCTCAAATAGGTGCTGAAGGCTGGTGCACGTACATCACGTTCTGATGTGTGGCTGTTTATATATCACAATGAGAATGATTAAAACAGGCCTAGAACGATCGAAGAAGAAGAAGAAGAATAACACGAATGTAATTAAATCCAGGTCATAAAGATCGTTTATTTCCTCGTTGTGTGTTCGGTTCCATACATCCATTCAACCTTGACCAGAGACTAGTGGGGTTGGTAGTAAATGGGCATCACTCCTAGTGGGGTTGGTAGTAAATGGGCATCACTCCTAGTGGGGTTGGTAGTAAATGGGCATCACTCCTAGTGGGGTTGGTAGTAAATGGGCATCACTCCTAGTGGGGTTGGTAGTAAATGGGCATCACTCCTAGTGGGGTTGGTAGTAAATGGGCATCACTCCTAGTGGGGTTGGTAGTAAATGGGCATCACCCTAGTGGGGTTGGTAGTAAATGGGCATCACTCCTAGTGGGGTTGGTAGTAAATGGGCATCACTCCTAGTGGGGTTGGTAGTAAATGGGCATCACTCCTAGTGGGGTTGGTAGTAAATGGGCATCACTCCTAGTGGGGTTGGTAGTAAATGGGCATCACTCCTAGTGGGGTTGGTAGTAAATGGGCATCACTCCTAGTGGGGTTGGTAGTAAATGGGCATCACTCCTAGTGGGGTTGGTAGTAAATGGGCATCACTCCTAGTGGGGTTGGTAGTAAATGGGCATCACTCCTAGTGGGGTTGGTAGTAAATGGGCATCACTCCTAGTGGGGTTGGTAGTAAATGGGCATCACTCCTAGTGGGGTTGGTAGTAAATGGGCATCACTCCTAGTGGGGTTGGTAGTAAATGGGCATCACTCCTAGTGGGGTTGGTAGTAAATGGGCATCACTCCTAGTGGGGTTGGTAGTAAATGGGCATCACTCCTAGTGGGGTTGGTAGTAAATGGGCATCACTCCTAGTGGGGTTGGTAGTAAATGGGCATCACTCCTAGTGGGGTTGGTAGTAAATGGGCATCACTCCTAGTGGGGTTGGTAGTAAATGGGCATCACTCCTAGTGGGGTTGGTAGTAAATGGGCATCACTCCTAGTGGGGTTGGTAGTAAATGGGCATCACTCCTAGTGGGGTTGGTAGTAAATGGGCATCACTCCTAGTGGGGTTGGTAGTAAATGGGCATCACTCCTAGTGGGGTTGGTAGTAAATGGGCATCACTCCTAGTGGGGTTGGTAGTAAATGGGCATCACTCCTAGTTGGGTTGGTAGTAAATGGGCATCACTCCTAGTGGGGTTGGTAGTAAATGGGCATCACTCCTAGTGGGGTTGGTAGTAAATGGGCATCACTCCTAGTGGGGTTGGTAGTAAATGGGCATCACTCCTAGTGGGGTTGGTAGTAAATGGGCATCACTCCTAGTGGGGTTGGTAGTAAATGGGCATCACTCCTAGTGGGGTTGGTAGTAAATGGGCATCACTCCTAGTGGGGTTGGTAGTAAATGGGCATCACTCCTAGTGGGGTTGGTAGTAAATGGGCATCACTCCTAGTGGGGTTGGTAGTAAATGGGCATCACTCCTAGTGGGGTTGGTAGTAAATGGGCATCACTCCTAGTGGGGTTGGTAGTAAATGGGCATCACTCCTAGTGGGGTTGGTAGTAAATGGGCATCACTCCTAGTGGGGTTGGTAGTAAATGGGCATCACTCCTAGTGGGGTTGGTAGTAAATGGGCATCACTCCTAGTGGGGTTGGTAGTAAATGGGCATCACTCCTAGTTGGGTTGGTAGTAAATGGGCATCACTCCTAGTGGGGTTGGTAGTAAATGGGCATCACTCCTAGTGGGGTTGGTAGTAAATGGGCATCACTCCTAGTGGGGTTGGTAGTAAATGGGCATCACTCCTAGTGGGGTTGGTAGTAAATGGGCATCACTCCTAGTGGGGTTGGTAGTAAATGGGCATCACTCCTAGTGGGGTTGGTAGTAAATGGGCATCACTCCTAGTGGGGTTGGTAGTAAATGGGCATCACTCCTAGTGGGGTTGGTAGTAAATGGGCATCACTCCTAGTGGTATTTTACAGGGTAAACACAAACTTAGTCGATGATGGTTCTTTAACATAAACATTTAGACATGGCCCTATCATAACATTTACAACTTTGGTTGGACAAACATTTCTAGGTGTCGATGCATGAAGGTGATCCCGCAAAGTTGTCTGCTTATATCAGTAGATGCCGAGCGTGTCCGTAGCGCGTTGGACTACGGGTGACTAGTCCTCTGTAAGTGCGGGTTCAACTCCACGGACTGGCAGAAAAGCTACAGGTTCCCCAGATTTACGGTGTTCGTGGCACCGAGCCGAAGGGTTACGATGTTCATGATACCGAGCCGAAGAGCTTTCAGCTCAAGTGCTTCTGGATCGGAAAAAAAAAATATCAGTAGATGTTCAGTTCCCAGAGTTACATTTGCTGCACGTATCTGTCTTCCACCAGGAAGAGAAACTGCTGAAAACTTTCCATCCTGAAATGAGACCATATAAGTTCTTATTATTTTGCGAAGTGGTTAAGCAGCTTGCCTTGCGTTCTGAAGGTAATGTGTTCGATTCCGGATTCCCATTTTTTCCTTGGATACCCCGTAGAATTATTGTTGGAACTACGAAGTTTGCGCTTTGTGCAATACTCTCGGCAAGTTCAGGTCATTTCTACGGAAGGACCAAGCATATGGGAAAATCCTGCACAGTGGAATCAATCTTTCATCTTGTAGGCCTCATTTATTCCTATTCCAGATAGCACAAAACTCGAATATGGACAGGTGGTAGACGCAATATTAGCGCCGACAGCATGGTTGGTGATCCCCTATATCCTTCCGTTCAGCGCATTTCATTTCCGCCGTAGTAATTTCTTTGACGTCCTGCTATGTGGAGCTTGAATACTGCACCTCGCCAGATGAAACCATCTTGAGCAAGGGTCTCACAGGACGTGTTTTTGAAAGCTTTCATTAAACATCTTCAATACGTTTTTCAAGCGTCCTCCCCTCCCTCCTCCCATTGTACTGTCTGTTTTTTCCTGTCGAATTCGGATACAATCATAAACAACATGGTCTTTCCTGAGCCCTTTGTAAAATTGTGTAAACAGACACACAAGACTTTGGTCCTCATGATGCTTTCATTATTTATCGCTAGCAACCTTGTATGACGCCCCATGTAAAAGTAGTTACGGTGCATGTACTTTGCGACACAATTGCAAACATTATGAGTAGATATTTACTTACTAAATTAATGTAGTCAAGTGTTGTTCTGTGATTGATAGAGCATGTGATGGATACGAGTCATAAACAATTTAAAAAAAAACAAAAAACTACATAGATATATTTGCTTTTACAGGGAAAAATATAAGGAACCAATGTACTACAAAAATGACGGATGTTTATGTGCTGGAATAGATCTTCTTTTTCTTCTTTGCGTTCGTTATTTACAACCAATTTTAATCACTCTTTGTGATATGTTTGATCTTTGCCAAGAACGTGTATACGTTGCACATTGGTTTGGTAGACCCCTAAACGCATAGACTTCTACACATTTAGGACACATGCATCCGATTTCAGCCAAACCTCCATAGACGCCTCTTACGACATGCGTGGCAGGTAACAGTGGTTCTATCCTGTACACCCCAAATGTGGGTCCCGGTAACCACGCGGGCGGGAATAGATCAAGACACGCCATTCTTGCATGCTATTCGAAAGAGAGGTTTAGAACACTGACAACCTGCAAAATCAAGCCTGGTTTCGTGACACGGGAAAATATCACCATCTGAACTTAGTACTAAGGACAGGCGTTCTTGGAGATCCGCGATCGCATACGCTAGCCGGCATGGCACTTGATGATAATATAATTACATTATGCACACTCTGCTTTGTCATGTCTTTGCCAGCAAGTGCTAGTGTGTGTGTGTTTTGTTTAATTCGTTAGACATACACAATTTTCATGAAGTTAAATCCATATCATTGTTTCTCTTCTGCTTTCAGTGTTTTTTTGTCGGCTGCTGCTGTCAGTTTTTTCTTGTCGGTTGTCGCAAATTTACATCAACGCTTGCTTGATACAGTGCCTAGATAATTGGATTCGTAACAGGCGAGAAACCCCCAGGACAATCTACTATTTCTGAAAGCCTATTGGGGTTTTCCCGACCTAACATTTCCATCAACACTTCCAAGTTACACTCTTTCCACTTTTCTGTGCTTCCCATCCTCACGTCAAATAAATTATAGATCGTATGCCCTGCCCGTCCCGCGTTCTTGTATAGTATCCGTTTGAAGCTCTCACCCTGTGGGAGAACTGTGTTAATTCTAGAACACCAGCCGCTGATGCGTGAATTAGTTTTGTGTTGTTGAGAAGAGGGGGAGCGTGTCGTGGTGATTATGTGTGCAAGTTGTATGCGTGTGTATATAAAGTATAGAAAGGTATGTAGGATTAGTTATTTAGTTTTGCAAATTTAGAAATTCAATTATAACCCCCAAGTACATTGATCTATGGTTGTTGAAGCTGTGCATAGCTTCAAGAAGTCTTGCATTTCAATAAAAACACGTTACGTTCGCAGTATTTACATCTGAGTTAAATTAATTACATATCCTTTACATGACTTTGTAAATCAACCCCAGCTTTTAACGCTGTTTGTGATTTTTCTAGGCATTATTACGTTCAGTAGTTTGCCATTGCTTTCTGAACGGGTATTGCCATCGTCCTTTTGTAAAAATCCACGCGAAACAATTTGCTGCCAAACTGTCCGAAGCGGGATTCGAACTCAGAACGTCGGGATTAATAGACCGAGTCACTATCCCCCTGATATTGATGATTCTTTTGTTTGTTCACAATCGTCTTAGAGCTACTGTGTAACTGCTCTGTCTCTGACACGCTCGTATAGTGTAAGCGAAAGGAACAGCAACACACTGGACGACGGTCAGCGTGCACAGACTTCGATTCTATAGTTTTCCCAACTGGATTGTTTGCAAAGCATACACATCAGATGTCAGCACGTAGATTTCTGCTTTAAAGGGAAAGAAAAAGATCCGATTTTGGAAAAAAGGGGGTCTTTTATATGGGGGTTATGCCTCTGATGCACAATGTGGAAATTTAGTGGCATCTCTACTAAAATAAAGCTCATGATATTCAGCTCAAATATGAAATCTGTCTTGTTGAATGGCTCGGAAACGTGGTTAGTCACGAAGTTAAGTACAAATAAGATCCAAACCTTTGTCAATAGAACTCTTCTGCTTATTCTTAGACTGAGGTGTTTTGACAGAGTTGCAAACACAGAACTGAATAAGAACATGACATGAACCAAAGATTGCCCAGATCAGGATAAGAAAATTGCGATGGGTCGGGCATACCATGCGGAAGACACAGTCAACTTGAATGGAACACGCATGGGAAACGGAAAAGATAACATCCTAAACAGACCCGGAGACATGTCTTCTGGAAGAACTGAACGATGCTGGACTATTCTGGGAAGTCATAAAGAAAAGTCATAGACAGGAAAAAATGGCAACTGTTAGTGCCCTATGCTCCACAAGAAGTCGATATAAGTATGCCTCTTTAAGACATGTGATCTTTGAACATAGAACGTGTCTTGTTTTTGTTATATGTCAGTGATATATCAGTGCTATACAGACATGCAGTCTCCACCCTTTTTCGATATACAGACATAACACATTAGAATTCATTCATTTGCCGAAATTCCCCAGTACTGCACTGGACAATCCGAAATGAGGATAAAATAATATTGTGCTTGTATGTTAAGTGGACATCAAGCTTGTCAGCTAAACATATTATTCGCTGCAATACCAGCTATATATTATACGGTATATATGATTATAAGTCAATTTGCGTACTAGTAATGTGGTAAAAGTGACATTAGCAGTTGTGTATTGCTGAAGATATATATATATATATGTCTTTAAGGCTATATTTGAGTACTATGTGAGTCTTAGTTATAGTATGAAAACAATGAGATGATCAACCACAACAGTAGATATTCAACAACGGTTTTTTAAATTACTTTCTTGTTTCCTCTGGATTATTTCATTTTATGTACTCCAGGTACATATGGTTATATTCTGATTGTTTGTTTAGAGATGTCAGCTTTCTACATATTTATTAGACAAGTAAAAGAAAAGGTGAACGCTTACTTGTTAGTGCAATGGCTTCGTAGGCGTGTGGTCAGAGTTTCATTTCCACGGGGTGAAACCTTTTTCCAACGGTAACGGCTTTTAAAGTCGACCTTGCCTCAATTGGGTACATGGGAGACATTGAAAAGAAAAAGGCGGCCAGCGTTATGTTTGACCACATCACACATCGTGCTCCGTTTGTCAAAGAATAATACAGACCTAATACAATTCCCAATATACTACATGGTATGAAAACTGGTTACTTACTTTTCAAAGTAGGAGTAAAATGGATTGTCACTATTTAATTATATGATAACACATTCAGTATTATGATGATGAAAAGAAAAACATGGCATTGAAAGTAAGGTGGGGGAGTTGGGTTGGAATATCTTATTTACCATTACCAAGTCATCCTCTTTTTATCTTTGAAATCACTTTGGTGAAACCAATATCGTAATTTCTCTCTTAGAAAACGTCAAGTGTTTATTTAATGATCATTTTGAAAGTAACATTATTTTATGGGAGAAAGGTATGTAGTTTTTGTGCAACTTTTGCTCAAGTAGGAAAGAAGAGAAATGATCACAAGGCAGGCATTAAAGAAAAAGGGGAGAGGGTTTCAAGAAAGGAAGGACGTCATAGTGAAGTCCTGAAACGAACTCGAGAGGAGAAATATCGGAATCAATTCCATAGAAGACATTTGACGAGTTGCACAGGATAGAGCGTTGTGGATAAATTGTTGTGCAGACCTTATGTAACATATAACTGTACGAGAGGAATTGGTATTCAATACGACGATACAGATCCTACTATTCAGACTTAAAAGTGTAGTTGCGTTACCATTTAGTTCTAAATGGCAGATACTAATTAATAACTGTTGCAGACTTTCGTAGGTAATATAGATGAAGTTGTAATATCAATTTAGAAGAATAAGATGGATGATAGATACATTTTATAATTCTTATTCATATTAAAGTCGGTGGAGTAACATAGGCCGTCAGGAATGTATAACACATGGTCAGTGCTGGCCTATAGGAATGTGCGTGCACTTTGTCTGACCCTCATCCGACTTGGTTGAACCCGACATGAGCAGAAAACTGCCTGACCTCCTATTCGACTTGGTTGAACCACATCCAACTGTAAATTTTGCGCTGGTGACGGTTGAACCTGACAGAAACAGTAGATATCCAGCAAACAACATAAGATGTCATCAAAGTTTCGCGTATCGGAAGCGGAGGTCCGTGGACATGTTTTTATTAGTGCTTCATTTACTTTATTTCTGTTGTATTAGATTTGAGAAAATTGTTTCTTGTCAATGATCTATATGTAGATCCATACCTAGTCACTTTTGACGATCAGTACACTTCAAAATCACCATCAAGTCTTATTTAGTCATTTTGCGATGATGCTTCGCGATGTTTAATTATGTTGCAGGGATTGTTTTGATGCTGTCTGTCCATTTGCCCACAGACCACATCGCACGTTCAGACCAGTCCTTCTACTGTATTAAAATATCATCTTTGTATATCCACTCATAGTGTCATGCCATCCAAAACATGTCCTTTGCCTTTCTTGTATTTCTTTGCCTTTCTTGTATTTCTTTGTCTTTCCTTGTATTTCTTTGTATGTATCCATTTAACTCTCTCTCTCTGCATTTTTAACCAGGATTGGGGCATAGGCCCTGAACCAACTCATGCCAAGTCTTCCTATCTCTAACTCCCTCCAGCTCTGTTGATCTCGGCCTCCCCTTCTTTCGCTGTCCATGCGGGTTCCAGGAAAGGACACCTTGTTATATTCCTCTCAGGTTTTCGCAAAGTGTGTCCTATCCAGCGCCAGCGTCTTTTCTTAACCTGTTCGTTCACTGGAATATGTCTTGTTCTCTCCATAAGTTCCTCATTTGTAACCCTATCATACCATCTTAGTCCCTCTATTCTGCGTAGACACTAGTTGATGAATGTTTGCAATTTATGCGTTATTGTTTTAGTAGTTCTCCATGTTTTGACCCATACAGCAGAACTGCCTTAACATTTCATTGAACACTACCGTACTATAATTTAGACATAATTTTATTAATAGTGTTCCCGTGTAATGCATCCTCATGTTTTCGTTGCTGTCTATGGTATGTGTGCTTAGTTTATACCATATTTATGTTGCCGCAATGACATGTGTATGTTCATTTATCAACGTAAGTGAAGCAATATATCACACAACACATCCTTATTTCATTTTGAAGGACTTTTCCAGATTACGCATTCCCGTTTATTATTTCTCTTACATTTTCTCCCCCATGCGACAGACATTGACTGAAAAAAAAACCGTGGAATTATGGCCTCAGTTCGGCTAAGCACAATTTCATCCGCCACCGTAGTCTTATTTGCCCGTGCGCTCTTGAATAATCGCTTATACATCACTCTTACCTTAGTCAGTGAACATAAGTATTTTGTGCTGCGATATTTGTATCATTATTACAGGCACATCTGCTGTCTACATAATGATCATAATCTAATTTTAATCACTCATCTGTGTAAATAAAACGACCAGCAACAGTGAGGACATAACAGCTCAATAGTTCTACCTTTTCTTTGGCTTTACTTTGATTTCATACGGTCACTTCTCTCTCTATGCTCTCTTTATATGTACTTATTCACAGCTTGCTCAACGTAGAGGCGCTGACTCAGATTTGTATCTCACTCTCCTTCATCCACCCGAGGAAGAAATAAAAACCTGCAGGCGCATAATAGTCGCTTATTTGTCATACTTCCCGTAGACTGCTGTACACAATTATTGATTCTACAGGTGATCGACGTATTTCTTTCATTCATCATCTTTCGAGGTTGATCGATTTAGTGCAAAATGTACGCGGATACGTTAAAATAATTCTAATTTGAGATTTATATCCAGTCACATGTAGACAACTTGTATTTTTATCTTAGTTCTGTATTATTGGTGACGTGAAATATATCTACTGTATTGATCTTCATACCAGACCGGGGTCAAAGGCGCATCCAGAGGGGCAACGTCGCGCCAGGTTTAGTGAGCTAGCACTAAGCAAGATCCTACCCCACCTCCACGCTGTGAACCTGGAAACAGACAGAGGATCCTGTCTGGCTAAGTAGGTAGGATTCGAAGGAGAGCTACTCTGGTATAAGTAGTGGTGCAGTTACATATAATATCTGCCCACAACTCAGACGAACAGAATCCCAGAGTGACTATTTCTGCACGTCACTCCCGGCCGAAGGGAAAACGCTGAATAAATAAAAACGAATTGTTGGAAGTGACAAGGTACGAGTCGTTAAGCGGCACGCCCCCTCGAAACAATGGTCGCACCCATTTTGCCAGCTCTAGACAAGAATCGACGAAAAGATGCAATGTGTCGTGACAACACCAGGGAAGATTGTAGTAAACTCCGTAATAGAGGCCAAGCGCAGATACATTTATTGGGTAAGGCTGGCCGAGCGCAAATCCTAAAGTTGCGTTCTAGTGCCTAGCGAAACTACCCTCACTGGAACAACCACATAAGGTACTGTTGCATTAACAACTAACATCCCGGAAGAGCTGGGGTGGGCGATGTTGACGAGCGCAAAATCTCATTTGCGTTGCTATCGCCGAATGAAACGACCCTCTAAAATATCTGTGCACAGTCCCAGTCTAGTGTTTCCCGTGGACAGGGAAAATGCAGAGTAGAAATTGCCAAGTGCCGACACGCGACCAGAAGCGGCTGAGAATACGCCTATTCAGGAATAAACTCACAGCGGCTAGAAAAGTAATGCCGATAATGCAGAGGGTTGACCGGTACAATCCCAAACATTGGCGAAGGACACTTTTCGGACGCCGATCATCCTACTCGAGAAAGAAGACGTACAAATTCTATGGCTCAGATCACATAAAGGCCAATTAAACAGCCGAAAAATGATCGTTGGGTGACAAGTAAATGTGTCTCCAATGACTAAGAATGTTTCTAATCCGGAACGGCCTCACATAGTCAGAAAGAGCGCATAGTGTAGACATACTCTTATGCAAAGATCATAACGCCCAAATATACGACACAAAATAATCGCTAAAGAGTGATAAAAGGATATAGGAAGCTACCCTAGTAAATAAAAAGCGCGCAGAAATCGGATGTGATGGCATAGGCACCCATAGGGATATAACTGGAACAACGTAAAATCGCTCTTAGGCTCAGATCACACACAAACCACATAGAGTGGTTTAATAAGGGGTCGTTATGTTCGCAGCAGAAGAAGACATACCAGACCAGTAACATGTCACTGTTTGAGAACAACCAGTGAATAACTATAGTTTAGTCATGGATACAATCATAAACAGATGGATCTGCACTAAATGCAGTTTAAAATTAAAAAAAGAAGCCACTCCTCCTTAAGATAAAAGCAGAATCGTCAGCCACTCCTCCGTAAGATAAAAGCATATTCTACCCAATGATGATAGCCACGCTCTCAACACTGTGATAGAGACCCAACAATACAACATCATATTCACAATTATATAGAAATAAAGAATAGCTTTAAGCAAGTCTTACACACTTTTTTAACACTGCATACGAAGGTCATTTTATTGAAGCAACACATTCTGAAGGACACGACCACCAAACTGAGACCTGTTGACACAATTTCTTGGTCCGGTCAAATCGATCTGAATTTTCGTCAGAGGTCATCTCAGCAGGGTGCGCAGTGACATTTTCACATGACCAACTCGGGAGCCTTTGTTCTCCGAGTACTGAACCGTACAAACCTGTCACGCAGTCTTGCTGTCACCTTCCCCTGGTCGTTGTCCTTGTGATCAGGACAAGAATCTTACGTTTCCAATTCTCTCACACCCCTGCCTCGTCCTACAGGTGACCACACAAGTTTCGTCCGTGACCGGGAAGGTATTGACCGCTCAAACAATGACCAAGAACAATTCTTTAGCCACGATCGGAACACTGCAAGCGATGGGATATCTTTAACAATGCCAGATTCCTTCTCATAATTGATAAATGACACACATACTAAAATAACGCTAGCAACGGAGAACATTTTTGAGTTGTCTTTCTACTTCAAAATGAGCACACTTCCAGATTTTTCTTTTCTTTCTTTTCTCCAATCCTGTTTTACCTCACAGCGTCAGGATAAGATTTCTAGAACGAGCCCTTGTGGGCGCTTCATAAATAGTGTCTTTAGTCGCCTATGTTATCTCTGAGATCCACCTTTTGCCTGCCCGGCCTTTTGCTTTGTATCCATTGTATCGGAACAACATAGCTATTTGAGGTGCACTGTCCGTTATCTGTTGATGTGGCCGCACAATTTAATTTTCTGTTTCTTGATGTTCAATACCTACGTTTTTTTGGGTTCAATATTGTATGATCTGTTTCCAAAGAATTGGCATGTCCTCGCCTGTTGAGAGAAGTAATCATCATTGGGTCCGCTCGAGTGGTTACCGTGGTCCAAATTTGGGGTATAAAGAATAGAACCACTGTTACCTGCCACGCATGTCATAAGAGGCGATTAAGGAGGTTTGGCTGAAGTCGGATGCATGTGTTCTAAACGAAGTCTATGCGTTTAGGGACCTACCAAACCAATGTGCAACGTATACACGTTCTTGGCAAAGATCAAACATATCACAAAGAGTGATTAAAATTGGTCGTAAAGAACGAACGCAAAGAAGAAGAAGAAACATATCACAAAGAGTGATTAAAATTGGTTATAAAGAACTAATGCAAAGAAGAAATCATTAGGTCGATTCTTCTCGTATCTGACCATCGTTCACCTTTTCTCATATGACATTTCATAATCTTCCTTTTACAGTTTTTCTTGTGCAGGTTATTCTGTCGTGTTTCATTTTTCTGATGCATAACGGTATGATTGTATGTTCATCTTATGCATCACGGTATGATTGTATGTGTCTTCTGATTGATTGATAGCTTCTGATGCATATTGCTACTCTATACCACTGTTTCTTTTAACAATTGAATAATTTCCTCATGTATGATGTAATATACTGTCAGATGTCAACCTGACTAGTGTTTAAAGAAAGATAAGAAAGCAGTAGTACGCTCAATGCTTCATATATCTCTTGCCAGAAATAGTACTACAGTAGAACCCGGTTATGTCCCCGGCCTAGGGGTTTGCCAAAAGCGTCGGGATAACCGATGATCGAGATAAACGAAAACCAATATGGCGGCAAAATATTAACATGTGCTTGAAATTTCATTATGTACATGATGTGCGTGTTATTTGTTTGATGAAGCGATCGGCATGCTATAAAAATGTACATACATAAATGTACAACAAAAGGCATATGTGCACCAACTAACAGCAGAAATTTACCAATATAAAATAAAAACCACCGTCGATTCTCGATACAAACCTTTATTTATACAAACTGACACAGCTCTGAAAAGTATCGTGCACGTGGTTACTATGGTTTCTTTACAAAGTCTAAAATGCTTTGTTGCTTTTTTGCCTTTAACAGTCTGCTTGAAAACAAATGCTTCAATATTATTTATGCTGTCTAAAACAGTTTCATCTCCTACAAAAGAACCATACCGTCGAATTTTCTGTAGCATTTCTACCACCTCACCAGCTGAGGAATTGGTTCCAAATCTTCGTCCGCATCTTCTTCATCTTCTTTGTCATTGCCGCATGCAGATGTGCTTGCCAGTGCTGTCTGCACACTTGATACAATGTCTTCATCGGTGATCACGCCATCAGTAACGACGTCTTTGTCGATTTCTATGTAATCTCGGAATTCCTGGACAGTGATGGCTAAGTTAACACCCATGGTCATGGGGATCGAGATAATCAACGTTAAGTGGCAAATTTGGCCCTCTTTTGTGCTCGAGATATTATGGTTCGGCGACATAAAAGAATCGAGATATCCGATGAGAAAATGCTAAGACAAAGAGAGAATTTGGCGGTTCCACTTCAAAAGCGTCGACTTAATAGGGTTGGCGAGTTAACCGAGGTCGAGATAAGTGAGTTCTACTGTAATTAATTGATTGATATTTATGTAGCAATTACACACATCAGAACTTCTCTATTCTTGTTGAACAGGTGAGGTGACCTGTGTAGAATCATATCAGATGTGCTCACTTTTTGTGTGTCATTCCATGTACTCTTATCTCTTTAATGGTCTCTTTTCTTTCAAAAACTGAACATTATGCAGTAAAACTATATTCAAACAATGAACGGAACACAAACTAAACTTGACTCCATTCAGATTGAGAGAGATGGACGTCGATATTGGCACATCCCGAAAAGAATGACATACCAAATATGCAAAAAGATTAATTGATCAACATCGAACTGGCGATTTGGACTGCTGTTGGATTTGCTGAGGTGGAGATCGGAACACCTATGGACATGTCCGGTATGCCATGATGATAGTCCTCACATAACTGATACAATGTTTACAATATTTGTTACAAAGTACAACAGACACCAAACAAAATCAACGTTTCTGTTGCTTTGTGGACTAATTGTGACCGCATTTTCCACGTGTTTTGCTCTTACTAAAATCTTTTGGTCGAAACGTCGGTTATGTTTTTGCTCCACGTTCGTAAAACGGCTTATTGTGATGTTTTTCTTATCGTATCACAGCAGCTTTTAACCTGTTGCTACACTGTTGTTATATGTGTATTTTTTTTTTTTTATCTCTGTTTAATAAGAGACATTTTCCCGCTGATTTTTCAACATCCCATTTCCTGTTCTATTGGCCACTCCTTTGAATTCCTGACATTTTCCGATACATATTTGTAGAATCCAGTGACCTTGTTCGTTTGTTCGTTGTTAGCGATTCTACTCACATAACAGGATGGGCTCTTGTAAAATTGGACATTGAATTTCCATTGACACAACTCCAAGGCTATTCTCTCTCTCTCTCATGCCTTTTAAATCCCTATTGGGGCATAGACCCTCAGCCAACTCATGCCAAGTCTTCCTATCTCCTACAAACTCATCTTTATATTGTTGATCTTGTATTTGATGGTGCTGTACCCAACATTAGACAGTTTAGTATTTAACCTGAATTTGAAGATTGCAATAATCTATAAGAGTTAAGAGGATACCCTTGGGAAAGTCGTGTTAAGAGATATCTTTGAAGTCTTGTTAGAGAGATATTTCCTTGTGCTTATATCCTGGGCCAATACCACATGACCTCTCGACTAATTCAGCGTTGGGGCAGAACAGGGCTTTGTTCGTGGACTAGTTGACAATCAGACTTTCGTTTCAAGTAGTAGTTCAGAAGTTCACGTTCCTTTAGGCTTTGGGCGGGTCCACTCTAACCCAACGATTGCAAGATAGCCACGGCAGTAGTATTGACTCGGTGGGCTAGATTTCTAAGTGACTATCTTAGATGGAGGCACGTTTTAAGAATGTATGCACAAGGAATGAAATGACCTGTCAATCCGATATGTTCAGTGTGCCCACACAATCTCAACGTATTTGTGGGCACTTGTTGTAAAATTATGATATCCATAACCCGGAAGACTGCAGTATCTATATACGAAACATCAAAATACGAATTACGCTAGTTTTACGAAGTACAAACATTCAGGGTAAAACGACGATTCGAAAGTTTGCAATGTATTAATTACGTATTGATTTGGTCGTTCTCCATGTTTCTGACCCATACAGCATACAGAGCACACTACATTCCCGTTTTTCATGATACCGGCATTTTCCTCCATGTTCTGAAATATATGTATAGCATTCAGATTTATATATATATATATATTTGTGTGTGTGTGTCTTGAAATTTATGTTTATAAATGTTGCTCTGTTAGAAATAATGCAGAACCTCAACATATGCTGTAAATTAGGTTTAGCGCATAACAAACTGGTTGTTCCATTGTTAATAAGAAGGCGGGAGTCTCTGTGGCTAGGTGGTCAGACCGCTTGCTTTGCGTTCTGAAGGTCATGGGTTTGAATCCGGACTGCGTCGTTCGGTTCACGGGGTTGCTTTTTCCAGAGATACATATGATTGTTGCTGAAGCCGCCCGTGTGGTGCCGGGGACCGCAAGAGAAACAAAGAATATTACCACTGTGACCTACATGCACACACACACAAAACATATTGGTTAGACGCAGTCTCATATGACGGTTAAGCAAACTTATGCCAAACCTTATAAATACTAAGTAATGCAGTTGTACACACGCACGTAAAAGGGAAAATCGACGGTATATATATATATATACATATATATATATAGTTTAACCGTCATATGGCGCTGCATCTAATAATGTTCATTTACAGACAAAACAAATGCTGACGTTCCGTTGTTTTGAAGTACCGAATGCCGCCAAAAACAAACATCTCACGAATGAAGGCAACCAGCAGTGTTTTACACGACGGTAGCCAGTAGTCTTCATATAAATCTATGTTTATATTTGCAGCTTTCTACAATTTGCCGAGTCACGTATTTTAATGAGAGTTGTTTTGGCTCCTAATCTTCTTACTGTATCATCCTACTTGCTATGTGTTCTGTATAAGAACATCATATTATCTTTACTTTTGGATTTCGTATTCGGTTAGTTTTGTTGCTATAGTCATCAAATGAAAATGTTCTTAATAAAGCAAGACGAGAATAGATCGCTTATAAAACGCATCAGAAAGAAAGTCAACATTCTTTGGACATTTTACGAGAAGACAGTAGCTGGAATATATTGTGACAACTGGCAAGACACAGAGGAATAGAGATTGAGGTCGACATAGAAAAAATATCTATACATCTTAACATCATATCACGATGTAAAAACAGTATCAAAGGTAGAAATAGAGACCGAGTTGTGGAAGAACCATGATAACTTATGCCTGCTGACCTGATACCCGATGATGATGATGATGATGACAGTCATGTTTATTATAGAAAGACAAAAAACAACCCAATATATTCACGAGAATTGACTGGTATATCCAAAGTAACTATTTCCCTTCATGTACCATCAAACTAACATTTGTAACGATTACCACTAAACGATAGTGATGAACTTTGAAACATGTAGAACTACTACTACTACGTCTAGTGTTCATCCATTAACATATACAAACATTGTTGTGGCGTTCTTTGCGATACAAACAAATATAAATATTATTTGTCAAGGTAACTTAACTATCTGATGCAGTGTTTAGATATATGCAACACATCATATGTCCAGAAGTAATAAGTACATACATGCGTGTGGAAGAGAAAGACAGACAGAAACAAGTATAGCTCGATGTTATATTTTTGTACAAACGTTAATGATTCCACCGTACACCATAGTCAGACATCCGCTTGGCAGAAACTCAAAAGTGGAAGAGATGAGAGGGGAGATTAAATAATATCTAACGAAGAAGAACAGTAGAATGGAAGATGAACGAGATTTAGTCCAATTGGTACAGCTAAAGAAAACTGTTCAGAATATAATTAAGATGAGTCATGTGCAGCACAACTTTCTTCATTGGAAACTAAAATGGCCGATGATACGGATGCAGTGTTCACAGAAGATAAGCTCTGACAACGTTCTTCTCTGCGTCCGTTCTTTACGACCAATTTTAATCACTCTTTGTGATATGTTTGATCTTTGCCAAGAACGTGTATACGTTGCACATTGGTTTGGTAGGCACCTAAACACATAGACTTCTACACGCTTAGGACACATGCATCCGATTTCAGCCAAACCTCCTAAGCCGTCTCTTACGACATGCGTGGCAGGTAACAGAGGTGACAAATTTGGGCCCCGGTAACCACTGGGGCGGACAGCTGTTTAAATGAGGAATTATAAATGTTAAGTGAAAAATGCAGTGAACTTCGAGATATGCTATAAAACTAGATTTTGGCGCAGAAAACTACTACTAGCACTCTGGTTATCAAGAGCTCTTCTACGTCTGTTTCCAAACCTGGCTGAGTAAAGATTCTCACTGAACATAAACTTTAAAAAAAAAATGATATTGGAAAATAGTTTAGTAAAACCGCTAAGCAGTCAGGCGGCATGCATGGAGGCTGTAAATTGGCAGCCCCTCCATCTTGCAAAGATAAACCGATCAATCACATGTTTGCCCGTAAAAATATAAGGACAAGAAATAGAGATAACTGAATAGATTTTAAAGACGACTAACTGCCATCGACCTGACTTGGGATGGAACCGTGCCAGAAGCTAGGCAGCTGGTGTGATAGTGTGAGTTTATCCTGGGTAACATCTGTACTCCTGGACAGAAGCGAGACGGGATCGTGTGACGGTTTCTTTGAGTAACCTATACACCCCTACACTATGACAGAAAAGAGACATGTTGGGATATATAACGTTCTCTTTGGATAACCTCTACACTATTTGGCACGAGAGAGACATGCAATTGTGTAGTTTTCTCTATGTGTACTCTCAACACTCCAGGACATACGAGAAAAACCACATGGGATCATGCGCCATTCTTTCTAGATAACACATACACTCTTGGAAAGAAAGGCACATTCTCGTCACAAGTAGATTTCTCTTATTACATCAACAATAATTTATTTCTCCTCTTCACACACCACCACCACCATACACACCACCACCACCACCATACACACCACCACCACTACCATACACACCACCACCACACACACCACCACCACACACACCACCACCACCACCATACACACCACCACCACTACCATACACACCACCACCACACACACCACCACCACCACCATACACACCACCACCACTACCATACACACCACCACCACACACACCACCACCATACACACCACCACACACACACACGCTTAGCAGATGCCTTCTTATTCTTCTTCGAACATTCCACAACGACCACTTGTTAATCACACTGTAGGATTTATATGTGATCTGAGCCTAAGAGCGATTGTAGGTTGCACCAGTTATGCGCCTACAAGTAGGCCAGCACATTCGATTTCTGAGATGCTTTTTATTTACTAGGGTAGGTCCTACATCAATCGCCTCTTACGACATGCCTTGTAGGTAGCAGTGGTACTATTCTTTGCTTTCCTTGTGGGCTCCGGTACCACGCGTCCGTTAACAGATGCAATTATCATTGTGATATATATGTTTATTTGATAGATAGTGCGGGCATAGCCAGTCAGTGTTGTGAACAGTTCAGACAGTGACATTCAGTTTTGTGAAAGATTTATTCCTCATTGTCCCAATACCCAAGTCTGATCGTTAATCAAGACCAATACCCAAGTCTGATCGATAATCAAGACCAATACCCAAGTCTGATCGTTAATCAAGACCAATACCCAAGTCTGATCGTTAATCAAGACCAATACCCAAGTCTGATCGTTAATCAAGACCAATACCCAAGTCTGATCGATAATCAAGACCAATACCAAAGTCTGATCGATAATCAAGACCAATACCCAAGTCTGATCGATAATCAAGACCAATACCCAAGTCTGATCGATACCGATAACCTTATGTTACGTTATGTTAGTGTATGTCGTGAATATGTGACAACATACAGATTTATTCCTCGTTGTCCCACATTGATTCATTGATTGGACCATCATCATTGCACTTTGGTGAGTAACCATGTGTGCTCCAATCTCTTTCTTACACAGGACTATCTCTGCAGCAATGCACAAACTCAGTAGCACCGGGGTGGGTCCCCTATGTAATTGAGATATTAAAAATATTTTGTTGGAATTATATTTTAATTAAAAAAAAAATAATAATGAATTTTGACCAGACAGCGGCTTATCAGTATGCCTTCTCAATTTTGAACTGACAAGGGTTCTTTACGTACTTAACTTTGAGTACTTAACTTTGAACACGGGACCTACATTTCATCATCATGTCTCCACATTTCATCATCTGTCTCCACATTTCATCATCCGTCTCCGATATGACTATGAACTTGATCTCCCCAGCGCTGAGATCAGAGTTCTCTGGAAAAATAAACCGATGACTTCACGAGGGAGCATACATAGTACCTTTGGAACGAGAGACGAGCACTTTACCTTTACACCACAGATACCCTCATTATCCCAGATACCTTCATTATCCCATATACCCTCATTATCCCAGATACCTTCATTATCCCATATACCCTCATTATCCCAGATACCTTCATTATCCTATATACCTATACCAAAGTCTGATCGTTAGTACATCTATAAACGTATGTCACATTATGTTAGTGTATGTCGGTGAATATTTGACTGTTCACATTTTAATGTTCAAATATTTAACACTATAGAACACGGGATTAATGTAACTCTTCGGACACAGCTGTGCGTTTGTTAAAGCTATGTGTTTGTTAACACTGGATTCGTTACCGTGTCAGGTGTCAACACCATTAAAACAATCATAGGGGAGATAAGCACTCGACTGATGGGTTCTTTGTTTGAAATCCAGCTTGTGACAGTGTCCAAATCCCTGCTGCAATATTCTGGGTTTTATGTGCATTTTTGACCTTTACTTTCTCGTCTATGTTTTTGTTGTTATTCTTCTATTATGGAGAGCTGCGATAGCATTTTAGTTAGTGTGTTTCTTCTTAAGTGCATGCCCCAGGATCAAATTCTGCAGCGGAAGTAGGATCTTTTCAGCCGGAACGGCTCTCAGGTCGACCCAGTCTTAGTTTGATACATGATAAACATTGGGAAGTACAGTTGGCCGGTTTGGTGTTGACCGGTTTGGTGTTGACCGATGCCCATCGTTGAAAGATAGTTGAACCTACACACCATCTTCCACAATATTTTGTGTTAGTATGAAAACAGGCTCTTTGTTTTATTCTGCTATTGTCACAAGGGAATGCATGATCATCAACCAACACTTTTCAAACATATAACATATCCAATCTCTCCAGTAGGTCCTCTATTCATCTTGTATCGTTCTTTTCTCAATGTATTCTTTGACTTCTCAATGTATTCAATGTTTACTTTTCTCAATGTATTCTTTGACTTCTCAATGTATTCTTTGACTTCTCAATGTATTCAATGTTTACTTTTCTCAATGTATTCTTTGACTTCTCAATGTATTCAATGTTTACTTTTCTCAATGTATTCTTTGACTTCTCAATGTATTCAATGTTTACTTTTCTCAATGTATTCTTTGACTTCTCAATGTATTCTTTGACTTCTCAATGTATTCTTTGACTTCTCAATGTATTCTTTGACTTCTCAATGTATTCAATGTTTACTTTTCTCAATGTATTCTTTGACTTCTCAATGTATTCAATGTTTACTTTTCGCGTTCCCTTTGGGTTTCATGTCATTGATTGTATTATAAAACTGGTTATTAGCTTTCGTTGTGTGTGACCCATTAATCACCATCTCCTTGTTGTGAAATCTCCTTTCGCGGGATTGTTTATACATAATTGTTGTTTTTCTCCAGACAGAAAGCCCAGCCAGGAAACGTCGCAAGATTGGAACATCTCTTCAAGATCTGACCAATTCAAGCAGCCCACCACCTTACATCACACGAATCGCAGTTGATCCTTGCATTGAAGCTCGGACTGACAGACGTCGAACTCTGCCAACCCGCCGTGCGTCTGGAGAGCGAGCCCAGACCCCGAGACCACGTAGGAGGTAAGCATTATTCTTGACTTTCACGTTCAGATGCAACCGTCAATACCCGTTCTTCAACTATTATGTTACTTACTTGGATCTCTGTGAATCTAATTTTGCAGGACAACTTCTCGCTGGGTCTCATCTAGTATTCCAGGTTCTAACTTAAACAAATATTTCCCTTATATGTCGAGATGTCCTTCAAGGTAATGGTTCTGTTGTAGAATGTAATAATTGAACATGAACATAAATAAAATAGATCCGCAACGCATGTTATTAAATCAATCAGAAGTATTACAAAGTACCGAATAGAGACATTAACCCTAAAGAGCTCAAGGACAGTAAAATTGCTGTCAATAGTTTGCCCACAATATGAAACAAAAATATATGTTAGGCAGACATGAAAGAGCAAAGATAACAATCACACAAGTCACCAGAACAGCGCAAGACAAAAACAGAAAACCACGACACTGGGCAACATCCCGGTAGCAGTGTGACGACAAAAGAAGAAGAAGAAGCAGATACTAGAGGGCAAAAATTCAGGTAATCAAATGTGGACGTCAAAGGACTCTTCATTTCTAAATGGGGTATAAGACGCAGTGAATGAAACGAAAGAATCAACGAACCAGGGCTGCTGTTTTGCTGCATTCTGTACGAGCGAGTAGGAATCGAAGAGGGAAGGGAACCCAGTCCATAAAAGTACAGTGATGAAAACTGACGTGCACCACCGAAAGACTTAGAACAGTCTCACTTTAAAATGAGATACAAGGTAACACACGCAATTGTTATAACGAACACACAAGTAGAATTGTGTAGTCATGCAGAAACATATTAATGATGAAATAAAGAGAACCACCGAGAACATGGTATTGTGGAGAGGCATGATCAGACGACTTTATCACCAGCCACTGGAAAACCAAACCTGATGAAGCTGACCTACACACTCTCTTCTTAGTGATTACTCCCCCTTCCTAGTGATTACTCCCCCTTCCTAGTGATTACTCCCCCTTACATATATATTTAGCCGTTCTGACTTTAGATACTACGTCATAGTTTCATAGGTCATTATGGTTACCATAGTTTTTGCACGGATACATTTGTCAGTAACATACTTGGACCAGTCTTCACATCAACTTCACTATGGAATAACTTGAGATCAACTTCACTATGGAATAACTTGAGATCAACTTCACTATGGAATAACTTGAGATCAACTTCACTATGGAATAACTTGAGATCAACTTCACTATGGAATAACTTGAGATCAACTTCACTATGGAATAACTTGAGATCAACTTCACTATGGAATAACTTGAGATCAACTTCACTATGGAATAACTTGATCACCTTCGCCCGTGTGGTGCCGGGGCCCGCAATGAAACAAAGAATAGTACCACTGCAACCTACAATGCATGTCGTAAGAGGCGACTGATGTAGGCCCTAGGATGCTACCCTAGTAAATAAACAGCAGCGCAGAAATCGGATGTGCTGGCCTACTTGTGGACGCATAACTGGCACAACGTACATTCGCACAGAGTAGTTGACAAGTGGTCGTTGTGGAGCGCTCGAAGAAGAAGAAGAAGAGATCAGCTTGACCCGTGGAATAACTGGAGGAACATTTCCAGACAAAACATTTCTAAGGTTGACGCAGTTTCAAGATATTGATTGATTTACCTTTACTTTTTAACCACGTCTATCTCACTCAATTCCTCCTCCCGTCTTTTGTTACATTCACTTGAAGAGAACAGTGAACAACTTGTATAATCTTGTGTACATAACGAAACAACGCACACTTGACATTATATGAATTCAGTGACTGCTTTGTGTTATTTTATTAGGTATACCATATGAGACTTACTTTTTTTTACTATAAATCTGTTTATCTTCTTCTTTGCGTTCAGTTTCGTATGCTCGTCTAAACCATGAGATGGGTTGCCTCTATGAAGCCGCATGTCAGTTGGAGTTCTTCGAGAGTTCCCCATAGCTTGCTCATATCTGCTTATAAAAACACTAGCCTAACTTCATACAGGGCACGCCATTATCTTTCAATTAACTATTAATGTAATTTCATATCAAACTGAGCACTACAGAGTTATCATTTTCATTTGGCAGTCATCAGTTTTGTATAGTAAATAACCCGTTTTCATACCCTGTGGTGTATTTGGGCATATTGTATTAGTTAGACCCTATTTTTATTCACATTACATGATATGGTCAATATCATGTCGGTCGCTTTTACTTCCTAATGTTTCTCGGGTACCCAATTTAGTCTGGGTCGACCTGAGAGTCGTTAAATTAATTGCATATCCCTTTACATGACTTTGTGAATCAACTCCAGCTTTTTAACGCTGTTTGTGATTTTTCTAAGCATTATTACGTTCAGTAGTTTGTCATTGTTTTCTGAACGGGTGGTGCCATCGTCCTTTGTAAAAATCCAAGCGAAACAATTTGCAACCAAATTATCCGCTGCGTGATTCGAACTCAGAACGTCGGGATTAATAGACCGAGTCACTATCCCCTAAGTCACAAACGCCACCATGAGAGTTGTTACGGTTTTTAAAAAAAGTTCAACCACACCTGAGTATTTTGATCCTGAGACCACACAACTTCGATGCAAATACACTCTACTCGCTATGCTGTACCCGCCTTTCAAAATCACGAGTTGTGAAGATTTATTATTTTTACAAATGAGACATTCCCCATCTCCTTGACACTACATTCTTGTTTTCTGCCATTGAAATTCACTGCAGTGTCCACTTTCATTTTTCTTCTTCATGTCATCACTATTTACACGTGCATTATCTAGTCTCGAGTACATATACAAATCACAGTCCTATGTAACAATAAGTGCTCAAGTGGAAATTCGTGGAAATCATCAATCTAACGCGACATGACTCTTCCATTTCAGTATTGTTAAAGACGAATTAAAATTTATAATTGGTTACTAAACTGACGTCATTGCACTCCGGGCAGACCAATAGGTGCTCAGTCTCCCCAACATATATCGAAGAGTATGCATACTGATGGTTCCTGTGGTTTGCTGATTAAACACACCTCTTCTTCTTCTTCAGTGATCCAGCGGCACTTGAACTTTTGCCCTTCGGCCCAATGCTATGTAGTGGTATCTGCATGTGTTTGTAAGTTGTTCTTTTGTTCCGTATAATGTGTTCCATTTATCTGGCCTTGGAGGAAGGAGGGTCTTTCTGATGTCATCTAGTGCTTGACACTTGAAAAGGTGGTGGTGAACGGTTTCATGATGATGTGCACACAGTTGGCACTCTGGAGTGTGTTGTGGATGAATTCTGTTCAAGTGATTATTAAGTGTTATGTGTTGGGTTCAGAGTCTAAAAATGGTGCTCTGATCTCTTCTTGTAAGGTGGTTGATGTTGTCATTAAGATTAGGGTTGGCCATATGGCTGTACACTTCTCTTCCTGTGTTTTCCATGGCCCATCTGTTCAGCCAAATTTCTTTTTGTTGTCATTAGGATTTGCTTTGCTGTATGGAGAGTTGTTGCTGTGATTGGTTGTTCATGTGTTGACCCTTTCTTGGCTAGCCTATCTGCTTTGTCATTTCCAGGTGTGTTTGAATGTCCAGGGATCCACTGCATGGTTATTTTGATATCATGTGATGTAATAAGTCTGTCAATATCTAGGGCTATATGGGATAGTTCAGATTTACAATGTCCACCATCTTCTAGAGCTTGAAGGGCAGACATTGAATCTGTGAAAATAATTATGTTTTGTGCCTTTGATGGAAAGGCATCGAAAACAGTCTTCA
Source organism: Arion vulgaris (assembly GCA_020796225.1). Classification (NCBI taxonomy): domain Eukaryota; kingdom Metazoa; phylum Mollusca; class Gastropoda; order Stylommatophora; family Arionidae; genus Arion; species Arion vulgaris. The sequence continues at coordinate 17,133,970 of CM036756.1, forward strand.
GGTGGTACAAAGCTGCTTCTATCGCATGAATTTCAGAAACACACCTCTCACTCTGCCTCTCAGGCATCCAGTTCGACTTGAACAACGGGTAACTCCAAACTGCCTAAATCGATTGATCGATTCAACATCGATTTTAGTGTCCTCATCCAACAGACAGTCGCGAAGAGACCGAAGAATATCCCTCTTATCCATCCTTAACTCCCCAACAATCGGTGTTGTTGGTGCAAGCCTGGCCGCTCTATCATTACCGTAAACACACGCATGCCCAGGACAGTATATCCACGTAAGCCGCTGGAGGTTAGAAACTTCTATAGACGACATCCACTCATACCGAAACCTGCCCTTCTGGATCTTGTGAAGCATCGACTGAGAGTCAGATACAACAACTGCCCCAGTAAATGAAGTCCCAGAGATCCAATGTTATTAATTATGTTACTTAATAAATTCAACGTTGAAGAATATGTGTATATTTAACAATTTTCATCAATAAATTAAATTGGACATATAGAATCGGGAAAAAGAACAGTAATGCTTAGTTTTCTATTAAACATATGAACACGTCATCGGGAAAAAGAACAGTAATGCTTAGTTTTCTATTAAACATATGAACACGTCATCGGGAAAAAGAACAGTAATGCTTAGTTTTCTATTAAACATATGAACACTTCATCGGGAAAAATAACAGTAATGCTTAGTTTTCTATCAAACATATGAACACTTCATCGGGAAAAAGAACAGTAATGCTTAGTTTTCTATCAAACATGAACACGTCAACCCACTTCAATGGGAATTTCCGATTTCCGGACTGATCTGAGAGCCCATGTTACAGGAGACTGATCGAAATCAATTTGATCTTCGAATTGTTTATATTTTGTTGAAATAAAAATAAATTGACCTGTACATTTTCTTACAGCACTATTAATAATGTTCTTCCTCCTCTTCTCGTTTGCCCGCTATAAATTCAGACGTAGTCAGGGCGTCCAGTATGGGGCTTCTGGCTGATTTTTTGCGTGTGAATTCTTTCCCTTTCATCAGTGTCCCTTGCCATTCAGACGAGCCATCTCCGACTTCAGAGGTATTAATAATGTTAACGTGCTTGATATTCATTTTGTCAAGTGTATCGTAATCTGTCTTGGAAAGATCATTGGGTTCTTTCTGTCCTTGGAAAAAAAACACGGACATTACATGATCTCACCATGATTGTTTAATGCTTGTTTGTCATTCATTACATTTTTGTACAGCAACGCCATTCATCGATTGCTTCCACATTGTTATACCTGGTTTTCACCTGGTCATATTGCGCCGGCTGACTCACTGCTATGAGTCGCAGTTTCAACATCCAGGATCTTGACCATTTTCATTGCTAACCTCAAACTCTATTCTACGTTTAACCAATCCCTATTCCAAACCAAACTCCTTTTTTTCCATATTGCTGGCATTTGATTGGCGGACTAAAATAATCCTGCTTTTGGATTAGTAAATATCTTTTTTTGTTGTGGGAATTTCCGTATTTAAACACGCTTGGTGAACTTTTCTGTGATAAATAGAAATTTGCGTTACCTATACTTTCAGATATTGTTAACGGCTAGTTACATTGCGACAAGTACTCGTTACTTGGTAATTATTGATGTATTTACATGTGCCGACTGTGTGGACCACTAGAATTATTTTCAAACAAGTGTAAATCTACAGATTGATAAAATAATCGTTAATATAATACAAATGCATGCAAAACCTTTTTGCAAAGTTGACTTCGAAACCGAAATTACCTGTTATCACTAACGGAAAAGTGATTGAGAACCATGATAAGTTAGTGTTCTTACTTTGTAGGCATGTGGTCCCTAGATAAAACTACACAGTGCAAGTGGATTTTTTCCCCATGACCTAATGACTCAGATCGACCCAACCTCAACTTGAGTACCAGAGGAATACTTGAGAAGTAAAGTAACACTGAAAACCTATTGTGTGCCGATGTTCAAAGAAAAAATGCAGGCCTAGCACAATATTCTTCAATATTTCTTCTTAGAACGCTGCACATTGACCATTTGTTAACCACTCTTGTGATTTGTATGTGATCTGAGCCTAAGAGCTATAGTACGTTGTGCCAGTTATGCGCCTACAAGTAGGCCAGCACATCCGATTTCTGCGAAGCTAATTTACTAATGTAGCTTCCTAGGTTCTACATCAGTCGCCTCTTACGACATGCCTTGTAGGCCGCAGTGGTACTATTCTGTGCTTCCCTTGCGAGCCCAGGCACCACAACGGACGATTCTTCAATATACACCCTGGCATAAAAACAGGTTTTGTTTACTTTACTAACGTATTATAGAGCATCAGTTAGGCAATATATACACCCTGGCATAAAAACAGGTTTTGTTTACTTTACTAACGTATTATAGAGCATCAGTTAGGCAATATACATAATCTCATATATATATTGTCTAATGCATCATCGATTCCACAGAATGCATCTACTATTTGCCGTGGTAATACTATTGATTGATTGCACCAATAAATCAATAAACCAATGATGGTACAGTGGTTAACAATAGATGTATGGCATTAATATTATCGATTAATATACATCCAGTAACTGATGTTCTTCTTGTAACGAGTTTGTTTTGTTCGCTCATCTCAAGTCAGAATTATATAGTAGTCTTCTTCTTTGCGTTCGTTCTTCACGACCAATTTTAATCACTCTTTGTGATATGTTTGGGCTTTGCCAAGAACGTGTATACGTTGCACATTGGTTTGGTAGAGCCCTAAACGCATAGACTTCTACACGTTTAGGACATGTGCATCCGATTTCAGCCAAACCTCCGTAGTCGCCTCCTTCGACATGCATGGCAGGTAACAGTGGTTCTCATTTTTACACCCCAAATTTGGGCCCCGGTAACCACTCGGGCTACCATCTAGTAGTGATAAACGAATGGTAACTATCCCTTTCTCGAATGCATATTATTGTCTGGATCTGAAAGTAGCAAATATCCATTAAGACAAAAAGTATTTATTTTAATACTAATATGTACGTTACCACGACTCATCCTGTTAATTGATTGAATATTATACTTTATATTTTGTAATATTATTACTATAATACTTCTGTATTATTCGAGAAATATCTAGTCGAATATAAAACAGTCCGGAATGAGTAAGTTACTAGTGTAAGTACCGAGTATTTATTGTAAAAGCAATGAATAGTTAAAATACTTTTTTTCCTATCCAGAAGACTTGAGCTTTTAGCTCTTCGGCTCGGTGCCATGGACATCGTAACCCTTCGGCTAGATGCCACGAACACCGTAAATCTGGAGAACCTGTGGCTTTTCCGACAGCCCGCGGAATTGAACCCGCACTCACAGGGAGCTTTCAAAATACTTTAAAGTAACTGAAATGAGTGTTTAAGAGTGCGTTTTCCCCCCTTGTCAACATATGGTTGTGAGACATGGACCGTTGACATAGTTTCCATAGGGCGTCCCTTCCTTCCTGAACCCTTTGCCGTCCACTTCCAATTCCTGCTTGGTGATTCTTTGATCATTTTTTCTTAGAGTATGTTCAAGATATCATTTTTATTATCAGTTCTTACTAGCCTTGAATGCTGACCACGTAATGACTAATGGTCATGTAACTAGTAGTGGTCTTCTTCTTGGAACGCTCCATATCGACCACTTGTCAACCACTGTGTGATTTGTATGCGATCTGAGCCTAAGAGCTATTGTACACTGTGCCAGTTATGCGCCTACAAGTAGGCCAGCACATCCGATTTCTGAGCTGCTTTTTATTTACTAGGGTGGCATCCCTAGGTTCTACATCAGTCGCCTCTTACGACATGCATTGTAGTTTGCAGTGGTACTATTCTTTGCTTCCATTTCTGGCCCCGGTACCACACAGGCGATAGTAGTGGTCGAGTAACGAATTTCTTAATTTGGTTTCATTTTCGGGTTCAGACACAAACGAGTATTCGATCAACGAATCATTACTATTCGCAAATCACTAAAAAAAAAGAAAAGCACATCTACTGAGCTTTCTCTGTTGAGTACAGAAGAAAATCAATATATTGCTTATTGATGTACACACAATGTCTGTGCTGAAATTTTTTTAAGAACAAAACTTTAAGCAACAAAGAATATAAGGTTTTCTGTGTGTATATGAGCACACACAAATGTAAAACTATCAACTTGTAGACAATATGCATGTTTCCCGTGTAGACAAGCTAGCCCTTCACGTGCATGTCGTCATGTCTGTGTTCTGTTGAATATAGTTACATTAACACAGCGGACACAAACTGTGATGTTGAAGTAAGACACATAGGATAGACAGTCCGGTGATAATGTCTCTGTGTCACTCTACTACTTTACAACACCATTATCGTCATCAGCAGCTTAAGATAGTCATGTGATAAATTCATCTGCTCATGCCGTTCCACTTTACATTGTCGTCAGGTCAGGCATGAGTCAGCTCTGACGACCTCCCTATGACAAACCATAATTGATATCATGCTACAGTACAACTTCAGATGTGATACTTTAAAGTGGTTTTTTTTTCCAGGGGCGGCTCGTCATTAAGGGCCAGTGAGGCCGGGCCCCACCAAAAATAAACTGTAGCCTGTATTTATTATTTTATACATTAAAATATAACCTAACTGAAACCATGATTTTCCCGAAAATTTATGTCTGGCCCCACCAACAAAAATGATCACGAGCCGCCACTGGGTTTTTCTGTTTGTAAAGTATTTCGTAATCCCTCTGTACAAATGCGTGTTGGATAGGATAATATGCATATACACTGTGGTCGAAATTAAGATGTGCATGTCCTTTATGCCGTAAGTGCTTAACGGGGGCGCAACTTACTCGCGTTCAAAGAGCAAACCACACAGATCACAAAATAAAGGCTAACTTTGTTGATAAGAACCAATGCAAACCAACAACAGGCCAGACATTATTTCTTGCTCTTTGTGCATTTTTGGATTCAAAATATTCTACCTTCGATTTTCTTCTAATCACTGGAACTGTGCCGAGTTTGATGGCAGACTTGATTTCTTCATTCTATCCATGGCCACCTGCCAAAAAGTTCTCTCTTCTAGGGCCTAGACAAACGTAACGATATTTGCACAGAACTGACAGTTTCTACTTTTAGCTATGTTCTTCTTAGAACTTCTAACCTTCCTGAGTTGTATTATAGTTTATACATATGTTTTTACAAGTCATCTCTCTCTTCCTCTATGTTATTATTGTTGAAGAGATGAGAAGACTAGTCAACTTTGCTGTTAGTCATTAGACAGTGACTTCTGTGGATGACATTTATGTATTAAATAAACATTCACCAGACCACTAAATGGCACCGTACATGCTTCTTATTCTTCTTCCAATTGCTCCATATCGACCACTTGTTAATCACTCTGTGATTTGTATGTGATCTGAGCCTAAGAGCTATTGTACATTGTGCTGGTTATGCACCTACAAGTAGGTCAGCACCTCCGATTTCTGCTGTGCTTTTATATACTATGGTAGCTTCCTTAGGTCCTACATCAGTCGTCTCTGACGACATGCCTTGTAGATCGCAGTGGTACTATGCTTTGCTTCCCTCTCGGGCTCCGGAACCTCACGGGTGGCGCATGCTTCATTTAATCATATTAGTTGTTCTGGAAGTAATTGCTTTTTGTATCCAGCTGTAATCTGGTAATGTTCGTTTGTTTAAATGTCATCATATATTCTGTATGTTTAATAAACACATGTAATATAGACGTGTATGTTTGTGTGTACTTGCGGTGTCTTTAGAGTTTGTATCACCCAGCATGATAACCCTTGGTGGCCTCATTGACATTTCCCACCTTACCCTAACCATGCAAGTATACTGATACAGTACGAAAAATGTTTTGTTTTTATAACTACAGTGATTTTTTAATAAATGGTGTGGAATGTGTTCTTCTTATTTGCGTTCGTTCTTTACGACCAATTTTAATCACTCTTTGTGATATGTTTGATCTTTGCCAAGAACGTGTATACGTTGCACATTGGTTTGGTAGGCCCCAAATGCATAGACTTCTACACGTTTAGGACATGTGCATCCAATTTTAGCCTAACCTCCTTAGTCGCCTCTTACGACATGCATGGCAGGTAACAGTGGTTCTATTCTTTACACCCCAAATTTGGGCCCCGGTAACCACTCGGGCGGTGGAATGTGTTAAAACACTGCAAGCACATTTTATACATACACATCTCTCGAAGATTGGGTTTGAAGATTGGAGTAGCAAGAAAAGAACATCATAACAGGTACGTGAGTAGGCTCATCAATCAAAATCGAACTAGTACGGTCAGTCGCTGGACGCTGTTGGAGATATTGCGAAGGAGATCGGAGCACCTGTGGACATGTCCGGAGTGCAATGAAGATATTCCAAACTGAAACTGAACATCTCTCGAAGAACTCCACCTGACATGAAGCTTCATAGAGTCAGCCCATCTCATGGTTTAGACGAACATACGAAACCGAACGCAAAGAAGATGCATGCCCATTTTATAGTTATTGTGATGCACCTTTGGATGGTGTCACCATGTGCATTATGCAACGTTCTAGTGACGCCAATGTATGTTCACACATACACTGTATAACCGTTCCATTTTCGTGAGGATAATCTTTCTAAGAAATGATTGCCTTTTCGACTAAAATCAATCAGAATAATAAATAGATATCTATACACATCTTCTTCGCTCACTTTTAGAGATTCACGTTAAAGAATCTGACAACTGTAGCCGTAGAATTCAACTCTAGGATCCCGACATTGACATACATATTTTATGTCATACATATATAGCATGGTGTGTGTGTGTGAAAATAGTTGATATTGATTGTATTAGAAAAACTAAGTGTAAACTTTCGCTTACGTTCTCACAAATCTATTCATTTGTCATAATATGGTGTTACCAGAGCTAGCAAGACAATACAAAGCAGACAAGTTCATGTGGCTAAGCCGCCTTGAGTACTGGCTGGTTCCAGGCAAACATAGACCATGCCCAGTGACTATGTCCTGTGTTTGAGTACTCCGTGTTGACCTTTCTACTGGTCTAGTATTTTCTCAACTCTCTTGATTGATTGATAGGACCATCATCATTGCACTTCGGTGAGTAACCATGTGTGCTCCGATCTCTTTCTTACACAGGAAAATCTCAGCGGCAGTGCACGAACTCCATAGCACCGGCGAGTACCCCGGTGTAATTTTGAAGATGGTAAAGATATTTTTGTAGGAATTTATTTTTAATCTTTCTAGCGAATTTTGCCCGGTTATCTTAACATGCTTCAATAGTTGACTTATTTATTCTCTCTTCTCTCTATATATATATATATATATATATCTCTTACTGTATTATTTCTAGTTACATGTTCTTATTGATCCCCCTGCCATTTTTCTTAGGTGGTACCTATTGTTTTAACGAAGCTCGCTACGTATTCACTTTATGCTCTTCTGTCTCAAGTTTTAAAAAATGAACTTGACGCGAACTTGCAAGCTAAAGGAAGTTGTCCTGTTTGATGCCTAGTTTTAGTGTAGTTTTAAGACCAGCATTAGCGCGTGACCATTTATTTGTTAGGTTCGTGTGCTGTCGGATTAAAAAAACACACACACCAACGCACGACACACGTTGCCATCTAGGCTAATGTTCTGAGCTAGGCTTAGCTCGTATTGAGTATTGATTTTGGTTACTCGATCCACGCTGGGCTGTCGATTACCAAAGTGTGTGCGTGTGTTGGTTGCGTGCTATACATCAAAGTCAACGAAAGCAAGAGGGAAAGGAGAGACTGCATTGTGTATGTCTACTCAGTTCACGATCCGTGTAGTGCATTTCTGGAAAAAAGGGGAAATTCCGTTTATCAGGTGAAAACAGAGATAGTTGTGCTATGTTTGAGTTCAAATGTAATATCAAAGTGTGTGCAGTGAGAGTTTCAATGGGATATGCTTGTGTGCGAGCGCATACTACATCGATATATAATGATATGTTTGCGATAGAGAGAATGATCACACTACATATCAAATAGGGAGTTTGTGCTATAGATGGTTGGGTGATGTAGGGCGATGTAGGGCTCTAAGATCGATACTAAAGTGTTGTGTGTAAGCACGCGTGTATGTGTCTGACAAGGAAAACATATACCGTGATAATGATAGGAATAGAAGTAGACGTGTTCCTATTGCAGCTGTTATCCCTCGAGTGTGTGCAGTCAAGGGGAGTCTCTGAACTTAACTAAGTCTATACCTGTAACATTACATATCAACTTGTGTTACTTGAGTCAGATGTGATTTTTTTATCATAAACTAAATGAAGTCTTCACGAGGAGTTCACCATTCTTATTTTTTTTTTTCTTGTGTGTGTATGGTTGGCACGCACTAATATAACCAAATACAAAATTCTTTCTTAGGTTGAAAAATAAACAGGAGCTTGGACTTAGAGGCTTTATTGTCATATAAAACAGACAGACGCAATCGTTAAAAATGGTTCTTTCGCATTGCAACATTGATATTTTAAAATACTTCTGTAAACTTGATTCCTATGGACTATAGAAGCCTGTGTTTATTTATTTGTCGTCAACAGTATGCTGACAAAGCCTTGTTTCATTACTCTTGTTTTTATTTTAATGAATACAGTTTAGAAAAGAAAAACAAAAGTTAGTGTCCCACCATTGTAACAGTACCGAATTTATTACATTCTGCAACACATTTTTCTTTTACGAGCATGCACTACATTCAGGCCTGACACCTACTCCCTTCCCCGAACTGAGTTGAAGCCACTGCCCCACCACCCCATCGTTTCTGTTTGACCTATGCCCCTCAACTACGACTCCCACCGTTTCTGTCCGACCTGTGCCACCACCGCACCGATGGCCACTATTGCCAGGACACTGTACACCACTGTTTTCGTATTTGACAATGGAAGTACATGAATCCAGTACAACATAGACATTCCGTTAATATACTCTGACTGAAGGTATTGATTTCAGTTGATGTGGAATATATTAACTTCAAACATAATCGTATATATAATATGTATGTACGTCATCATCAAGGTGCGTATCCTTTATAGGATGTTGCTCTCTTTGCAGCACATCTGAAATTCACTCTGTCCCTTGCCAGTTCACCCACTTCATCGATGGTCATGTTCATGGTTTCTTTAATATCTTGTAGCCATCTTCTTCTTGGTCTGCCTCTGCGTCCTGGGACCCTGCCCTCTAGTATTGTTCTTTCCAGGCCATCGTGACACTTGATGTGACCAAACCAAATGTATGTACGTACTTATATAGAATGTATATACGCACATCCTCTAATTCTATCTCAAGCTACTATAGAGCACACTCATTGTACACGCAGCAAGGGGAGAATATGATAACCCTGCACATTAATATCAAATAATCGCGTGTAGTGTGTATACCTCCCTATTGCTAATGTTATCGCCCGAGTGGTTACCGGAGCCCAAGTTTGGGGTGTAAAGAATAGAACCACTGTAACCTGCCACGCATGTCGTAAGAGGCGGCTAATGAGGTTTGGCTGAAATCGGATGCACATGTCCTAAACGTGTAAAAGTCTATGCGTTTAGGGCCTACCAAACCAATGTGTAACGTATACACGTTCTTAGCAAAGATCAAACATATCACAAAGAGTGATTAAAATTGGTCGTAAAGAACGCACGCAAAGAAGAAGAAGAAGCTAATGTTATTTTCATTACATCTCTCATGGTAGTATCAGTTTTAGCCCTACAATTTTGTAATTCATTGATTCTTTCCTTCCTTCCTTCCACCCCTACTGAACCCCTTGTTATTGTGTAAATTTTATGTGTTCTTTAAACGTTTGTTGTGTTGTTTCACTTTCGCAGTGAGTACCGTCTGTTGCAGTCGACATTTGCAACTGAATACACATCATCCCTACTTCAGTTTGGGTTCAACGGTCTGAAAAGAAAGATCTCGACGGGTCTAACTGGAGTTTGAACTGGACTAGGACTAGCGTTAACTGGGGTGGGGGTCTGTATCATCGACTGAAAGTACGGTCTGGTCTGGATGCATTGTTTGCTGTTAGCGGGATTGTGGGACAAATGTGTGCAGGAAGGGTGAGGGTAGAGAAGGAAGGAGTAACACTTTGTGGACACAAGCACGGACAGAGTGATAAACACACAGCGCATGATTTTTTAGAAGTTTGTTTCTCGCAATTTGGGAGCAGGTCAAGAGGTCAACTACCTGTACAGGTCAGAAAGTCAGCAGACATGTAATCACATATCCTATGTCAGTTTTCAATATTCACCAAACCGATGGTATTACTTTAAATGTGTTATTGTAAACTTATCGATCGATATAGGGGAAGACTACAGTAAAACTATTGTAGACTTATCGATCGATATAGGGGAAAACTGCAGTAAAACTATTGTAAACTTATCGATCGATATAGGGGAAGACTGCAGTAAAACTATTGTAGACTTATCGATCGATATAGGGGAAGACTACAGTAAAACTATTGTAAACTATTCAGGTTAACAATGAGTCTTGATAAAGATTGAGTTACATTGCAATGTCTTCTGTGACGTTGGCCACGAAACAGGTCCAACCCATTTTTTCACTACACCTATTTTAGGACCAGACTTGCCTTCCCTCTCACTCTCTTAACCATACTGCATGGACATACTTTTACAATGACCACCACTTGAAAGTTAGGCTCGTGTTAAGCTATGGCATTGCTTATTATATTGCGTGAATGTTTTTTCTTGGTTAAAAAGAAACCACATTATTTCTTTCTTTCCAAATATATTCTTTCCATGTTTCTGAACACACATTCTTTTCTTTCCCTCTTTCTAAACACACATCCTTTCTAAACACACACATCCTTTCTAAACACACACATCCTTTCTAAACACACACATCCTTTCTAAACACACACATCCTTTCTAAACACACACACATCCTTTCTAAACACACACATCCTTTCTAAACACACACATCCTTTCTAAACACACATCCTTTCTAAACACACACATCCTTTCTAAACACACACATCCTTTCTAAACACACACATCCTTTCTAAACACACACATCCTTTCTAAACACACATCCTTTCTAAACACACATCCTTTCTAAACACACACATCCGTACCCTCTTTTTAAACACACATTCTGTCCCTCTTTCTTAACACACATTCGGTCCCTCTTTCTTAACAAAATTCTGTCCCCCTTTCTTAACACACATTCTGTCCCTCTTTCTAGACACACTTATTCGTTCCCTCTTTCTAGACACACTTATTCGTTCCCTCTTTCTAGACACACTTATTCGTTCCCTCTTTCTAGACACACATATTCTTTCCCTCTTTCTAGACACACATATTCTTTCCCTCTTTCTAGACACACATACTCTTTCCCTCTTTCTAGACACACTTATTCGTTCCCTCTTTCTAGACACACTTATTCGTTCCCTCTTTCTAGACACACTTATTCGTTCCCTCTTTCTAGACACACTTATTCTGTCCCTCTTTCTAGACACACTTATTCGTTCCCTCTTTCTAGACACACTTATTCGTTCCCTCTTTCTAAATACATCCATGTTTCTAAACACATTCTTTTCTTTCCCTTTTCCTTAAAACATATTCTTTCCCTCTTTCTAAACACACACATTCTTTTCTTTCCCTTTTCAGAAACACGCACATTCTCTCCCCTTTTATTACTTTCTTAACACACACGTATTCTCTCCAATTTTCTAAACACACACTTATTCTTTCCCTCATTCTTAACACACACACTTATTCTCTCACATTTTCTTAACACACACACACGTATTCTCTCCCATTTTCTTAACACACACACGTATTCTCTTCCATTTTCGAAAATCATTCCGCTTGCTCTGTATCAGAAGTGTACACATTGTGCGTGCTGATAAACTCTCTCTCCCGCCGCACGGGGAGTCCTGGTGTCCTGTACAAAGGCTGTCTTCAAACATTTAAGATAGTCTTTTCAGGCACTTGGAAACCTAATTTTTCTGGTGTGCCGGGTTTGTTCAGTATAAAAGTTTGTTCCTAGTTTTCTTCCACCTTACCGGTAAAATCATTTCTTCTAAATTTTGGACGTGCTGAAGAACAGGATGGGCCTTAGGGCGAGCCAGAGAGCTTTAGTATAGTGGTTCTCCAACCTATTTAAACTTACAGAAGAACAGGATGGGCCTTAGGGCGAGCCAGAGAGCTTTAGTATAGTGGTTCTCCAACCTATTTAAACTTACAGAATTTCATATTTTCCTACCATAGCTCTCTGATTTGTACCTTCTCAGTTCTCAAAATACACAGATCATCTTGCAGCACTGATTGCAAACAACAGAAATATTCTTGTGTATTAAGTTACCTAGTTTTGTTGTACCCCGAGGAAGGCATATTGTTCGATACTTTGTTTTTTGGTTGATTTGAACTGTTACTATAGCCAAAATGTCATTGTATTTACATCAGTATGTATTGCGTAACAATCACTCCAGCGGTAATGACAGTATGTTTAACATTGTCTAATTGAACGGTCATCACTTGCTAGTTACTCACAATTTAGGTTCCTTCACTGCCTAGTAAATTTTTAGCGATCTACTACTTATCACTGGTCAAGAATAAATTTGACCACACCCACCCTTGGGTCTGACCTTTGGCCTTCTGTCTGTCTGACTTAGTTAGACTTGCCATGAGTTAAATACTCCCACCAACATAGCTTGAAGAATCATCAGGACACACATAGCCACCAACCTAGATAAGGTACGCCTAACGTAGACAGTGCGAGTCTTATGAGAGACATACAGGGTGTTCAAGATAATAGCAGCCTGTGAATGGAGTCAATCTGGCATATATGTATGAAAATGAGAAGGTTCAGTTATGACGTATAGGTCAAGGTTATGTGACGGTATGTAATTGTAGTGCGGGAAGGGGCGATGAACAAATGTGACGTAAAACGAGCTAGTCAGAACCGGTTTAAATAGTACATTAACATAACGCGATAGATTATCTGGCAACTTTCGATTTGTCAGTGGGGCTGCTTTAATCTTGAACACCCTGTATATGCTGTACGTAATGAGAGACATTACACAATTCGATACCAGGAATGTACGAGATGGATGTGATGGGTAGATATCGCCTAATCGAAATAAATGAAGTGTAGTCATGTATTGGTGGTGTCTGTGGCTTAGGCGATAGTGACTCGGTCTATTAACCCCGACATTCTGAGTTCGAATCACGCTGCGGACAATTTGGTTGCAAATTGTTTCGTGTGGATTTTTTTTACAAAAGACCGATGACGCCACCCGTTCAGAAAGCAATGGCAAACTACTGAACGTAATAATGCCTAGAAAAATCACAAACAGTGTTAAAAAGCTGGGATTGATTCGCAAAGTCATGTAAAGGATATGCAATTAACTTTTTATTCATGTATTTTCATTAAGATATATGCCATATCGTACAGTAAGCAGATCGAAAAGCGAGAAAAATTGCATGAAATAATTGATAATTACAAAGGTTTTATATAGTCTTTGAGCATTGTAGAGATCACCATCTGTGTGAGAATGGACGAAACTACCATCCTGATCTCATAATGCATGTTTCAGGAAGTATGAAGAGAATATACCAAACAGTGGGGGCAACACACACTTTCTATACTCCACTCATGATTACAAACTCCCGAGAATGCACCATCAAATTTTATGTTGTTTCTCATACATATGTGAACAGATTCGATGATGCACGGAAGTGTCGGTTGGACTATTCCAGCCTTCCCCAAAGTGGGAGGTACCGCCCCCTCCAGTGGGCGTTGAAGCGTTCTTTAGAAGGGGGTAGTGAATTCAGGATAATTGGAGGGGTGTTCAGGCGATTAGGGGTCGGTGGCTCCTTAAAATAAAAAATTAATAATAAATATTTTAAAATAAATTATTTTTGTGATTTTGCGATTGAATAATCATTTAAAATTTTAATTCTGCATTTTAATTCATATTATGCCCGTCTTACACCATCAATTTTCTATTTCATGCATATAATCATTTGAAAATTGACCATGTATTACAGAAATATATATCCATTTTCTATATCAGAGAAAATAGAGCATGTATATATGTGGGAGGGGGGCCTTGGAAAACTGTTATAATGTGGAGGGAGGCGTTACAAAGTTTATGTTGTCGGTGGTGGGCCGAAAAAGTTTGGGAATCTACGGGCTAGTCGATCATCTTGATCGCTTGAGCAGACCATCCCGGCTAAATAAATCGAAGGCTATTGCCAGATCGACAAAAGCAATATACATTGATTGATTCTTCTCTCTTCATTTGTCTTACAGCTGTCGCAGTGTAGATAATATATTCATCAATTTACGCCAAACAAATATAGAAATTTCCGGTGATGTAACGCTCAACATTTGGACAAAAGAACGTCGATAGTTTTGTTCTGGACTTGTGACCGGGCGAAATATTGTCAAAACTTGTACTATGTGACATTTATAGAGGAAGACGTTTGAACACGATGTGATAGAAAGAAAATAAGACGAGATGATAAAGATATATAAGTGACAAGAAGATGATGTGTAGCATCATGGCGCGGAGAGCGTTACATCAGGAGACTGAAACAGCATGTGGAGGGAGACTGAACAGCATGTGGAGGGAGAACTGAAACAGCATGTGGATGGAGAACTGAACAGCATGTGGATGGAGAACTGAACAGTGTAGATGGGCAAGTTTGGAAGCAAATTCGTTTCCATGGGATTTTTACAAAATGTAAAAATAGACCTCACCGTTCAGAAAGCAATGGCAAACTACTGAACGTATAAGTTTTGCCTAGAAAATCAACGACTCGTTTACTGTGGTTGATGGCTACGTCCTTTAGGGAAATGTCACGATTTTCATTTTCATTTCACCCTCACAAAGTTTCATGTCCATAATCATCGCACAACGCATGCCATTTTGTCATCAATTCTCTAGTCCCTATCATGTCCGTCGATCCTACCTTTTTCTACCTAAGTCAAAGTAACACAAAGAAAACTATCTCTCTCATACCTAAAGCGCCCGTGTGTGGCCGGGGTTCTCAAGGGGAGCGAAGAATAGTAACACTACGCCCCACAAGGCATCTCGTAAACCTGCTATATATCCGCCGGTATAAAATCCGCCCCCGGGCAATATTCGTAAAGTTGCTACAAAAATTTCGTCTTCAAAATTTACATAGTTGGCCCTTGCTGGTGCTAAGGAGTTAGTGCTCTGCCGCTGAGATCTTACTGTGTTGTAAATATATCGGAGCAGACACATAGTTATTCACCAAAGTGCAACGATGATGGTCCTATACCACTATCTCGAGGTTTTCGGAAAATTATTTTATCGCATGGCGTTCTAAATGTGCTTTTTTTTAATACTAACGCCATTGACTCTTCCTATTTACGCAAATATCCCACTGTGTCCTGGTCACTTTTATTTTTATTTCCCCCAATGTTCTTATTTCCCCTACCCCACCGTCAAATACATTTTACCAATAATCCTCCACACTTCTCTTCTCATCATTCCCAACGGAGTCGGCTGCTGTTGCAGTACTTGTACCATCCGTCAATCCAGTTACCAATAGTGCTGTAGTGGAAATGTTGAGGAGATGGCCAGAATGGAGGGGGTGGTCCCTGATTGCTCTAACAGCAACGGCAGCTGAGTCTATTGGTGCCAGGGACTCATTGATTGCACTGATGCATGTGTGCGTACACTTGCGCGTTTGCCTGTGTGACCTTTCTTTGTGTGTGTAAGTGAACCGGGGGTGATAAATGAGGTGGAAGATATACCATGAAGACATGTAATAGTTGTTGCCAGTAGAAATTGTTTCAAGTACAATATTTTTGTGTGTCTTGTACGAAGACTTGCGTGCATGAGAGAGATAGATAGTTTTCTTTGTGTTACTTTGACTTAGACAGAAAAAGGTAGGATCGACGGACATGATAGGGACTAGAGAATTGATGACAAAATGGCATGCGTTGGGCGATGATTATAGACATGAAACTTTGTGAGGCTGAAATGAAAATGAAAATCGTGACATTTCCTAAAGGACGTAGCCATCAACCACAGTAAACGAGTCGTTGATTTTCTAGGCAAAACTTATACGTTCAGTAGTTTGCCATTGCTTTCTGAACGGTGAGGTCTATTTTTACATTTTGTAAAAATCCCACAGAAACGAATTTGCTTCCAAACTTGCCAACGCGTGAGATTTGAACCAGGTACGCTTGGGTCTGTGATCGAGCTCACTACCGCTTGAGCTACAGATGGTCACATGTAAAAGATATAAACTTTTAGAAAAAGGGACAGCATTTGATTAGTTTTGGAGGGAGAGAGAGAGGGGGGAGGAGAAGAGAATGCATAAGATGGCATGCAAACAATTTCTTCATAACCGCTCTATCCTATGCAACTTATTCAATCTCTTCTAGGGAATTGAGTACGATATTTCTCATCTCTAAAAAAAACCGTTTCGGGGATTGTCTGTGACCTCATCGAAATATTTTGCTGTGTATTGCAATTACTTGTTAGCTGTGAACCTTAATAAACAACCCGACTGTACTATATGTTTCATTATTGTCTGTCGTGTTGTTTTGTATTATTAAAAATCACTGCTAGAAAACGTTGAATTCAGGCATATGTGTCATCGATTTTATAATGACCAGAAAACACAGTTTTAAGGAGTCTACAGATGGAGGATTGACTTCATTGCACCGGATTTTAGCTCATATGTCTCGGTCCGGTCCCTCTCTGCCGGATAAATGGCATGCCACCTGCCGCGAGTAAATTTACCAACCCTTGTCTTTTCAAGAGGTCAAAACCCTCATACAGAGAAAATCTGCAGTAGACTGGAAGACAAACACTGGATATGATTATGAAGAGACTCCCTCAAAGACCTAAGCAGAACAGACCAGCTCATTATATTTCGACTACGCACCGGACACTACGGACTCAACAAACACTTACATGGACTAGGAATAAATCAAACAGCTCTCTGCCAGTGTCAGCAGGCGGAACAGACACCAGAGCATATCCTGCAAGACTGTCCTCTCCTGTGTGAGCTGAGAAGCAACAGGTGGCCACACCCAGTCGACCTGAAAACTAAGCTTTTGGGAAACCTGACAAACCTGAAGCTGACTGCCCAGTTTGTGGTCCACAGTAAATTAAGCGCATGACCAGAGATCGCTGAAGAAGAAGTCCAATGCTCCGGCTAGAGATCGCTGGAAAAATGCACTGGTGAACATAACGGATCGGTCCGGGATACTCAGGGTACGAAACTGATTGGAACTCTCTACCCTTCGGAATGTAAGATGCCGTCGATGTGCTTACCAAGGCCAACGTGTACCTCAATGTAATAGACGTATAATTAAGTTTAATAACTCGTTTATTGTAATATTCTACCCCTTTCGACAATTTCATTTTCAGCACGTCATTCTGGAGCAGTGTTTGTTTTTCTTCGTCGCTCCTTACTAGCTTAGTCAGACTGCAACGGTGCAGCCTGGAAACAGAACTGTTATATCATTCCACTACACGCTAGGCGGTACACCCCCCTCTCTCTCTCTCTCTCTCTCTCTCCCACCCAAACCAAAGGTCTTAACTTTCTTCAATTTAACTAAAATTTCACACAAATTTACGGTCTTGTTTTGGAGTCCGTAGTGACCTTGTTTAGAGACTGAAGTAGCCTTGTTTGGAGCCTAGAATTGAACTACAACCTTTATCAAGAGTCATTAACGTGGAAATCTGAAAGCAAACTTAGTATAAAATGTCAACATCAATGTTGTTTCAGCGGTCACATGTGGTTACGTGGAGGATGACTGCAAACAGTTCATTTACTAACGTTTCCAGATAGCAATAAATAGGTCAGAACTCTAGCTAGACGTGTAGTAGCTGTGTAGTCTAGTAATGCGACCAGTTGATACAGAAAACAGTGAAGAACGCACGCCCCGGAAAGTACGTGTTATGGGGAGAGGTGTGAATGACGGACGCTTCAAGTAAATTACTGCTTTTTTAGTTGGTACTGGGAGGTGACATGAAGATATTTGATTTAGAAGAGTATTTCATGTAAATCTGTGAGTGGGTTTGGGGAGATTTGAATCAAAGGGGTACTACATGTACATCACTAGCTCATGGAGTGGCGAAGGTATCCTCATTGCTCTTGTGTGAGTTATAACACAGCCAGGCTATAGTAGTTTATAGTTGGCTCTGGTTATAATGTCTAGACAACTAAACGGATACCCTAAAGCTAATCCGCACAGTACTTTCTGGAACAGGCAAATTTGCCGACTGACGTCTAGAGATCATAAATCTGTTTGAATATTAAAAAAACTGACCATACAATACATAGTCATGTAACAATCACCGCGCAGCCTGTTTTATTGGGTATTGAGGCCAAGGCAAGCCTGTTCCGTTTACAAGGGTTATAGTGGTCCTGTTAAACTAAGATGGAATCTGAAATATTTGAGCTGTAAATCCCCACCAACTGTGCGATAATTTTGCTGTTCATTTGTAAGAGTGTTCTCGTTTCTATATGTCAAAACTACTCTTAGTGCAATTCTCAAGACATGTATTCATGACATGTTATTATTTGCATGAATTTCTATGGTATTCTACAATATTAATATTCCCAACATTAAACCAACTGTTGTGTTCATTTGTCAATCAAGTATGGTATTAAGAGGAGACATCCTCTCCCGTCATTGTCAAAGATGGAGCAAGGTCAGTCCAAGATAAAGCAAGCCTGGCAACTGACCTTGCTGTGATGCAAAAATCAAAGTCTTTTACACTTTACCGGACATTGGCTGGCATCTTGTAAGTTTGCAAAGTCATTGAAACTTCTCAATGGGGTGGAATGAAAGAAGACTTGTTAAAACTTAATCCTAGTTTCTTGGTATTGCTGCTGCGTGGTAACTTCTTCAGAGATAATTGGTTATTGGTTACTAAACTGACGTCATTGCACTCTGGGCAGACCCATAGGTGCTCAGTCTCCCCAACAGATATCGAAGAGTATGCATTCTGATGGTTCCTGTGGCTCGCTGATTAAACACACCTCTCACTCTGCCACTCGACTTGAACAACGGGTAACTCCAAACTGCTTAAATCGCTTGATCGATTCAACATCGATTTTAGTGTCCTCATCCAACAGACAGTCGCAAGAGACCGAAGAATATTCCCCTTATCCATTTTCAACTCCCCAACAATCGATGCTGTTGATGCAAGCCTGTCCGCTCTCTCATTACCATAAACACCGCATGCCCAGGACAGTATATCCACGTAAGCCGCTGGAGGTTAGAAACTTCTATAGATGACATCCACTCATACCGAAACCTGCCCTTCTGAATCTTGTGAAGCATCGACTGAGAGTTAGATATAACAACTGCCCCAGTAAATGAAGTCCCAGAGATCCAATGGAGGGCAGCAGTAACGGTCTCAACCTCCATCCTCATACTAGAAGTAGTTGTCCTGTATGCCCCACTTCGCTCTGCAACAACCCTACCATGCGCATTAGCCAAGAAACCCCAGCCGGATTTCTCACCACGTTGAACCAACCCATCGGTATATACAACATCATCATCATCCCTTGCATTATCTTCTATCAGCTGCTTAACTGCGAGATCAGCCTTCATGTTGCCCCAATCAAAACATTCTCTTCCAAGAGTAATGATAACGTTGAGATAGTTGGTCATGCTACCATCTGTTGGGATCCATTCTCCCCTTTTGGTAGAGTTGCAACCAATGATACTGGGAGGTGACATGTCGCCTCAA
This sequence comes from Arion vulgaris, assembly GCA_020796225.1. Taxonomy (NCBI): domain Eukaryota; kingdom Metazoa; phylum Mollusca; class Gastropoda; order Stylommatophora; family Arionidae; genus Arion; species Arion vulgaris. The sequence goes on from CM036756.1 coordinate 17,153,711, forward strand.
GCGTGACATGTCGTAGATGGCCCAGGCTGAGAGAACAATTGGTCAGGTGACTACGGTTGCGACCCTTCAGAGATAAACACATATATTGTGTGACTTTTTAGAGAAACAAATAAATCACTTGATTGGAATGAATATAATGACTATTTATTACCAGGAAAGTGTGTGTGTTCATTTCTGTCTTAATAATAATAATTCTTTCAGCTTCATATGGAGTAGATTCTTAACAAACATACTTTATTCTGATTTATCTTGTACTTCTTTCCAGGTCTCTCCATCTCATTCTAGTTACCTTAAAATCTATTTATAGCTTGTATGTCTTATTGAGTATTTTTGTTTTCCTACTTTTATCTTTTCTCTCTTACTACTATCTTTTCTCTCTTACTGTGCCAGAAACAGCTCATTGTATTGATCCATTTGGTAATTTCTCTCTTGGTAATTTGTGCCAACAAACATCAGTTGCAATTCTCCTTTATAGAACATTTAGTAGATCCATATCATCACATTGAGTTTACAAAATGGAGAGATACATTTCAGTCTCGGGGATATCACTAATTATTCATTTATGTTTAGAGATTTCTAAAATGCTCGTATGTAACACTGTCAAATAGATATCACAAAACTCTTCTATACTATATTTTAAAAATAAAAAATATAATCATTCATTCCACTGACAAAACACAACTAGATTTATTGAAGTTGTGGTGTGTTCACCAGTCAGAAACACCCAGTTTTCTGGCTTTTAACAATTCTTTGCTTAAAAAAAAAAGGGTTGTCACGGATTTGATACTCTTAGTAAGAGTGGTTGTAAACTAGTCCAGGGAACACATGCACCAATGGTGTATAGAATACCAAAGTTTTTTTGATTGAAGCCATTTCTTGGCAATGCTTTTCAAAAAAAGTTTAACCTTCAGAGGACAAGGTTTAAGTCTTCAGACTCCTCATCTTTTTGTTTAATATTGGTTTCTCAGCAGAGCTGTATTGGTAGATGATCTGTTTCAATAGTTTGGTCAAATAACATTTAAAATAAGGTGATTAGACATTCCACACAATTATTGATATGCATGAAACTGGGAAATAATCTAATAGATAATTGTGCACTTATGGTGCACTAGGACACCACATAGGTGATCAGATCCTATCAGCTAGCTTAAAATGTTAGTGGCAGAGCACTTACACAGTCACTCTGGTGACAATTGCACATTTTTTAACAACTTAGAAAGTCTTGAGTACCCCACTTTCAACTTTATGACTGGCAAGTCAACTTGTTAGTGTCTGTAGCTTCAACATTTGCACTTAGAGATTCTTCTTCTTCTTCAATCGCTCCATACCACTCTTTGTGATTTGTATGTGATCTGAGCATAAGAGCGATTGTATGTTGTGCCAGTTATGTGCCTACAAGTAGGCCAGCACATCCAGTTTCTGCAATGTTTTTTATTTACTAGGGTATCTTACCTAGGCCCTTACCTCAGTCACCTCTTAGACATGCCTTGTAGGTAGCGGTGTTAGTATTCTTTGCTCCCCTTCTGAGCCCCGGCAACACACAGGCGACTTAGAGATTAATATGTAAATTACAAATCTTGCAGCATAGTGTCTTAAAACATTCATCATCAGGAGTAGTGGAGATTTGGTGCAGCTCAATATTGAGTTATAACACTGATATTATCTATGTGCATTAACAATAATGGTGGACGCAGATAGCAAAATCGATAACATGCTTCGCTAACAACCACATCTGGTGCTAATTTCAGGGCCACCTTGGTCCCAAAAATGTTTTGCAGTGTACATGGTACACGGTAGGGCTTCAGTTTTCCTGATCCTTTACTTGGGGATCTAAATTATAAGTACCTTATTATAAGTACCTTAGAAGTTGTGTGTCGGAGTAAGGATTGCATGAATGGTGAGGGACACTGGCAAGCCTTCACACAAAAATCAAGTTAGTGGTGCCATGTTTGCATCCTAACTATGCCTGAATTCATGGGGGGAAAGCTAACCAACAACAATAATGTTCTGTATATTCTAGTACAGATATCAATCATTGTTAGAACTGATGCTCGTCCATCACGGGTGACGATGACCACACAGTTTTCATCCAAGGGAATGTAGTTGCGTTATGTTTGTCTTTGTGTGCGTTATGTTTGTCTGTGTGTGTAGATGAATAGTGAGCCCGGTGGTAGATGAATAGTGAGCCTGGTGGTAGATGAATAGTGAGCCTGGTGGTAGATGAATAGTGAGCCTGGTGGTAGATGAATAGTGAGCCCGATGCTTGTTTGAAATGTTCTTGTACAGTGTGGGTAAGGTATACTTGCAGTTTTACTGCCTTTCTATTTTGACGTTTGTGTTCCATCTGTGCTGTTCTACCTGCCTCGTAGTACTCTGTCAAAGAAGTGTGAGCCAGGCTGATCTCTCTTGAGCAACATTCTCCCAGTTGTCAACATCTATGCCAAAGGATTTCATGGAGTTCTTGAGTGTGTCTTTGGATCGCTTTTTCTGACCACCCTGTGAGCATTTACCGATATGCAGCTCACCATCTATCATTATTAGAACTATTTAGACAAAAACTGCAGCTTTTACTTGTTTGACTGAACTATTATTAATATCAACTGACACATATATCTTACTGGTTAACTGATGTCCTTTAACACATTTCAATTATGTAGTAGTTATCTCTAAATCAAATGTTCTCCAGCTGTTCAGGTGATGGAATCTACTGATTGTCTGATTAGATATTGTGTTTTTCAGTTTATGCACACTTTACCAGCATGGTGGAGTGTCTGGCCGAATGGATTAGATCACAGCTCCCATGCAGGACACCCGGGTTCAATCCACAGTAAGGTCAAGGAGTTTTTTCTGTCAAGGTCATGAAGAAAATATCCTAACCTGAACAATTTCATGGCGACTGCACTAGCCATGCGGCCATTAAATTCCACTGGCATACGTCCTTTCTGTCCTACACAGCCCCAAAAGCTGTATCACAAGCAGTAACCATGTTTTTATTTAAACCAGCATGGGTCTGTTTATTCACAAATGATTACATTGAAATAGCTTATTGTTACTTTAAAGTTGGAGCATTCATAGAGATAACATATAAGAATACACTTGTAAAGTTCTGAGATTGTCTTCATGGTAGATAACTCCTATTGCAAGATATGATCTTTCTCTTATTTCTATTTTCAAAGAAATGTAGGCCTGCAACTTAGCACTAACATTTATATCAGTTTTCCATTCAGTGTTTGGTCTACACAGTGTGTTTTACATATGGCTCTGCATACAACAGAGTCTGCTAATCTCTCTTAGGATGGGTGAAAATTAGTAGCCTGCAGGTGACCTGTTGTAGAACACACGTCAACCCCAACTCCCAGTGGTGTAGGCCAGGAAACATTTTTATTGCAAGGTCCAAGGTTAGTGGGGCTCTGGCTCACTAGTGGGATGAACTTACCTAGGTCAGGGATTGTGTGTGTGTGTGTGTGTGTGTACCCACAACTTAAACTTAGGGAGATGAACCTGAATAAAAAAAACATGCATACACAGGATGTACTGACCTATGGTCTTTAAGCACTTAACTGTCACAACAAACAAACTCATGCTCTAAGTTGCAAATCAACAAAATTTGGTTTAACAAATGGTAATGTAGAACGGACAGGAGAAGGAAAGTTTTCCTAATGAAATGTACTGCTAAAATTGTTGTCCATGCAACATAGTTACTCGATAGATTTGAGTTGTTCACACTACCAAACTCTAGATGGATAACCTGGAGAAATATTGTCCAATATGACACACATTTGTACAGTTGGGTTTTCTGATAAGATTTGAAGAAACAGAACTTCATTTTATAGCACCACATCTACTGAGTTCTACTGTAGCTGGGTGTCAGATCTCATTGGTTATAAGAGAGACGATCAGCTTAACCATTCAATTAATGGTTCATGCTGAGCCCTTTGAAATGTCATGAGTATTGGAGTTCCTCATCTTTTATTAATTTCCTTTCCTAATGGAACCTTGAACTGGATTTATCACTATATTTTGTTTTGGTCACTACATTTTATATTGGTTTTTTAATCCATCATTCCTGATTAAACATAGTTTTAAAGCTGTTTTTAACACTATGGGTTTTTTGTTGCAATTTTTGTAAGACTGTAATTTTTATAGATTTCAAGTTTTTTCCCTAATCTAACCCCAGTTAACCTGGAAGAATAGTGTCTAATAGAACACAGATACCAGTTGGTACAGATGGGTTACACATGAGATTTTAAGAACATAACATTCCACTTTATAGTACCATATGTCCGCCTGCCCAGCGTGTTCGTAGCTCGTTGGACTATGGGCGACAAGTCCTCTGTGTGTGCGGGTTCAATTCCGCGGACTGGCAGAAAAGCCACAGGTTCCCCAGATGTACGATGTTCAATGGCACCAAAGGGTTACGATGTTCATGGCACCGAACCAAAGAGCTTTCAGCTCAAGTGCTTCTGGATCGAAGGAAAAAAAAAATAGTACCATATCTACTGAAGTATACTTGTAGCACAGCGTCAGATCTGAGTGTAGACCATCAGAACTGGTTCATGTTTAGTAGCTATTCCACATAGCACAGTTTAAGAACCACTGCTCTACACAACAATTTTTATGCCATTCATCATGATACAGTTGAAATTGAGTCTACTGTTCTGTTTCACACTGACTTTTTTAACTTAATGTATTATCTGACTTGCAACTTGTATGTAATATGTGTGTATCGCTCTCTCTATCACTGTCTCAGTCCCCAGGCACTAAATAAGTGACTGATCAGTTATCGGTTAGAATGCATTGTCAATTTCATAGTGGGAAAATTGCAAGTGATGTTAATGTTTTATTTTCTTAATTGCAGTCACTCCACCCGTCGCCGCACACGTGACAGAGCACCCACATCTTCCACCACGGCCGCGCCTGACGAGCGCCGAGCTTTCCAGCCACCAAACCCACCTCATCTTCATGTGGCGACTAACCAAGCATTCTTGGCTCGACAGATCCATCCAGCAATGCTGTCAGCTCAGCACCCACCTTCAGTTCTGGAACACCTAGAACAGGTTAACTGTCATTTTCACATTTTTGGTGCATTAAAAACATTCATAAATTGAAATTTTCCACTGTAGAACTCATTTTGATAAATTTCAATATCATCATACCTTATCATTTGTCTTTTCTTTGTTTCCTGCAAGGCAACTCTTTTCAGCCTTAAATCTAAGTATGCTACTTTGAGCTTGTTCTTCCCGTTTTTTTAACACACAATATGCACACATGCGTGTAAGTGCCAGTTTCCATGAAAGACAAGTCTGCTTTGTTTCTATTGTCATATCATATCATATCTGTTGTCGTTACTGCCTGTGATACCGCTTTTTGGGCGGTGTAGAACAGGAGGGACATAAACCTGTGTAATTTAATGGCTGCATAGCTAGTGCAGTTTCCATAAAACTATTCAGGTTAGGATATTTTTCTTTATGCCCTCGACAAAAAAAACAAACTCCTGGGCCTTACAGTGGATTGGACCCGAGTCTGGTCTCCCTCCGCATGGGAGACACGCTCTAATCTATTTGTCTGCTTTGTTTCTATTATTATATCATATCTAGCTCTACATTGTCTTTTTGTTTGTCCATTGAATTGATTACCATATGCTTTTTTTCAAAAGCTGATCTTTTGGGTTTTTTTGTGTTGTTGACTAACTGCTGTGTGTTTGATTATGAAATATGTGATGGAGACATCTGCAGTTTGGTAACATGCCACAATGTTTCATTGCTGTAGAGTAGAACAGATTTTATATTTTGGGTATAAAAATATTCAAGGGCTTCTACTAGTTCAGGTCATTTGCCATATATATATATATATATATATATATATATATATATATATATATATATATATATATATATATATATATATATATATATATATATATAATCTGTGTGTGTGTGTGTTGTTTGTCGTAACCCAACCCGGGTCTGGTTATTGTTTTATGATAATAGATTTGATAAAAATGAAATCTATATTTTTATATCTCAGTTTTTGCCTGAGCAGTGCTACTATTATTTAGATTTTTAACTGTTGTGATATTTGGTGTTTGCACAAGTGCTTCTGAGATTTTCATCAATTTCTGGTAAAACTAGCCGTCTGAACTCACCTGCCCTGAGGCTATACATTTTTAGACATCATCTAAAAGTGGAAACTACTCATAAACTCTGTATTGCTGAACGTCCATGCTGGAGCAACCCCTTCCTTGCTTATTGGTTACTATTTTGTTTTTAAAAAAAACCAAAAGTCAGAGAAAGCTATATAGCGGTGTGTAGTGAATATGTGTGCGTGTCTACATCTTCTATAATCATTTACCATTTTTGAGTAATAAGAAAAACAATATGTTGAATTTCTGACACAAGCATATACCTGGTCTGTTTTTGAAACTTTAAAGGTATATACCTTTTCTCACAAATAGATATAACAAATGGTACTTTATAATTCTTTATAATGAATCTGTGTGTTGTATGGTAATGTTGACAGGGTGTTGTATTAATTAAATGTAGGTATATACTTAATGCTTTTCAAATGTCTTTCTTAGGTATCAATGGCAGGTCCTATGCCTATGGGTCATTATGTACCATTATGCGCTACTGCCACCCCTCACCCTCTGGGCATGTGTGCCCCAGTGCCTCAAGTCCACATGGGTGGCTCGACAGTTTTGCCTTCCTGGTCCCTGGCTAGTCTGCCTGTCAGACTCCAGTCCTGCACCCTTCCTCATTGTACTCTCCAACATCCAATCCCACAGTATATACCGTCCAGTCATGCCCAACACCAGCCTCCTCCCCCACCCCACCAGGCTCACATACCTCTGCCTACACACATCCCGGGACTGCACCATCAGCACCAGCATCGGCCCTACCACCACCAGCAACAACAACAGCAGCAACAGCGACATGTACAGGGAGCACAAGTATGGAAATATGTTAGCATCATATAATTTCACATTATCATAACTTACAATTAGGCTGTAAGAATCATGCAACACTTTTTTGTTGGTATATTTTGTTTCAGGATATAGTTTCATAAAACCATTACTTACTATTAGAAAATCAGTGTGCATACTAGTTCACCTCTCTCTCTCTCTCTATTGGGGCATAGGCCCTCAACCAACTCATGCCAAGTCTTCCTATCTCTAGTTATCTCCTGCAGCTCCCTCCAACTCTTCTTTATATTGTTGATCTCCGCCTTCAAATCTCATCTCCATGTATTTCTCGGCCTCCCTTTCTTTTGTTGTCCCTGCGGGTTCCAGGCAAGGACCCTTCTTGTTATATTCCCCCTCCAGTTTTCGCAAAGTGTGTCCTATCCAGCGCCAGCATCTTTTTTAACCTGTTCATTCACTGGAATCTGTCTTGTTCTCTCCATAAGTTCCTCATTTGTGACCCTATCATACCATCTTATTCCCTCTAGTCTGCGCAGACACCAGTTGATGAATGTTTGCAATTTATGCGCTATTGTTTTATTTGATCTCCATGTTTCATACTAGTTCACCTAGAAAAGTCTTAACATTGCAGTTGTATGTTAGCAGTTAAATATAATAGACTTGAAGTGTAAGATTATACTGGTCAGATTTACCGGTTGTATATCAGAAGAGAAATCTTTCTTTGGTAGTGGACAATGTTTTCTTATAGTTACTTAGTCATTTCATCATCTACCCTAGGGTAGGTAATAGGTTGGTGCTAGTGTGCAGGATTCTTAGTCTTCTTCTTTGCGTTTGTTCTTTACTACCAATTTTAATCACTCTTTGTGATATGTTTGATCTTTGCCAAGAACGTGTATACGTTGCACATTGGTTTGGTAGGCCCCTAAACGCATAGACTTCTACAAATTTAAGACACGCGCATCTGATTTCATCCAAACCTCCTTAGTCGCCTCTTACGACATGCGTGGCAGGTAACAATGGTTCTATTCTTTACACCCCAATTTGGGCCCCGGCAACCACTCGGCCAAGGATTCTTAGTTATTTCATCGTCTACCCTGTGGTAGGTAATAAATAGCTTGGTGCTAGTCTGCAGGATTCTTAGTTATTTCATCGTCTACCCTGTGGTAGGTAATAAATAGCTTGGTGTTAGTGTACAGGATTTTTAGTTATTTCATCGTCTACCCTGTGGTAGGTAATAAATAGCTTGGTGCTAGTCTGCAGGATTTTTAGTTATTTCATCGTCTACCCTGTGGTAGGTAATAAATAGCTTGGTGTTAGTGTACAGGATTTTTAGTTATTTCATCGTCTACCCTGTGGTAGGTAATAAATAGCTTGGTGCTAGTCTGCAGGATTCTTAGTTATTTCATCGTCTACCCTGTGGTAGGTAATAAATATCTTGGTGTTAGTGTACAGGATTTTTAGTTATTTCATCGTCTACCCTGTGGTAGGTAATAAATAGCTTGGTGCTAGTCTGCAGGATTCTTAGTTATTTCATCGTCTACCCTGTGGTAGGTAATAGCTTGGTACTAGTCTGCAGGATTCTTATACTTATTTAGTCATGTATCGTCTATCTTGGGGTATGCGTAGCTCGAAGGTAGTGTACATGTTTCACACTTTGCTTTCAACTCAGACGAAGTTTCATCTCTGAAACTGATTTTTGCGTGAAAATCCGTTTTCCAATTTCTTACAATGGCAGCAGCGTGCACATTGTAAATTACTTACACTGGCAGCCGTGTGCTCAATGTACTCGTAATTAGTATTCCTCGCCATACAGGCAGATTTTCTCCGACTTCAGAGGTACTCACGTTATCGTCCTGAGTAAGACCAGGGACTCGAACAAATGCCGGACAGTTGGTTCGAACCCGAGCTATGAGGCGTCTCACAGCTAGCAGGCCGAGCTACTATCAACTACTCTAGGCAGTCCCCCATCAGGTTTCACACATTTAACTTAGTAATTTACTGCACGCCCTCTGGTAGGCATAGCTCGGCAATAGTGTGCAGGATTCTTATACTTGGTTGTTCATCATCTATACTCAGGTATAGATGATAGTGAGCAAGATACCCACACCAAGCATATAGTGATTTAACAAGGTACAGCTGACTCCTCATTCTACTCAGTGAGAATTAGGAGTAGAGTCAGGAGAAATTTCCAAGTCACAATTAGAAATTTCCAAGTCACAATTAGAAATGCTGTTTTAAATACTTTGATACTAACACTTTAAGCAAGTTGACAAAGATTGATCACCTATCAAATGCCATGAATACAGAGATGTTCATTCTAACATGAGATTTTTCTGTTACTGTAAAGGCATACACACTCTTGTGTTTAAAAAGAAAAATTCTGAACTGGTTCTTATGCCCTTCAGAAACCTTCAGCTACTCCCTGACTTCAGTGATGATCTACAGGGTACATCCTTCCATATCATACATCCAAGCATAGTCATTAATTGTATGATGCATACATGTCGCATTTTCATTGCCAGGTATCCAAGCCCTGTTGTTAGGAATGAAATTCCGCCTTTGGTGGGGGGAAGTTGTGAAATCTTCCTGTTTATGTTCTTGCATATCCTAACTCTGCCTACAAGACTTTGTAGGTTTGGAGAGTAGAGTTCTCTTTAATTTTTTTGAACTGGAGTGAGTTCCACGGGTAAGTCTTGATAGGATTCAGAATGTGTCCATGCTCCTGTGAGCCCTGCATCTATTGGAGGACATTCTCTGCCAGAGGTGCATGTAGGCTACCCCATACGATAATGCTCAGAATTTAGTCAAAGTAGACTGAGAAAGCATGGTTTTTTTAATGCATTACTCACCAGAGCCATTTTAGTAGAAACAAAATACCATGGTACAGTTGGCATGGAGCAAGCTCTTCTCATTTTTTAAGATCAGACATATCTCGCTTCCACATCCACTCTCACATGCATGCAAGCAATTCATATAAATGTTTTATTTTACAAACTATATTCATACCAAACTCCGGTGAGCTGTGTCGAACAGCACCAATATCACAACTTTGCTATAAACTTGAAGCACAACGTATTTACAAGTGGTTATACAAGAGCGAACACAGAAGATGAGAAAGAACAACTTATATTTAATGATGTGAACAGTGGTTGTATAGAGAGTTGACCCATGTCTTAATCAATTTGGAGTTTTGTGTTAGATACAAAATTTTTATTTAAAAAAGGTAAATAAGACTTGAAACTCATCCACCCTTCCTTACTTTTTTCCTGTTCATTTATTAGTTTTGTTTGCTGAAATGTTTCAGGAGGAGGATGTACATTCGGTGCTTGCAGATCAGAGGGGGGCTGGTGTATATCCTCTCCATCCAAGTTTTCATCATCATCACCATCATCATCATCACCACCAAGCAGCTGCGGCGGCGGTAGCAGCAGTAGCCTCCACACATCCTTCCCATAGTGGTCATCCTCACAGCCTTTCACATCCAATTACTTCATCACAGTCAGTTATACTTCAAGAACCTACAGTTCACCCCACACCTCCAGATTTTTATGTAAGTTTGGTCTTATATTTGTGTTATTTATCATTGTATTTGTCACACCCACAGGCACATAAGACAGAGACCCAATAAATTTGATCTTTGTGCCTTTCTCTCTAACTCAATCCTAGTCTTATGCATGTCTTTAGGCTCTGCTTACACAGGAATAGGTTTTCACACCGTACTTCATTCTTAACAGTTTGTTCTGTCTGTCCCCTACCACCATGACATCCAGACCTTCATGAGGGAGTAGTTTAGGTTTTTCTGTAGCTGTTCTTTTTTTTTAAGTGAGCAGTGTGTGGTCACTTGTAGCCCCTCTTAATCGTCTTTTTATGACATGCGTTGAGATGAGATCAGAGCAATTATGGACATATGCAATGAAAATGATCATTCAATGAACATGTGGGACATGCACATTCAAATTTTGGTTAAAGTAATGACTTCTAGCATTTGAACAGGTAACAAACAAGGTGTTGAAATATGCTGATTTCAAGCATAGTCACCTTTTTTTCACCAACACAGCCTATGATGGTTGCTAGGTCAAAATCTCATCATGGACAATATATATTGTCTATGAAGACAACCAAAATGCCATACATTATATTCTCTGGACTCAACATTTTGTTTTTATTAATTCCACTCTTGTCCATAATATCCATATCACCACCAAGCAGGTCAATTTCCCACCGAAACAGTGGATTACCATCATAATACCACTTAGATTGTGTTTTAAAATTTGACTTGAGACCTGAAAGCAAAATCAACATAACATTATTATATCATATTTGAGTCTAAAATTCCACCCAAGTGGTTACTGGGCCCAAATTTTAGGTGTAAAGAATAGAACCACGGTTACCTGCCACGCATGTCGTAAGAGGCGACTAAGGAGGTTTGGCTGAACTCGGATGCATGTGTCCGCCAGAGAATGCTAACCCAAAACAAATGCTTGCAGAAAACGAATGCATAAGGCGCATAGCATGGTGCAATGACTCCTCACAATGTGGAATGAGAACGGATTCTACGGTCGCCAATCTGACTCTTGAGATTTAACCATGTAGTAAGAATGTTCAGACCTACCATCACAAGTGTGGCCAAAACTTACTGCGGGAAGAGGTCGGCACAAACGGGAAGCAGAAATCATAGGAATTATATCCTACAGAACTGCCCCCAGTATGCAGACTTGAAAAGAAAGAGGTGGCCCACTTACATTAGTGTTCCAGACAAACTGTATGGCGTGGCTCATAATCTGAGGCAGACTGCTGCCTTTATTAGAGAATCCGAAATCCCAATCTAGTGAGAACACAGAAGTCTAAAATTCTTGATATGCACATGATACATGGCTGGACTGCAGGTTCACAGATTCCAATTACCTCTGAAATTGGAGTAATGCCTGCCTGAATGACAAGGAATACTGAGGATAAGGAAATCAAATCGGACAAAATATTATATAATCCATTTTACCCTAGCATTAATAATAGCTAAATAATTTCTTTCCAATTTTACATATAACTGGTATGATGTTACCACATCACCTACTTTGTGCCAATGATCAAGAAATAGGCTGACCTAACACTATTTCTTAACTCTTTACACGCTTTAAGCCGCACACTGCGCCATGGCGGAAGTCCGTTGACGCTTTAAGCCGCACACTGCGCCATAGAGTTGCTTCCCTTATAAGAAGTCTTTCCAGTTTTACTTCTACTATTTTACTTCTACTACTTTTTAACCCTTAACCATTGGGATAATGGGATTTCGATCATATATGATCGATGCAACATGCCTATTTAAGTAGCCATAATTTTGTATCAATTTTGCATTTAAGTTGGTAAAAGTTATGTTAACTAATGCAGAACATATGATAATCTAGTAAAAATTATAAAAATTAATTATATATTTTTTTAGATGTCTAATCTCGTTGACTGGAGCCCACCTCATTTCCCACTTTTCCATTTTGTAGAAACACCCAAATTGCTCCATCCAAAAATCCCCAAATATGTGATAAAATGGATTCTAATAACTCAGATTACTGCCCTGATGAAGACACCAGTGATTCTTGAAATATCTATGCTTGTGTTAGATGAACATTCTGTGCCTGTGTCACTTTGAGTATGTTTGCAAGATGCCCGATAACTATTTTTCCTGATTATTTTGTCTATCAAATATCATTGCGTAATCATATTATCTATTACTTGCAATGTTTAGAAATTATATACCTATTTCATGTTTATGTATGATACTATAAGTGTTAGTTCTTTATAGGCTGCTTACTAGACAAATTGGGCGTCATTGTCTCTTGAAGACCATATTTATTGACTTTTTATTTAAAATATGAAAATATTGAATATTATAAATTTCATAATTACTGCCTTTCATATTTTCCAAACATATTTAAATTCAAATATGTTTTGCAAATATGAAGACTTTAAAAGACTGTAATAAAAGATTCCATTATATTCATCATACTTATTTTTTTGCTTCTTTGTGACTGTAAAATAATTTGTCATTTGTAGAATAATCTATTTTTAGACTTTTCATAAGTAGGTCATGGATATCATATTTTACATCACAATTATGTTAAAACTACATATCCTGATAGCCCACCCAATTAGCTTTCCAACCATATACAACATGTCTATTTTCAATGCAAAGAATGTGTATGGTTGCTAAATATAGAGCAGGACATCAAAATATCAAAAAACCTAAAAACCTGCCAATGGTTAAGAGTTAACCTTGTTATTCTATTGGGTTGTCCAGTTTTCTTCAATTTAGTATATAATAATATATATATATGTTTATTTATTGACGAGTAGTTGGGATCGTAATTAAAAATTTTTTTTTTTTTTACTTTCCTTGAATTAACTGCTTAAAAATTGAGGAAATAAATGGGCGTGGAAAGAGTTAATATCCCCAATGTTGTGAAAATCTGTGGGGAATCTTTATTACAACCCACCATCTCGTTTCAATGTTTTCATTGTCATTCTTGTTTTTAGTATTAGTTGGTTCTTTTGGAGAAAGTATTTTCAATTTTGAAAGCAAGTATATACATTTTGACCAGTGATTAATTTAATTATAATGTTAAGAGATCTTTGAGAATTTGTTTATCTAGTCAAAATGACTTTGTTTTATCCAGTAGTAATTGAACATTAGCAATATGTTTGAATGGATCTGTTGTCACTATATTACCAATATGTTTGAATGGAACTGTTGTTGCTACATTACCTATATGTTTGAATGGATCTGTTGTCGCTACATTACCAATATGTTTGAATGGATCTGTTGTCACTACATTACCAATATGTTTGAATGGAACTGTTGTCACTATATTACCAATATGTTTGAATGGAACTGTTGTTGCTACATTACCTATATGTTCGAATGGATCTGTTGTCACTACATTAACAATATGTTTGAATGGATCAGTTGTCGCTACATTACCAATATGTTTGAATGGAACTGCTGTCACTACATTACCAATATGTTTGAATAGATCTGTTGTCACTACATTACCAATATGTTTGAATGGATCTGTTGTTGCTACATTACCTATATGTTTGAATGGATCTGTTGTCGCTACATTACCAATATGTTTGAATGGATCTGTTGTCACTACATTACCAATATGTTTGAATGGAACTGTTGTCACTATATTACCAATATGTTTGAATGGAACTGTTGTTGCTACATTACCTATATGTTCGAATGGATCTGTTGTCACTACATTAACAATATGTTTGAATGGATCAGTTGTCGCTACATTACCAATATGTTTGAATGGAACTGCTGTCACTACATTACCAATATGTTTGAATAGATCTGTTGTCACTACATTACCAATATGTTTGAATGGATCTGTTGTCGCTACATTACCAATATGTTTGAATGGATCTGTTGTCGCTACATTACCAATATGTTTGAATGGAACTGTTGTCACTACATTACCAATATGTTTGAATGGATCTGTTGTCACTACATTACCAATATGTTTGAATGGATCTGTTGTCACTTACATTACCAATATGTTTGAATGGATCTGTTGTCACTACATTACCAATATGTTTGAATGGATCTGTTGTCACTACATTACCAATATGTTTGAATGGATCTGTTGTCACTACATTACCAATATGTTTGAATGGAACTGTTGTCGCTACATTAGCAATATGTTTGAATGGAATTGTTGTCGCTTACATTACCAATATGTTTGAATGGATCTGTTGTCACTACATTACCAATATGTTTGAATGGATCTGTTGTCACTACATTACCAATATGTTTGAATGGATCTGTTGTCGCTTACATTACCAATATGTTTGAATGGATCTGTTGTCACTACATTACCAATATGTTTGAATGGATCTGTTGTCACTACATTACCAATATGTTTGAATGGATCTGTTGTCACTACATTACCAATATGTTTGAATGGAACTGTTGTCGCTACATTAGCAATATGTTTGAATGGAACTGTTGTCGCTACATTAGCAATATGTTTGAATGGAATTGTTGTCGCTTACATTACCAATATGTTTGAATGGATCTGTTGTCGCTTTACTAATTGTGGAGATATTGCTGCAACTTTCCTAGGGCTCCATTTCTCGCTACTATTCAAGAAGATCGAGCACACGAGTCGAGACGCCTGCAACAGCAACAACATCAGCAACACTACAGTCCGGGATTCTTACTACAATTCTTGTGAGTAAATTGCATGTACTCTCTTGAAGTTTGACAGTGAAACATCAAAATATTTATCATAATTTTAGAGTTTAAAACCCTACATAATACTACTACTACTAAACCTACTTGTTCGTAGTGAAACATAGACTCCAACTTTCAGTATCCACTGATTTCTTTTTCTGGGTCATCACCATCAACGTTCCTATGCGATGTCAACCTGTATGGCCTACTTTTCATCGCTAGTTATTAATATTCCCTACTGTTGTATATGGTTAAGGTGTCAACGAGCGTTTGTCGAATGCATATATACTTGCTCTCCTTAATTTCTAACTGCATTTGTTATTATCTTGTTCTCATCCACAATTCTGTATTTGTACAGTTCTGTATACACACTTCTGGCCTTCTGATATATTGTGACGGAGACATCTGTTCATGAAAGATCGATTTGGAAGTGATTTCTTTAGTCATATACAATGCAGTAAAGCAGGACAGATTTAATATTTGTGTTGAATACTCTAAAACTTATCGCCTAAAAGATAAAGCTGTGAAGCAGGGAACGTTAAATACAGATCTAGTGTTGCTAATCTTAGAGTGCCAACATCTTGATGTATAATTACTCCATAGACAGTACATCATATTTTGCTTGAATGTTCTGGACTACATAAAGCTAGACAAGAACTCCTCCCACCACACCCATCTGTTCATAATACACTTTACACTAGTCTTCCACAATTACAGAACACATGCAGATTCTACAAATTGGCATTGGCTGCCCAAGAGTGAAAACTCGCAGCCCTGGTTAGAAGAAGATAATTATTCCATCTTTGCTGAGGTATGACAGTGGTAGAATTTGAACTTGTTTAAACCGTAAAAGTTACAGGATGTAAATTCATATTCTATGCTTCTAATTTGTAAGCTTATTCCACAGGGCAATGTTGGGCAGTCCTCCTATGCCTCCTTACAGCAGAGACCTTGACAGTCCTGAAGAGGTAGAAAATTATGAGGTAACTTTCACCTTATATGGAATGTGAAAAGCCTTTAATGTTTGAGAATAGTAGTCTAGAAGTACTAATTGTCATTTAAGATCTCATTGCTTCATGACATTGTATGTCTTCATCTACAACACTTGAATTCACTTTTGTAATTTCTCTCCCTACCTTCATTTTACGTTAGTTTTTTTTTCCCCTCCAGATTTATATATTCTCATTTCTTATTCCTGTCCAGCATTTGTATCTACTGATGATGTGGTAATTTTCTTCTTAGAATGCTCCATATCGACTACCTGTTAACCACTCTGTGTGATTTGTATGTGATCTGAGCCTAAGAGCAATTGTACGTTGTGCCAGTTATGCGCCTACAAGTAGGCCAGCACATCTAATTTCTGCAATGCTTTTTATTTACTAGGGTAGCTTCCTAGATTCTACATCAGTCGCCTTTTACGACATGCCTTGTAGGTTATAGTGGTACTATTCTTTGCTTCCCTTGTGGGCCCGGCACCCAGACAGGCGAAGATGTGGTAGTAAAAATGAAGTAGGAGATAGCTGGTTCTGAGGTGTTCAGATTATCCCAAGAAGTCGCTACAACTTCTATAAAGGTTGACCCAGGTCACCATGAAAAGTCAACAAGACTCTGACCCTGTTGACTGGGCCTAGTAAATCTGACAGCATGTATAAAAATCAAAAGTTGGAACATATTTATTTGATGTGTTACGTTCTGGAAACGTTAAAGGACCATTGAGAGTAATGTGGTTAATTCAATGGCATTAAATGTCAGTAGGCTGGGTGGCAAGGAACCAGAATAAATATAATTTATGAAGAAAGCAAAGGTTGAAATACTGAGCTGAACAAATATTAGAAAATATGAATGTAGCACCCAGCAGAGTCATGAGAACTTTATGCTAACATGTAGTGGAGTAGACAAGAAGGAAAAAAGCAAAGTATGGTTATAGGATTTCAATTACATCCAGTAGACATGAAATAAATCACAGAAACATAATTTATATTAGAAAGAATAACAGTCTTGCAAATTTCAGAACAAGACAACACTGTTATAGCTAGAACACTGTTATAGCTAGAAGGACAGACATGAGTTCTGTGAACATCTTTCTGAAGTTATAATAAGAAAAGCAAGACTTCACTCAAAAATCAATCAGAGGCACCAGTACTAGATGCCCTCCCTGACTACATCTGAATTCATAGCGGGCGACGCAAGAAGAAAAATTCACTTATCTGTCTGTTCCATTTTTCATGCCTTGTTAAAATCATTATCTGAAAAATACAGACACTTGCTTCATTTATTATGTGGTTATAAACTAGTCACTAGACTGTACTATGTGTAGTAGGGCCCCCTTTTAAGAAGAATGCCGGCATTAGGAGGGAACTGCCCCCTATTGAGAAGAAGAAGCATAGGGAAGGAACGATTGTCTGAGGGGGTTCCCTTTGGTAGTGGTATCTCTTGGATAACTTGTTCTTGTGGTTTGGTTTGGTTCCTACATGTTCCCGTTTCTAATTATACTACACTAACTATCTGGCTAACTGTCCATTCCTCCGCTGCCATCTGGGGAACTATGACATATGTGCATGTTTTTGTGATATCCAAGGATTTATGTTAATTGTTTAACCATACTGATTTGTTCTTACCAGGCACTGCTGTCATTGGCTGAAAGGCTAGGAGAGGCCAAACAGAAAGGACTTACCAAGAGTGACATTGAACAGCTACCTGCTTACAGGTTTAGCAGCGAAGCAGTTCGATCTGAGTCAGATCAGACCTCATGTGTGGTGTGCATGTGTGACTTTGAAGCCAAACAGCTGCTGCGTGTGTTGCCTTGTTCTCACGAGTTTCATGCCAAATGTGTGGACAAATGGCTCAAGGTAGGTTTGTTTATCTTCATTTGTTTATCTTCAGCTGAATTTGACTTGATTATAATTTGTCTAAAAAAATTGGGTTAATGCCCATTATTAATAAATTTATATTTATTGTCTAAAGTGTATCTCTCTCTGCCTTTTTAACCCTAATTGGGACATATGCCCTCAACCAACTCCTACCAAGTCTTCCTATCTCTAGGTATCTTCTGCAGCTCCCTCCAGCTCTTCTTTATATTGTTGATCTCTGCCTCCAAATCTCGTCTCCATGTATTATCTAAAGTGTCTGCTCGTAAGACATTTATGGGAAATGTAAAATGGTCATGTCCATGAGCAAAAACATAACTGCAGTAAACAACAGGTAAACATCCAACAGACATGATACAAATTCAAGAAACTATGAACACTTTTATTTTAGGAAAATAAAAAATACTACTAAATCTTCCATGTTTCCAGTGGAACATAGGGCTGCAACTGTCTGTCATTCTCCATTAGTTTCTATTCCTCACTGTCTTCTTCAGCTTCAACTATGAGACTGATCACATATTGTACTGTTCTCTGTCAGGTAATCTTTGGCATCCTCACTTTTCTCATTTCTTGTTGGTACAGTTTATTTCTGGTTATATTGTGTTGTTGTTTCCTGATGTTTCTGTCCTCTTCTCTTTCACAAGTCTTTATTTATCCTGGTCATCCAATATAGAATTTAATTGATTGACTTAATCAGTTCCGCCCGAGTGGTTACCAGGGCCCAAGTTTGGGGTGTAAAGAATAGAACCACTGTTACCTGCCACACATGTCGTAAGTGGCAACTAAAAAGGTTTGGCTGAAATCAGATGCATGTGTCCTAGACGTGTAGAAGTCTATGCATTTAGGGGCCTACCAAACTAACTTGCAACATATACACGTTCTTGGCAAAGATCAAACACATCACAAAGAGTGATTAAAATTGGTCGTAAGAACGAACGCAAAGAAGAAAAAGAAGAATCAGTTCAGTTCTGTATCAGAAGACTAGAACAAATAAAGACTTGTCATCTGATATAATCTGATTTAGAGAAAATAATAGCATAAGAAGCCATCAACAACTTTCTGAACTGTTAGTAGGTAGGTCAAAGTGGGAACCTACCACACAGGTTATGTAAAAAATAATATGAACCTTTCAGACAGGACCCGGATATATTCTTTCTATAAGCTGGGCACACAATACGATAGGCTAAAACACCATCTTTACCACAGATATAAGATTATCATAACGCTTTAATACTAGAATAGCTTTCTGTTGACATTGATTTGTTTCATTATTTAGACACATTCTCTTGATTTTAACCTATTTAGTTCACAGACTTCACACACAAATCTAATTATTGTTCATATTTTGTATTATAACTCTGCTGTCATAGCAAGAACAATTTTAGCAATAGATTTGTGGAAACAGAATAGTAAAACAAGCTTAGGTAAATTGCAGTTGTTGGTAACTACAGCTGGTCAGTTTTGTCTGTATTTGATTTGTCCAGCTTTATTAATCTCAATCCTGCTATTTGATTTACCTACCACTTCTTGTGCTTGGTTTTGTTGGACATAATTTTCTGCCTCCAAATATTAGGAAATTGTCAATCTACAGGTGCCCATAGTGTTCTCCTTCCTCCTCCTTCCTTTCGTTCGCTTGAAATTTGTCTATATATTCAATGTTGTCTCTTGTATGAACTTCACTGTCTTTTGTAGCTCACACAGAGGGCGTGTAGTTTTGTAGAGTATTGTTTCATTAGGCCAGTGAGTTTGCCTCAGTGTATCAGTTTTCTCCATAGCGTCTAACCTCAGTGCCTTTGTCACTAATGTAAAATGTCTCGGCCGGATGTCCTCACCAAGAAATAAGAGCTCTCTTCTCTGACAAGGTTAAATATATCTTAATTTTCTTTTCAAATGATTCTACAGTTCAATACATATTGTTTCGACATCTTCCACTTCTCTGGTCATATTTTATGACACATTCAGTCTTTTAAGATTTTCCCTTGGTGGCTGATATGGGATAAAAATCTTAGTTCGCAGTCGCTTAATAGCTTATGTTGTGTGTCATTTTTGCACTATCTGGTACTGCCTTTGGTGATGCAGTACATGTGCTTATGTGATACAGACCCCATACTTGTATTGTTGACTCAAAAATTGTTTTATATCTCTGTAGGGTACCTTTAGGTCGATTGGACTTGACACACTACATTCCTCTGCTTTCCTGATCACTTTTTTCCAATGCTCCCATATTTGTTTGTGTGTGGGTGTATACATTTTTTTCTGCTCAATGTTTATTTCCACTTTTATCTTTAGTGCCGATTTTCATTATACAAGTGGATAGGTTCTAATTTTTTTTGTGTGCATGTGCTGTGTTCCATATTGGATCAACATTTTAGTCCTTAGTATGTCTTGTATCAAATTGCTTGATAAAATGTTTTGGTCGAATCATCATGTCAGCATAAATGTTTCATAACTTTGTACTTCAGTGGCACACACAAGTTCATCATATACATTCATAAACATTTACAAACAAAGGTTCTTTGTGCAATTTTGCACATTATTATTTTTAAAAATACGGGCGCATTGAAAAGTAATGCCTCCAAGTCCATAACTTTGTTAATATACATAATTTACAAATGAAGCATACATTTTCAGAAAGCTTGAGATGTCCACTACACAATAAAGTAATTATTTTTCACATAGTCACCTCCACATTCCACACACACAGCCAACGTCGAACTAGTTGTTGCATCCCGTCGAAGAAAAATCTGATGACATCAGGCGTGTCAGGAACACCTGATGCGATATGAACGAAGGCGATGACTTTATCTGCCGAATTGTCACTGGCGATGAGTCATGGATGCATCATTACGACCCTGAAAACAAGCGCCAGTCTATGGAATACAGGCACAAAACTCACCCACCCCAAAAAAATTCAAAACTGTCGCGTCAGCGGAAAAGTTTTGATGACCATTTTGGGACTGCCAGGCGTAATCCACACAGAATTTTGGAGCGGCAATACTGTCAATTCTGATCGGTATGTGGAAACGATGAAGAAACTACGGGCAAGACTGCTACGTGTTCGTCCTGGAAAACCCGCAGTCCTTCAACATGACAATGCTCGTCCACACACCAGTAGGCAAACAGCGGCAGCATTAGAGCGTCTCAATTTTGACGACATTTTAGCGCACCCACCATATAGCCCCGATTTGGCACCTTGTGACTTTTTCCTGTTCCAAAAGCTCAAGGAACATCTCAAAGGAAACAGATATGCTTCTGGCGAGGATGTGGCAGCAGATGTGCGTACCTGGCTTCGTGAAAAATCATCAGATTTTTTCTTCGACGGATGCAACAACTAGTTCGACGTTGGCGTGTGTGTATGGACGTGGAGGTGACTATGTCGAAAAATAATGACTCTATTGTGTAGTGGACATCTCAAGCTTTCTGAAAATGTATGTTTCATTTGTAAATTATGTATATTAACAAAGTTATGGACTTGGAGGCATTACTTTTCAATGCGCCCTCGTACTATTGTATTCATGGTTATTTATATTTTTATTTTATGATTATTTTTTCTTACAGACAAACCGTACTTGCCCAATATGTCGACAAGATGCCACAGAAACTAACTGTTGCACAGAATAAACTATCATGATGCATTGTTGGATTACCTCCTTGGAAGAAGTTTAAGAGAGTTTCCTTACACTAGAACTGACACTTGACATTGCATGTGCATCCAGTTTGAAGTGTTTGACCTCAGATATTCAATTCCATATACTTTTCATAATCAGGGACAAATGTTTCAAGTGTTGTTGTAGCAAATCAAGAAATACTTGGGAATGAATTTGATCATAAGACATTGTTTTGTGCTGCTTGTGGTCCAGAATTTGCATTTTGTAGACAAGTGTGAAGATAGAGACTTTACAGTGCCAGATATTTCATGTTGTGACGCCATTAGAAAATATAATACTACAAATATAGGAATTCTATAGAATGTTGTACACAAGTTACTAAACTGATTCAGATCTTCTTTAAATCTGAGCCATTTTTATATATACTTTTCACCATCAAACAGTTGATTTACTTATAGACAAAATGTTCAACTTGTCATAACAGTATTTCATCAGTTACAAGATACCTAAACGTATGACTGGGTTATGCAGATTATTGTTTATCATAGCCCTGATGGTTAAGACACACACTGACATCATAACGAGATAGGCCCTCCGATGGAACCCCTAGAGTAATAGAGGTAAGGGAATACCCAGGAACACCTGGAGGCCAGAGTTGGAAATGGAATGTAAGAAAATGGGGAGCGATTGGAGAGATCTGGAAAAGATGACCTTGGATAGCAGGGCTTGGAAAACCTTGGTTGTGGTGGACCTATGACTCCCTAGGGGTGAAGAAGAAGAATCAGCCCTGAATAAGATGATATATAGACACATCCAGTATCTGAATAGGCACTGTTCATTTTGACAACATGCCACTGTATTTAAGAAATAGTTTGTGTCCCTATGACAACATCAACAGTGAGTTTTGGACTCTTTTTCAAAACTGATTCCTAAACTTTGTTATGCAATGTTCTTGTTTCACATACTACATCATTATTTTTTTAATTTTTTTTTATATACAACATGGATTCTCACTTAGTTTCTTGTTTATAAACCTTCTGCATTCCATTAGAGAATGTTACAGATTTTGACTTGTTGGTATTTTGGCCAGAATTGTTTGCTCTTGACTTACTTGTGATGACACAGGGTAGTCACTGATAGCACTGGTTTACTGCTAGGAACCCAGCATACCATCCTCCTTATGTTTCTCTTCAGCTGGAATGCAATATCTATTATTGATGTGTACGACTGTAGTTCTTACCTGTACAGTATGTGGTGTTACAGCTTGTAACTGAGCTAGAATAGCCTCACCTCCAATATCTGCACAAGTTCTTATTTGAATTTGTTTTCCATCATGTGTGTGTTGCAGGGATCGCAAAGGAGCAGAGAATTGTAACACTGCGACCTACAAGGTATGTCGTAAGAGGTGACTGGGGTAGGGGCCTAGGGAAGGTACCTTAGTAAATAAAAGCATCGCAGAAATCAGATGTGCTGACCTACTTGTAGGTGCATAATTGGCACAGCGTACTTAGGCTTGTGTTGGGCCGATGGACGCTGCTGAATTTGCTGAGGCGGAAAATCGGAGCACCTATGGACATGCCCGGAGTGCTATGACGATAGTCCTCTGATAACTTAGGCTCGGATCACATACAAATCACAAAGAGTGGTTGACAAGTGGTCGATATGGAGCATTTGAGGAAGGATTTGTTTTCCTATTCTTTGACCGTTCCAGGCATGATGTGATTCATCATTGAAGTTGCCCGATATGGTTACCGGGCCCCATATTTGGGGTGTAAAGAAAAGAACCACTGTTATCTGCCACGCATGTCGTAAAAGGCGACTAAGGAGGTTTGGCTGAAATTGGATGCATGTGAGAAGTCTATACGTTTGGGCCTACCAAACCAATGTGCAACGTATACACGTTCTTGGCAAAGATCAAACATATCACAAAATGTGATTAAAATTGATTGTAAAGAACGAATGCAAAGAAGAAGGAGATTATTGAAGTCTCTCCTAGCTAGAAAAGATATAATTTTATATCTATATTTCTATGTAGGTCACAGTATTACTATTCTTTGCTCACCTTGCAAGTCCTGGCAATACACAGGCGAAGGACATGACAACTTTCATTTCAAGAGAGATGTTGTAGGCAAAATAAATATCCAAACAGAAAGACTGTGCTGAAGTGGAAAAGAAACATAAAGAAATGAACTATAACAGTATGTCAAAATTATCACAGAAATAAAATCTTTTCCAGTCCACATTTGTTGATGTCACTTGATGTGAATCACACAAATGATTCTGTAGTATACAGTTACCCGTTTTGGAAAATTACAACTGTTATGTCTCCTTACTAAGCATCAAAAGTAATAGAAACTTTGACAAAGTCACTTTCATATCTCCTGTCTACTATGATATCGCAGATGTCAACGTTGTGAATGTCGGGTCTGCGACCATTTTGTGGATATGAGCATTTTGAATGTCTTTCTGAAACTTTGTAGATATCAGCGCTATGAACAACTAAAAATGTGTTTTTGTTTTTCTGATATGATTGTGAGTCTTCTGTTGTTCCATTTACAAATGTCTAATGAGCAATATTACACCAGCTGCTATACATTGGTTATTTGGTAGATAGATGAGCATCTATCTGGTCAACCGAGGGATTACTTGTGGTGTTTTATTCCTGATGTTGATCTGATTCAATGTGAGGGTATCTGTTATTCTTTCAAGGTGTAAACAAAGCCCACATCTTTTCTGGTAAAGTGCTGGATCATAGATTTATCATATTGATTACAAATCAACCATGCAGAACTAAAACATTACAGTAGATATCAATATATAGAAATATCATAATCAAATCATAGCATTAAACTCCTTCACACTTCTGAGCTGATATACTGGCTCTGGGTATTTCTTAAGATGACACAAAGACAGTATACTAACTGATTCAGTATACATTGTAATAGAAATGCATCTGAAATGTTTAAAAAATACGGCCAGAAAGGGTTAAGATGGTCTATAATTTGAGGCGTAACTCATTGTGTGAACCAAACACCACACTACTTGGCTTTGGGTTGGACACCTTTTCACCGTGAGCCACACTAAAGGCCATTTTATATTCTAAAAACAAATAGCTTGTAAAAACATAGCTTTTGCCCTGGTCCACTAAGAGTTAATGCACACATCTATCGTAACACACAAATATCTTGTCATTTTATTTTCTTTGTTAGAGGCGTGTAAAAGAATATATCTGATATTGAATTTCATATATACTACTTTTCTATACCCTGTTATATCAAGCAATTACACAAAACACAATGTGTGGTTCTGTTGTAGTGTATCTACATGTTCTTTATGACAATACCCTGGGCAGTGGTACAGTGTACAGTTCCATTTCACATGAGAAGTGACTGATGTTATAATCTGTTGGTATTCTTCACCAAAATTTGTTTCCATAATTTGTTACCTTTATCCTCATTGCTCAAAACTGCCATATTACAGACTGGAATAACTCTTGTCTGTTAATAATTGTACAAAACATAATTACAGTACAAGGCTTTGGCAACCTTGTGCTCTGGCATTATCATAGTTGTCATTCTGTACAAATATACGAGTTGACGTAACACAGTATTTAGTCAGATGAAGTCAAACACTAAATGTACTACATTGGTTTAGATCCCAGCATGACCAACTTCCCAGTCCACCCAGCTGAAAGTGGGTTTATTCAACATTTGGACTTGGGTAATTTGAAATTGTTGCCATGACTTGTGTGAAATTACTTTATGCTGATATATTGAGCTAGCTGAAATGAACTAAGTACCATTAGGGACATCCTTAGACTAGACACATTGGCTCTAATCAGTTTTACAACTTTTCATTGTTTAAAGAAATATTTTTGGGGTAAAAAAAAAAGTTGTGCTCTTGTACCAATTATGTGGGTCATTAGTGTCTATCAGCACTGAATTGTCATCATATAATTGGTATGACAATCTGAAGCTTGGTACTAGGATGAAATATGTAAAACTGGTTGACCTGACTGAATGATATCCTTTGTGTACAGTTTTGTTTATTTGTCATGTAGGGATTAAAGACTCTTCTAAGCCGAAGCAGCCCTATTTCAACATATCAGAGCGTGTAGGTCAACAAACATGAAAAATAAGAAAAGAATTAACTCCTTTTGGGGAATCCAAGTCATTATAGTTGTTGTACAAATTGAGGTATCAGTAGGCTTTGACTAGCTTCTCTGTTAATGCTTCTGGCACATGCTTTCCTAACATCATCTTCTATTGTTATGCACTGTTAGCAACATTGAGATGTTTTCTATTCCAAAAGATGACCCATCCTTTTTCATAATTGTAGCTAACATTGTTTCCAGTGGGTGGATAATATTAAGCTCCGGGGTGGATCCTTCTTCAAACGCTCCATATTGACCACTCGTTAAACCACTCTGTGAGATCTGTATGTGATATCAGCCTAAGGCGATTGTACGTTGAGCCAGTTATGCGCCTACAAGTAGACCAGCACATCCGATTTATGCAACACTTTTTATTTACTAGGGTAGCTTCCCTAGGACCTTAACTCTTACTTACAACATGCTTTGTAGATTGCAGTGGTACCATTCTTTGCTTCCCTTGAAGGACTCTGGCTACACACAGGCGTGGGGGAATCCTAACATAGTATGTTTCACAGTAACCCATACAAGGTTAATATGTACCTATATGGAAGTAATGTGTAGCATAGTAAATCATATTTGTATGGTATCTAATAATGGTACTGTTTACCTGCATATGTAGTAAACATGTCTCTTAGATCCAGTATTATCTTATGTCATTGGAAAATAACAAATAAGTCTCTCCTGTCTCTTCATTCCATACTTTGATATAATTTCTGTTATTTAAGTGTCAAAGTTTTGCTGGAAATTATTCATTTCATACTGTCACTTCATTTTCCTGCTTGTCAAATCTATGCCTTCATTATTTTCATGTAGAGACAAGACATTGTTAAACATATAGGAAAGATGCATGAATGTAATTGCATATAAGGTTCTCTTATGGTTAGATGTAGCTACATATAGGGTTCTCTTATGGTTAGATGTAGCTTCATATAGAGTTCTCTTATGGTTAGATGTAGCTACATATAGAGTTCTCTTATGGTTAGATGTAGCTACATATAGGTTCTCTTATGAGTTGATGTAGCTACATATAGAGTTCTCTTATGGTTAGATGTAGCTACATATAGAGTTCTCTTATGGTTAGATGTAGCTACATATAGAGTTCTCTTATAGTTAGATGTAGCTACATATAGAGTTCTCTTGATGGTTGAGATGTAGCTACATATAGAGTTCTCTTATGGTTAGATGTAGCTACATATAGAGTTCTCTTGTAGTTAGATGTAACTACATATAGAGTTCTCTTATAGTTAGATGTAGCTACATATAGAGTTCTCTTATGGTTAGATGTAGCTACATTGAGGTTCTCTTATGGTTAGATGTAGCTACATATAGAGTTCTCTTATGGTTAGATGTAGCTACATATAGGTTCTCTATGGTTATGTAGCTATATAAGTTCTCTTGTTAGATGTGCTACATAGTAGAGTTCTCTTATGGTTAGATGTAGCTACATATAAGGTTCTCTTATGGTTAGATGTAGCTACATATAAAGTTCTCTTATGGT
Organism: Arion vulgaris; assembly: GCA_020796225.1. Lineage (NCBI taxonomy): Eukaryota > Metazoa > Mollusca > Gastropoda > Stylommatophora > Arionidae > Arion > Arion vulgaris. Next base: position 17,180,986 of record CM036756.1, read on the forward strand.
TAGATTAGCTACATATAGAGTTCTATGGTTAGATGTGCTACATATAGGTTCTCTTATGGTTAGATGTAGCTACATATAGGGTTCTCTTATGGTTAGATGTAGCTACATATAAGGTTCTCTTATGGTTAGATGTAGCTACATATAGAGTTCTCTTATGGTTAGATGTAGCTACATATAGAGTTCTCTTATGGTTAGATGTAGCTACATATAGAGTTCTCTTATGGTTAGATGTAGCTACATATAGAGTTCTCTTATGGTTAGATGTAGCTACATATAGGGTTCTCTTATAGTTAGATGTAGCTACATATAAGGTTCTCTTATGGTTAGATGTAGCTACATATAGAGTTCTCTTATGGTTAGATGTAGCTACATATAGAGTTCTCTTATGGTTAGATGTAGCTACATATAGAATTTTCTTATGGTTAGATGTAGCTACATATAGAGTTCTCTTATAGTTAGATGTAGCTACATATAGAGTTCTCTTATGGTTAGATGTAGCTACATATAGAGTTCTCTTATGGTTAGATGTAGCTACATATAGAGTTCTCTTATTGTTAGATGTAGCTACATATAGAGTTCTCTTATGGTTAGATGTAGCTACATATAGAGTTCTCTTGTAGTTAGATGTAACTACATATAGAGTTCTCTTATAGTTAGATGTAGCTACATATAGAGTTCTCTTATGGTTAGATGTAGCTACATATAGAGTTCTCTTATGGTTAGATGTAGCTACATATAGAGTTCTCTTATAGTTAGATGTAGCTACATATAGGTTCTCTTATGTTAGATGTAGCTCATATAGAGTTCTCTTATGGTTAGATGTAGCTACATATAGGGTTCTCTTATGGTTAGATGTAGCTACATATAGAGTTCTCTTATGGTTAGATGTAGCTACATATAGAGTTCTCTTATGGTTAGATGTAGCTACATATAGAGTTCTCTTATGGTTAGATGTAGCTACATATAGGGTTCTCTTATGGTTAGATGTAGCTACATATAGAGTTCTCTTATGGTTAGATGTAGCTACATATAGAGTTCTCTTATGGTTAGATGTAGCTACATCTAGAGTTCTCTTATGGTTAGATGTAGCTACATATAGGGTTCTCTTATGGTTAGATGTAGCTACATATAGAGTTCTCTTATGGTTAGATGTAGCTACATATAGAGTTCTCTTATGGTTAGATGTAGCTACATATAGAGTTCTCTTATGGTTAGATGTAGCTACATATAGAGTTCTCTTATGGTTAGATGTAGCTACATATAGGGTTCTCTTATGGTTAGATGTAGCTACATATAGAGTTCTCTTATGGTTAGATGTAGCTACATATAGAGTTCTCTTATGGTTAGATGTAGCTACATATAAGGTTCTCTTATGGTTAGATGTAGCTACATATAGAGTTCTCTTATAGTTAGATGTAGCTACATATAGAGTTCTCTTATGGTTAGATGTAGCTACATATAGAGTTCTCTTAGGGTTAGATGTAGCTACATATAGAGTTCTCTTATGGTTAGATGTAGCTACATATAGAGTTCTCTTATGGTTAGATGTAGCTACATATAGAGTTCTCTTATGGTTAGATGTAGCTACATATAGAGTTCTCTTATGGTTAGATGTAGCTACATATAGGGTTCTCTTATAGTTAGATGTAGCTACATATAGAGTTCTCTTTAGTTAGATGTAGCTACATATAGAGTTCTCTTATAGTTAGATGTAGCTACATATAGAGTTCTCTTATAGTTAGATGTAGCTACATATAGAGTTCTCTTATGGTTAGATGTAGCTACATATAGAGTTCTCTTATGGTTAGATGTAGCTACATATAGAGTTCTCTTATGGTTAGATGTAGCTCAATATGAGTTCTCTTATGTTAGATGTAGCTACATATAGAGTTCTCTTATGGTTAGATGTAGCTACATATAGAGGTTCTCTTATGGTTAGATGTAGGCTACATATAGAGGTTCTCTTATAGTTAGATGTAGCTACATATAGAGTTCTCTTATGGTTAGATGTAGCTACATATAGAGTTCTCTTATGGTTAGATGTAGCTACATATAGAGTTTCTCTTATGTTAGATGTAGCTACATATAGAGTTCTCTTATGGTTAGATGTAGCTACATATAGAATTTTCTTATGGTTAGATGTAGCTACATATAGGGTTCTCTTATGGTTAGATGTAGCTACATATAGAGTTTCTCTTATGGTTAGATGTAGCTGCATATAGAGTTCTCTTATGGTTAGATGTAGCTACATATAGAGTTCTCTTATGGTTAGATGTAGCTACATATATAGTTCTCTTATGGTTAGATGTAGCTACATATAGAGTTCTCTTATGGTTAGATGTAGCTACATATAGAGTTCTCTTGTAGTTAGATGTAGCTACATATAGAGTTCTTTTGTAGTTAGATGTAGCTACTAATATGAGAGTTCTCTTTGGTTAGATGTAGCTACATATAGAGTTCTCTTATGATTAGATGTAGCTACATATAGAGTTCTCTTATGGTTAGATGTAGCTACATATAGAGTTCTCTTATGAGTTAGTGTAGCTACATTAGAAGGTTCTCTTATGGTTAGATGTAGCTACATATAGGGTTCTCTTATGGTTAGATGTAGCTACATATAGAGTTCTCTTATGGTTAGATGTAGCTACATATAGAGTTCTCTTATGGTTAGATGTAGCTACATATGGAGGTTCTCTTATGAGTTAGATGTAGCTACATATAGGGTTCTCTTATAGTTAGATGTAGCTACATATAGAGTTCTCTTGTTGTTAGATGTAGCTACATATAGAGTTCTCTTATAGTTAGATGTAGCTACATATAGAGTTCTCTTATAGTTAGATGTAGCTACATATAGGGTTCTCTTATGGTTAGATGTAGCTACATATAGAGTTCTCTTATGGTTAGATGTAGCTACATATAGGTTCTCTTTATGGCTTAGATGTAGCTACATATAGGGTTCTCTTATGGTTAGATGTAGCTACATATAGGGTTCTCTTATGGTTAGATGTAGCTACATATAGAGTTCTCTTATGGTTAGATGTAGCTACATATAGAGTTCTCTTATGGTTAGATGTAGCTACATATAGAGTTCTCTTATGGTTAGATGTAGCTACATATAGGGTTCTCTTATGGTTAGATGTAGCTACATATAGGGTTCTCTTATTGTTAGATGTAGCTACATATAGAGTTCTCTTATGGTTAGATGTAGCTACATATAGAGTTCTCTTATGGTTAGATGTAGCTACATATAGAATTTTCTTATGGTTAGATGTAGCTACATATAGAGTTCTCTTATAGTTAGATGTAGCTACATATAAGGTTCTCTTATGGTTAGATGTAGCTACATATAGAGTTCTCTTATGGTTAGATGTAGCTACATATAGAGTTCTCTTATAGTTAGATGTAGCTACATATAGAGTTCTCTTGTAGTTAGATGTAACTACATATAGGAGTTCTCTTCTTATAGTTAGATGTAGCTACATATAGAGTTCTCTTATGGTTAGATGTAGCTACATATAGAGTTCTCTTATGGTTAGATGTAGCTACATATAGAGTTCTCTTATGGTTAGATGTAGCTACATATAGAGTTCTCTTATGGTTAGATGTAGCTACATATAGAGTTCTCTTATAGTTAGATGTAGCTGCATATAGAGTTCTCTTATGGTTAGATGTAGCTACATATAGAGTTCTCTTATGGTTAGATGTAGCTACATATAGAGTTCTCTTATGGTTAGATGTAGCTACATATAGAGTTCTCTTATGGTTAGATGTAGCTACATATAGGGTTCTCTTATGGTTAGATGTAGCTACATATAGAGTTCTCTTATGGTTAGATGTAGCTACATATAGAGTTCTCTTATGGTTAGATGTAGCTACATATAGAGTTCTCTTATAGTTAGATGTAGCTACATATAGGGTTCTCTTATAGTTAGATGTAGCTACATATAGAGTTCTCTTGTAGTTAGATGTAGCTACATATAGAGTTCTCTTATAGTTAGATGTAGCTACATATAGAGTTCTCTTATAGTTAGATGTAGCTACATATAGGGTTCTCTTATGGTTAGATGTAGCTACATATAGAGTTCTCTTATGGTTAGATGTAGCTACATATAGGGTTCTCTTATGGTTAGATGTAGCTACATATAGGGTTCTCTTATGGTTAGATGTAGCTACATATAGGGTTCTCTTATGGTTAGATGTAGCTACATATAGAATTTTCTTATGGTTAGATGTAGCTACATATAGAGTTCTCTTATAGTTAGATGTAGCTACATATAGAGTTCTCTTATGGTTAGATGTAGCTACATATAGAGTTCTCTTATGGTTAGATGTAGCTACATATAGAGTTCTCTTATAGTTAGATGTAGCTACATATAGAGTTCTCTTGTAGTTAGATGTAACTACATATAGAGTTCTCTTATAGTTAGATGTAGCTACATATAGAGTTCTCTTATGGTTAGATGTAGCTACATATAGAGTTCTCTTATGGTTAGATGTAGCTACATATAGAGTTCTCTTATGGTTAGATGTAGCTACATATAGAGTTCTCTTATGGTTAGATGTAGCTACATATAGAGTTCTCTTATAGTTAGATGTAGCTGCATATAGAGTTCTCTTATGGTTAGATGTAGCTACATATAGGGTTCTCTTATGGTTAGATGTAGCTACATATAGAGTTCTCTTATGGTTAGATGTAGCTACATATAGAGTTCTCTTATGGTTAGATGTAGCTACATATAGAGTTCTCTTATAGTTAGATGTAGCTACATATAGAGTTCTCTTATGGTTAGATGTAGCTACATATAGAGTTCTCTTATGGTTAGATGTAGCTACATATAGAGTTATCTTATGGTTAGATGTAGCTACATATAGGGAGATTCTCTTATAGGTTAGATGTAGCTACATATAGAGTTCTCTTATGGTTAGATGTAGCTACATATAGGGTTCTCTTATGGTTAGATGTAGCTACATATAGAGTTCTCTTATGGTTAGATGTAGCTACATATAAGGTTCTCTTATGGTTAGATGTAGCTACATATAGAGTTCTCTTATGGTTAGATGTAGCTACATATAGAGTTCTCTTATGGTTAGATGTAGCTACATATAGAGTTCTCTTATGGTTAGATGTAGCTACATATAGAGTTCTCTTATGGTTAGATGTAGCTACATATAGGGTTCTCTTATGGTTAGATGTAGCTACATATAGAGTTCTCTTATGGTTAGATGTAGCTACATATAGGGTTCTCTTATGGTTAGATGTAGCTACATATAGAGTTCTCTTATGGTTAGATGTAGCTACATATAGGGTTCTCTTATGGTTAGATGTAGCTACATATAGAGTTTCTCTTATGGTTAGATGTAGCTACATATAGAGTTCTCTTATAGTTAGATGTAGCTACATATAGGGTTCTCTTATGGTTAGATGTAGCTACATATAAGGTTCTCTTATGGTTAGATGTAGCTACATATAGAGTTCTCTTATGGTTAGATGTAGCTACATATAGAGTTCTCTTATGGTTAGATGTAGCTACATATAGAGTTCTCTTATGGTTAGATGTAGCTACATATAGGGTTCTCTTATGGTTAGATGTAGCTACATATAGGGTTCTCTTATGGTTAGATGTAGCTACATATAGAGTTCTCTTATTGTTAGATGTAGCTACATATAGAGTTCTCTTATAGTTAGATGTAGCTACATATAGAGTTCTCTTATAGTTAGATGTAGCTACATATAGAGTTCTCTTATGGTTAGATGTAGCTACATATAGAGTTCTCTTATGGTTAGATGTAGCTACATATAGAGTTCTCTTATGGTTAGATGTAGCTGCATATAGAGTTCTCTTATGGTTAGATGTAGCTACATATAGAGTTCTCTTATGGTTAGATGTAGCTACATATAAGGTTCTCTTATGGTTAGATGTAGCTACATATAGAGTTCTCTTATGGTTAGATGTAGCTACATATAGAGTTCTCTTATGGTTAGATGTAGCTACATATAGAGTTCTCTTATGGTTAGATGTAGCTACATATAGAGTTCTCTTATGGTTAGATGTAGCTGCATATAGAGTTTCTCTTATAGTTAGATGTAGCTACATATAGAGTTCTCTTATGGTTAGATGTAGCTACATATAGAATTTTCTTATGGTTAGATGTAGATGCATATAGAGTTTCTCTTATGGTTAGATGTAGCTGCATATAGAGTTTCTCTTATGGTTAGATGTAGCTACATATAGAGTTCTCTTATGGTTAGATGTAGCTACATATATAGTTCTCTTATGGTTAGATGTAGCTACATATAGAGTTCTCTTATGGTTAGATGTAGCTACATATAGAGTTCTCTTGTAGTTAGATGTAGCTACATATAGAGTTCTCTTGTAGTTAGATGTAGCTACATATAGAGTTCTCTTGTGGTTAGATGTAGCTACATATAGAGTTCTCTTGTGGTTAGATGTAGCTACATATAGAGTTCTCTTATAGTTAGATGTAGCTACATATAGAGTTCTCTTATGGTTAGATGTAGCTACATATAGGGTTCTCTTATGGTTAGATGTAGCTACATATAGAGTTCTCTTATGGTTAGATGTAGCTACATATAGAGTTCTCTTATGTTCAGATGTCTAATATAGAGTTCTCTTATGGTTAGATGTAGCTACATATAGGGTTCTCTTATAGTTAGATGTAGCTACATATAGAGTTCTCTTGTAGTTAGATGTAGCTACATATAGAGTTCTCTTATAGTTAGATGTAGCTACATATAGAGTTCTCTTATAGTTAGATGTAGCTACATATAGAGTTCTCTTATGGTTAGATGTAGCTACATATAGAGTTCTCTTATAGTTAGATGTAGCTACATATAGAGTTCTCTTATGGTTAGATGTAGCTACATATAGAGTTCTCTTATGGTTAGATGTAGCTACATATAGAGTTCTCTTATGGTTAGTTGTAGCTGCATATAGAGTTCTCTTATGGTTAGATGTAGCTACATATAGAGTTCTCTTATGGTTAGATGTAGCTACATATAAGGTTCTCTTATGGTTAGATGTAGCTACATATAGAGTTCTCTTATAGTTAGATGTAGCTACATATAGAGTTCTCTTATAGTTAGATGTAGCTACATATAGAGTTCTCTTATGGTTAGATGTAGCTACATATAGAGTTCTCTTATGGTTAGATGTAGCTGCATATAGAGTTTCTCTTATAGTTAGATGTAGCTACATATGAGGTTCTCTTATGGTTAGATGTAGCTACATATAGAATTTTCTTATGGTTAGATGTAGCTACATATAGGGTTCTCTTATGGTTAGATGTAGATGCATATAGAGTTTCTCTTATGGTTAGATGTAGCTGCATATAGAGTTTCTCTTATGGTTAGATGTAGCTACATATAGAGTTCTCTTATGGTTAGATGTAGCTACATATATAGTTCTCTTATGGTTAGATGTAGCTACATATATAGTTCTCTTATGGTTAGATGTAGCTACATATAGAGTTCTCTTATGGTTAGATGTAGCTACATATAGAGTTCTCTTATGGTTAGATGTAGCTACATATAGAGTTCTCTTATGGTTAGATGTAGCTACATATAGAGTTCTCTTGTAGTTAGATGTAGCTACATATAGAGTTCTCTTGTAGTTAGATGTAGCTACATATAGAGTTCTCTTATGGTTAGATGTAGCTACATATAGAATTCTCTTATGATTAGATGTAGCTACAGAGTTGAACCACAGTAAACTCGCTTCTTAGGTGTGTGGTACTGGTTCAATTCCTCTGTGAGCTTGGGATATTTTCGGACGTATGGCTATCAGGTCAACCCATGCTCAGTAGGTTACCATGAAAAGCACTGGAAAGTAAAGAAGGTAGGTGTGATGATGACCATATCCCCAATTGTGGGCTAACGGTCAATAAAAAAACACAGACTATTACCCAATATATACCGTGAGATATGAAAATAGTTCCTATACTTGTAACTTTATTTCGAGTTGCTGTATGGTTGGGTGTAGCTACATATGTAGTTAGCAGTAACATCTTCAAATAGTTTTGTGCTTGTGTGTAGACATGTGCTGTTGTATGTTCTGATAAAAGAGAAAACATCTGAATAATATACTAAAACTCAACATTTGAAAACTGTAATGTTATTGATCAACTATATTGTCAACCTTGTAAAGTCAACAGTCTAAACATTGATTAAACTTGGGTTTCTGTGACACAATGGTTGTGGTCATTATAGAACAATAACTTTCATCAAAGTCAAATATGTGACATTTTACTTCACATTCAACACCTATTTGGTCTGCCAGCAACCACACCTTGACATCACAGATCACCTTTGAGTTTCCCCAATATCCAGATGGTGCAGTGTGTCCCAACTGTGTTGTACTTGTAGCCATACAATTTTATGTGATATTGCAAAAGTATGTCATCATTTTGTTTGACATTTGTAACATAGGTCATTGATATAAAAAAAAAGAGATTTGATTTGAATAACACCTTTGTGCTGTGAAGCTGTGACAAGATGTTATATATTTGCACTACATACACAACGTTTGGAGTCTCATTTTTTCTGTAATAAATTTTGTTATCTATGAAACAGATACAGGAGAGAAATCAAGTGATAGCTGTTGTATACAGCTTTTTCAAAGTGATATTATTATGTCTTCACTAAAAGAAAAAAGTGATTCCTTATAAGTTAGAACAATTTCAATTTGTAGAACTACAGAGGCATTCAAGAATTTATTTTCCTGTTGTACATTTTGATTTCAAATGAAGTTAGAGGAAATGGCGTCTTCTAACTGCTGTGTTATGTTTGTATTTTTTTATTTGTTTATTATTGATTCTTATTATTAACAAAAAGTAGCAGGTAAAGAATTTACATGTTTTGCATTTAATTTCATGTCAGATAAATCATGCAATGATCATTGTTTAAATCTTGCAGTGATCATTGTTTAAATCTTGCATTGATCATTGTTTAAATCTTGCAGTGATCATTGTTTAAATCTTGCATTGATCATTGTTTAAATCTTGCATTGATCATTGTTTAAATCTTGCAGTGATCATTGTTTAAATCTTGCATTGATCATTGTTATCTACTTTGTATCTGAATGCATGTATTTACATGTGTGTTTCTTGAACTTCTGTCGCGTTATCCAACTTGTGAACTTGTCTAATCCTGCCCAGGATTAACAGAAGACCCAGTAGTGTCTTAGCGTAAGAAGATTTTACAGTAATCCATCCATTACTGAGTTGTGAACTTGCATTTGTTGAGGATTCAAACAACCTATCTTGAAATGTTCACTCATACAATATCATATCAGTCTTCCATCCTAGTACATCAGTGTATATACATACTTACTACCTACCTAACTGTTGTTTCTTAAAGTAGCTTGTAGTGTTTCACTATGTAAGCAGTTTCATTTTGCTTCATTTCCTGCACCTTTCAAAAACAAACACAATATCATGATGTCCTCATGCATATTTGAGAACTAGTGATACTGTTCTAAAACCAGAGTTTTATATTTCGCTGTACACTTTTTGATGCCATAGATCAAGTTCAAAGACAAATGTATTCTGCAACCTAGATAGAAGGTACAGAGAAAATTTAAAGTTGCCTCTGCACAAAAAAGAATTGAAGGTGTTATTCATAGTTGTTTGTGTCATATGGAGATCATGAACAAGTATCTAAAGTTGTTCTTGTCATGTGGAAGTACATCACAGACATGTTTGTAATGGTGTTCTTGTCATGTGGAAGGAAGTACATCACAGACATGTTTGTAATGGTGTTCTTGTCATATGGTACATCATGAACAAGGAATGCACTCTTAGATTGGCACTTGTTGTAAAAATTACTAATAGTCCTGTAGACGGCTAAAAGTGCCACAGAGATTGCTTAGTGCATTTTAAAATGAAATGGCAATTAACTAAAGGGAAAAGTTGAGAGTAAACAGGCAAGAAGAAGACACCGATATTATTGGGAGATAAACTTTTAAAAGATAAATAAGAAACAATTTGCCAGAATATACCATCATGACACAAGAAACAGAAAGTGTTGTGAATCTATTACATCCAACCTTGGATGTGACGACACCTAATCAATTAGTGACACACAAAGTGTAAGCAATATTGGGACGTTTCTGGAGATAGACACTAGCTAAATTATGACATGAAAAAGTGTCCAAAATAAAACAAATTTAAAAGGAAAAAAACTATGGATAGAAATCTTGTGAAATTATGGTAGGGAGAAGTCTGTGAACCATGGCACATTTTGGTAGAGGGAAAGTCTGTGAACCATCACATTATGGCAGGAAGAAGCCTGTGAACCATGACACATGGCAGGAAGAAAGTCTGTGAACCATGGCACATTTTTGTAGGGGAAGTCTGAGTCATGGCACATTTTGGTAGAGGGAAACTCTGTGAACCATGGCACATTTTGCTAGTAGAAAGTCTTGAGTCATGGCACATTTTGCTAGAAGAAAGTCTTGAGTCATGGCACATTTTGCTAGAGGAAAGTCTGAGCCATGGCACATTTTGAAAGAGAAGTCTCTGAACATGGTAGATTATGGTAGTGAACTGTGGTAGAGACGGTTGTGAACAATGATAGTTTTAAACAACATGAAACTGTGTTTTTTGACACATGTACCCCTCTGGTTCTTGTTTCATATCCATAAATAAAATAAAAACTTTTGTGACAAATCACAATAAAATAATTTTGTTTAATAATTATTAAATGCATTGTACCCATAAATGTTGGTTGAACTTGTTGAAACTCATGTTTAACTAGTACCATTTACAACTAATAAAATGTTTGACATTGCAACTTTAAAATATGCTATTGTTTCTATGTACCTGGTTTTTTTTGTATGTATAGTATGTTGAGTTATTCATTTGTTATTTTGCTTTCATGTTTAAAAAGCATATTCAGTTACTTTTTAACAATATTTTGTTGACATTATGTTGATATCAATGTTGTATGTTGTTTATATGTCATAATTTGCAGATTTGTAATAATGTACATTTTCTTCATTTTTTTTCCTTTCACAAATTGCATTTGTACGCATGTTTTTAAAAACTTGCCTTTTTTTTTTTTTTTGGGGAAAGCTCTTTGCTAAATGATAAATAACACAAGACAAAAGAAAAGTAACAATAATGAGAAAAGTAGCAGTTGATAGGGGCACATAAAGTCTAGATAAAAGGATTAGCGTCACTAGTTTTGTATATGTACTTAAATGTAGAATATATTCATTCACTTTGAAAATAGTCTCTCTAATATTGTATTATAACTTACACAAAAATCTAGGACTTTTGGTCTGTCATATCCGTTTACAACACATATTTTTGGAATTGGGTTTACCTTCATTCTTCACTTAGCCATTGCATTCAAACAGCCTGTTAGGGCCTTAGCCAGATTGCATTCTCTCTCTCGATCACCCTTAGACTAATGTACCAGATTTCCCCATAAATCTCATTCATGTGGAAATCTGATTCATGCAGCCTTAGTATGGGTGGGTTTCGTCACATCTTCAGCGCCATTTGAAGCTCTGGTGCTTATCCTCGGAAATCTGTCCGGTTTTAGCCAGCATTTACTGGGTTCACTCTCTGTCAGCCTTCGGCTGTCCCCAGCCGACCTGCAAGGCAGCAGGTTAGATTGTATTCAAACAGCATGTTAGGGCCTTAACCATAATGCATTCAAACAGCCTGTTATGGGCTTAGCTAGAATGCATTCAAACAGCCTATTAGGACAACAACTTGGCAATACATCTTGGTCAGCTGTAGTTTCCTGACTCGCCTTCTATTTCACCAAGTATTAGAACACAGTTGTATGGAAGATAAGAAAATAAAACATTTTACAACATGGCGAAATAGTAAAACACGAATTAGGTTGTTGTCAAATTACCACCATAATTATCTTTTGTACTTTATAAAAATGTCTTCGTGGTTTAATATTTCGCTTTAGGTAAATAGATTTACTAGGTACAGCTGCATATAGCTGATCATATCACACAGAATCACTGTGACAGTGGAAAGTTAGCCAGAGATTTCAAGAACTAGTTGAAAGTTAGCCAAAGATTGCAAGAACTAGTGAAAAGTTAGTTAGCCAGAGATTGCAAGAACTAGTGAAAAGTTAGCCAGAGATTGCAAGAATTAGTTGAAAGTTAGCCAGAGATTGCAAGAATTAGTTGAAAGTTAGTCAGAGATTGCAAGAACTAGTGGAAACCCATTGAATAGTATGTGACAGTCAACAAATTAGAATAATGAAATATGAATTTAAAAGTTCATGATAAGAATTGAAACCAGTGAAATACGAATATACAGAAACCCTGATAAAAATTGCAGATAAAAATAAAATATGAGATATAAATTTTGACTGAATATATATCGGATATGTATGAAACACTTGAAAAGTCATAATAGAACTGATTTCAGACAAATTATTAAGAGAAACGTCTGGCCGAATGGATTAGAGCGCTGGCTGCTCCCAAGCAGGAGACCTGTGTTCATTCCATAGTACATCCAAGGATTTTTTCTGTCACTGACATAAAAGAAAAATACTAACCTGAAGTTTCGCAGCGTCTGCACTAGCCATGCGGCATTCTTCAGGCTCTCGTCCCCACTGCCCTACACCATCCTAAAAATCAGTACTACAGGCAGTAGTTACAGTTTTGTTTTTTAGTTAAGAGAAAGATAATGCTATTATTAGTGGGGGAACTAACATCAAGAGGTGGACAAACCTTTACTTAAGAGACAATCCTTTACTTAAGAGACAATCTTTGATCTGATGTTTCTACAAGATGTGCATTTCATTAATTCTTGCTGTTCCATAATTTAATTAGGCTGATTCAAGTGACCTGTACTCTCTTGTTTTGTCTTTGAATTTTAGATTCTTCTTCTGCATTCTCACTAGATTGGGATTTGGATTCTCTAATAAAGGCAGCCGTCTGTCCCAGATTATCAGCCACGTCATACAGTTTGTCTTGGACGCTAGTGTAAGTGGGTCACCTCTTTCTTCTCAAGTCTGCATACTGGGGGCAGTTCTGTAGGACATAATTCCTATGATTTCTGCTTCCCGTTTGTGCCAACCTCTTCCCGCAGTAAGTTTTGGCCACACTCGTGATGGTAGGTCTGATATTCTTACTGCGTGGCTAAATCTCCGAGGCAGATTGGCGACCGTAGAATCCGTTATCCCATTCCTCATTGTGAGGGTCGTTATGCGCTTACGGTCTGGTGCATCCGTTTTCTGCAAGCATTTGTTTCGGTTAGCATTCCCTAGAATTTTAGATTCAAGGTTTAGTCAATTTGAAATGTTAATAGTTTGCTTTTTTTTTTTTTTTTTAAAGTTTCTTTGATAATAAAGTGAGATGAGAAAGTTATAGTTGAATGAATATGTGAAATGGTCAAAATTATAGACATATCACAACAATTGCAAGCAAGTGATTGTAGAACATGTCAAGTTACAAATCAATTAACAACTGATGTTGTCTGTAATGTTCATATTGTCATCTTCAGCCGAAACATTGTATCATTTACATACATAATCTTTGACTAAAGCTAGTCTTACCTAAACTGTAATGAAATGTTGCTGACTTTCTGTATGGCTCCATTGTGGTGTTCATTATTAATGTCTAAGAACATAGTATTTAATGTGGTTTATGACTCTCAGTCAGTGCTTCAGAAGATCCAGAATGGCAGGTTGCTGTATGAGTGGATGTCATCTATTGAGGTTTCTCCAGAGACACATGAATCTACTGTTCTGGGAATGTGGGTGTCTATGGCAATGAGAGAGCAGAGATGCTTCATCGATTGTTGGGGAGTTTAGGATGGATAAGGGGATGTTCTTCAGTTTCTTGGCGATCATCTACTGTTGGATGAGGACACTAAAGTAGATGTTGAATCTGTCAAGTGATTTAGGGAGTTTGGAATTACATGTACACTAGAGCTGGATGCTTGAGAGGAGTGTGTTTAACCAGCGAGCCACAGGAATCATCAGTATGCATACCCCTTGACATCTTTGGGGGGTGGGTTGAGCACCTATGGGTCTGCTCTGAGTGCTGTGACGTCAGTTCAGTAACCAACAACCAATTTAATATTTGTAAACTACAGCATCGTTTGTAAAGTTCAAGTGTATCATGTTTTGATTAGTAATTAAACTCATAAAGGCAAGGCATACAGAACTTTGATGGGTTAAATTTTAGAAGTCCTACATATTTACACAGGCTGTGACATCTCTAGAAGGTGAAATACTTGAAAATGACATCTAGAAGGTGAAATACTTGAAGCTGACATCTAGATATTGTGAAATACTTGACTGACATCTAGATGGTGGAATACCTGAAGATGACATCTAGATGGTGGAATACTTGACTCTGACATCTAGATGGTGAAATACTTGAAGATGACATCTAGATGATGGGAATACTTGACACTATCACAGTACTTATTGTCAGTGAGCTGATTTAAATGATCAACTAATAAACTGTGATCTTGTAGCCAACAAGTTCTATGTCTACCTAGGATACATAGATATGTTTCTCTTCTAATGCTTATCTGAATTAGATTTCTGACATTGTTATTTTTCCTGTTAACATTTTTGTTTGGTTATTGCATGACTTTCATGGGCATATTAATCTGCTGTTTTCTTTTCTTATAAAGATGACCAGTAGAGAATATGAGTCTTTCTTAACGCATTTTGGAAAAAAATATTTGCTTTAGTTATAATTGTTAATTACATTTTCCTTCAACTTGCGAAGTGGATGGATAATTTTTGTAATGTCTAACTCTTGAAAGAAATTCCACAGACAAGAGGTTTGATCATCAAAAGTTCTTATGTCTTGTTTTACACCTTTAGTAACAAGTAATGCTTCTTGATGTTTGGTTTTATTTTTGCTGCTCCCATGCATAAACTAATATTTTTGATCATCTATTGCTGTATTTTGCTGTTTCTATATTTACTATTGTCATTTCTTTTTTGTAATAACACCTCATGCAAATACTACAAATTCATGTTTATTGGTATCTACAAATTATATGGCAAATAAAAAAAAATGTATAAATGGTTCTCAGCCGTGTTTTCTTTCTGTGTTTGTGCTGTTTCATCTCATAAATTTGTCGTGTGTCAGCTGTTGTGTATACTGAAGTCACTCAATGGCTACTGGTTGATGAAACTGCAAGAAGTCTTGACGTTTCCACCCAACTACCAAGCATCATACATGTTTCCACCCAACTACCAAACATCATGCATGATGTTTCCACCCAACTACCAAACATCATGCATGATGTTTCCACCCAACTACCAAACATCATGCATGATGTTTCCACCCAACTACCAAACATCATGCATGATGTTTCCACCCAACTACCAAACATCATGCATGATGTTTCCACCCAACTACCAAACATCATGCATGATGTTTCCACCCAACTACCAAACATCATGCATGATGTTTCCACCCAACTACCAAACATCATGCATGATGTTTCCACTTTACCAAGTATCATGGTTAGAAACAATTTTTGTCCTTATGCTAGACCATATAAATAATAAAAATGCCAGCTCAGAAAAGTAATAATTAGACTTGCAAAAGCTGCTGCTGAAGAAGATAGCATGCTACAGAGGTATCCAGCATATCACAATGAGTATCATTCTGGGACTAGCTATCTGCAGAGGTTGAAAGTTTCATTCACCGTGAATTGTTATAGTGTTGTTTTACATTGTGGTCGTTAATATCTGGTTCCTTTCACCCAGACACATCTGTTGTAGGCACTGCATTTTTGTAATCAGGTTGGCCTTCCCTCTTCAATCCCCACTTGCTTAGTCAGTCTGCAACCAGTGCTATGACTTGGAGGTACAATAGGGTTTGGTCAGTTCTGATTTGTTGACATCTGTCAAGACATTCACTGTGTCTTAGATATGTGTTATATTTACCATTGATTTGTAACAACACAAGAGGAACTCACATAGCTGAGAATTGTCGTACTGTTGAGGCGCAGAGAAAGTGAGCTGCGCAAAAAAAACCGCAGCGTCTAAATTTGATCATGTATGCCCCACCTGTGGTAGGGGAATTGTGTTCGAGGATTGGACTTTAGTCACTTCCACACACACCAGAGATGTGCAGCAGCACATGTATGAGGCTGTTGTCATCATCGCTTGCGATGGGCAGCTATATTGACCATATAAATTTGTAAACATAGTGTACAACATTGGGTTAAATTGTTGCTTAGATTGGTCATATACAATCCCTCAGTTTATAAGATCTTTGAGCTTCCAAGATTTAGATAATATCCATATTTGAGAATGACAAAGAAGACATAGGTACTGTAGCATGATACTTTATCAGCAGTTTTTGTTTCCATATACAGGGTGTTCAAGATAAAAGTAGCCCGATTGACTAATCAAAGCCTGTAAATTGGACTACTTTTATGTTGAACACCCTGTATAATCTCTGGATTTTAGTTCATAAACTGATACACACTTCATTTGTTGTTTCTGCTTATCTATCCATTCTGTGTGAACATACTAGAAAGTTCATTGACTTTGGT
The DNA here is from genome assembly GCA_020796225.1 of Arion vulgaris. Classification (NCBI taxonomy): domain Eukaryota; kingdom Metazoa; phylum Mollusca; class Gastropoda; order Stylommatophora; family Arionidae; genus Arion; species Arion vulgaris. The sequence goes on from CM036756.1 coordinate 17,197,513, forward strand.
TACTTTTTTCCAAACTACTTTGTCATCAGAAATGTGCAGGTTTGAGAACGTCAAAAATGAACTTGCTCGACTGTCAATAAAAAGGGCATACTTTCACCTACAGTGGATTCCATCCCACTGTGGCATTGAAAGCAATAAAAGCGTTGCCAAGAAAGGTAGTGCCAAAGAACAAACATACCAATCATCTGTACAAGTAGTCAAAAACCATTATAAAGAGAAAATAGTCATAGACAAAGAAAAACACTGGACATTATCATGAAAAAGAAGACTTCCCAAAGAATTCAGTAGAGGTCCAGTCATTATATTTTGTCAACGTACTAGACAATGCTGACTCAAACACAGTCTGTTAGTAGCTCTCTGCCAGTGTCAACAGGCGAAACAGACATGGGAGCATGAAATGCAAGACCGTCCTTTCCAGGGAGAGCTGAGAGGCAACATGTGGCCACAACAAAGTTTTGGGGAAACCTAACAGACCTCAAGCTGACTGCTCAGGTTGTGGTCCACAGTGGATTAAAAGCATGACTGGAGAAGCAGAGAACATCATATCAAGTGTAATGAAATCAAAAATATATAAAACTTCAAATGTATAATACCAATATTATGTTTATTTTTCTATTTATTCCAAGCATATAATTCATCCCAGTAGCATAATTGTTAATACGCTGAAACAAAATTGTACAAGCGTTACATATGCAAAGGCAGCTCATCTTGAATAGAATATAAAAACAATATAGCTTTTAATAAATTATGAGAAGATATAAAACAAGAGTTTGACTAACAAACACCCACTATATTCCACTTTGGCAAAACTACTTATATGGATTTTAAATATTATAATAAGCAGATAAATAATGAATTAGTGCAAATCATCTTCATTGTACTTTGGACAGGTCCGTAGGTGCTTAGATCTCCTACTCCATCCACATGCCACAAGATAAAGTAAGTGATCACTCCTGTTCTGTGTTGATTAATCAAACCTCTTGTACTCTTAGCAAAGTGTTCATATCTGCCAGCTCCCTATTTCACTTTTCATCTTTTTCACTGTGGATAGGGAGGGATGTGGATTCATATGGGTCTGCTTAAAAAAACCATCTATTCGAACCATCTCTCTTATGGCATTGATGACCTCTGACCTGTCCATTGCCCATTCTTCCTTGATCACTGCTATATCAGCTAGTCCATCTGTTCGCTCTCTGTCTTCCATGACTCGGTGTGAAAATAAAGGTTGTATGGATTATTTTTAATGGCTCAGTGTGTGTAACCCTTCATGTCGTATATACCCGGATCAAATTTTCATGAGCATGCTCATTCAGTCACTCAGTATGCATGTATGTGGGTACTCCTGTGTGCCCAGCTAGTTTAAAGTTCTGGTCACTTGTTTCCATTGTGAGGCTACTCAATGCAGTAAACGTACTACTTGTCTCCTCGACAGTTTTGCCTCGAGCTTGCTGTAAAGGTCCATGCACTTCACTTGCCCTGAATTACTGAGCCATCCGTATGCACCACCGTCTTTTGTGTTTTCATATATTGATAAATATGGATAATAATTTTACATGTCAAAGTAACACTATAAAAAAATTAAACATGTTTTATTGTGTGTAGCATTAATGATGTCCAACTATTAAATTGTTGAGACATAGTAAATGGCACGCTACTGACAGTCTTGAATGTGCTCTAAGGTTGAGTTACACTTTTATAAACTATCAGACAATAAAAGTAACCTGCCGCAGATCTTGAATTACAAGATTTACAAAAGTGTCCCTGCTAGTTGTCGAGTTGGTTAGTTAACTTCTTTTTCCTCGAATGCTCCATATCAACCACTCTGTGTGATTTGTATGTGATCTGAGCCTAAGAGTGATTGTACACTGTGCCAGTTATGTGCCTACAAGTAGGCCGGCACATCCAATTTCTGTGATGCTTTTTATTTACTAGGGTAAATACCCTAGGTCCTACATCAGTCGCCTTGTAGGTCACAGTGGTGCTATTCTTTGCCTCTCTTATGGGTCCCAGCACCACAGCTAACATCTTATCTATGTTCCATAGTGGGGGCTACCAGTGCAGCTGAACATTTCCCTAACTTTCACAATGCTTTTTTCTGAAACTTCTTCGGTGATCAACTTTTCTATATAGCTTTGACGTTTTCACTGGTCTCCCTCAGTTTATTCTGAAGGTTTTTTCCTGTTTACCAGATTTTCATTTTCACGCTGATTGAACTGGGACAGTCTTACAGGTTGAATTCTGGGGGGGTTTCTGTAACAATTTTCCATGAGGACACTAGTTCCAGACACATCCCTCCTAAATCACCTTTTATTACGTACTTGGTAAGTACTTTTCTGCCAATATTGGGTGCCAGATTCACACTGGCAAGTTAACTTAATAGAAGTATATTTTCTGTATTTGGCTGCCTGTAGTCATGCTAGATATTTGCAACTTTCATCAGGCAAAATAAGAGTTAAATAAAAGCAGCTAGATTACATCTGTGCAATATTTTGTTTTGGTGACAAATCATACAAAAGCAGGTTTGACAAAGAAATTTCACACATACAACTGTGGATAGATGATAATATAGTGAAGACCTGACAAATTGGCATAATGCCTGACAAGTCAATGACATAATGTACAAACAAATTGCTACCAACTTCTTGTAGTTGAATTATAAATTAGTATGGCACACAAAAACCCTGGTAAAACCAGTTGTGACAGTCACAAAAAGGGAGAAAAAAACAGTCAAGACATGAAGGATTTGAATATTTCATATTTTAAGAATATATAAAACAGCTTTCCTATTCCCAGTCATGAAGGTTCTGAGAAATAAAGCCTGCTTGCCCATGTTGTCCAGAACCGGACTAGAGATTTCCTTTTTTTTTTCTTTTCAATTTACTCCCAAATTTAAAAAAACTGTTACCTTTTCTTGGACTCAAATAGGTATCTTCAAGAATGAGTAAATAATGTCTCAACTATTCTCTCCTTCAAAATAGTGATATATAATAAATAAAATATAGCGTAACAACAATCAAACTAGACTTTGTCCAATAAAGAAAAAGATATTTCATTTTGTTTGTGCATGTTTGCCTGTTAGTCTATGTGTCTTGCTCTCAAGGTCTATGTTTTCTAGACAGCAGAATTGCACATCATCAGCGATTGTTTCTGTTCTCGCTAACAAATATAATATGAAATGCAATACAAACAAAATAATCTTGACAAATAAAAGAGCAATAATGCAGATGATGACATAAGGTGGTAAAGGATAATGCAGATAACAACGTGATTGCCAGATGTGCCACAAATAGGTGCATAAAATGGGATGAATATGGAAATGGGTATAAAACGAGTTATGACTACAGTTGAGACACAAAATAAACAACATAGCCAATTGTATTGACCGATAGTTCATCAATGCACAAGAAACACACAAGCAACGTTTAAAGCATGGGTAATATGAGATTCTAACCACATCTACTAGAACAACCATCACATGGACACCGGGAGGAAAAGGAAGACCACAAATAATTTGGAGACATACAATGGAAGAAGGAACACTGCCCTGAGGCCGCAAATGACAGAAACACGAAGAGGTCTTGTAGAAGACCCACTTGCCACCTAGCACAACCAGAAGTGAGAGACCCCCAACAACTGCGTATAACCAATATTTATAAAAGTGGTTATTAGAATCAACATCTCTGTACTCAGGACACACCCATAGGTGCTCAGCTTCTTTCAACTGGCTGAAAGTTTCGGCAACATTAGTTCCAACAATGATTGTAATTTTTTTTTAAACTCTGGTTATCCATTTTTAACTTGGTTAGATTATTGAATCTACTGTGTCAACAAATGAACCAAATACATTCAGTGATTTAATATAATGTACTTACAACTATGCAGATTTTATACTATGTAGCATATTTGGGGACGGAGGGCACAGTAGGTGGCAGATATAATATTGCATGATGGGAATAAATTATGTAACATCTCTGTATCTAACTGGAATAATTATCTGCGATGCAAGGGTAACTTTCAGCTGGTCATTAAAAAACACAGATATTGAAAATACTATAAAACAATATAATGTTAAATAAATAAATTATCATTGTACACTGATATTCAAATAATACTATCACCAAAATGAATTGGTTCAAACACTAAACAAAAATGATATTATACATAGATCAGTTTATTTATATCTGCTGTTTCTGATCTTGACAGTTCTGGTCAATAATGATATAGTCTCTACTTATTGTCACAACAACAAAATTATCTTCATATGTTTCTCTTTACTTCCTGTCATAAATCTAACTTCTTCTTCTTGAACGCTCCATATCGACCACTTGTCAACCACTCTGTGTGATTTGTATGTGATCTGAGGCTAAGAGCGATTGTACGTTGTACCAGTTATGCACCTACAAGTAGGCCATCATATCCGATTTCTGCGCTGCTTTTTATTTACTAGGGTAGCATCCTTAGGGCCTACATCAGTCGCCTCTTACGACATGCATTGTAGGTCACAGTGGTACTATTCTTCGCTTCCTTTGTGGGCCCCGGCACCACACAGGCGATAGATCTAACAGGTTTCTCTTTACTTGCTGTCATAGATCTAACATTTTCTGTTTCTTGCCATCGTTACAGTTTTATATTCAACATGTGATCTTTCCTTTTCACTTATAACATTGTCTTACTCTTGGAGATTTATATTATATCTCTACTTCAAGTATTGGTTTTCAACCGAGCATCAGTATGGTTTTCAACCGAGCATCAGTATGATTTTCAACCGAGCATCAGTATGGTTTTCAACCGAGCATCAGTATGGTTTTCAACCGAGCATCAGTATGGGTTTCAACCGAGCATCAGTATGGGTTTCAACCGAGCATCAGTATGGGTTTCAACCGAACATCAGTATAGGTTTCAACCCAGCATCAGTATGGTTTTCAACCGAGCATCAGTATGGGTTTCAACCGAACATCAGTATGGGTTTCAACCCAGCATCAGTATGGGTTTCAACCGAGCATCAGTATGATTTTCAACCCAGCATTTCTATGTCCAAAATTGTATATTTATCTACTGTGTCAAAATTATCCTTTATTAAAAAAATCTCCATCGATATTCTCTTTTAAATTTGTTACAAAAAACTCAATCTGTTTGCTTCTATTTCCACAAAAGAAAACAAAAAATCCTCTGTATATCTACATTTCCAGAATCCAAATTGTGTTTTGAAGTGTCAATGTTGATGTTTTTGAACTGTTTGAGTGTAGTGAAAAAAATGAACCTGAATATTTTTCAAATGACTAACAGTAAAAATGAATTGTTTTTGGCTTCTTGTTAAGAAATGGGGTTTTCCTCCTGATGGTTAAAGAAAGTTTAGTGAAACTATAAAGTGCAAGTAAAATAACAAACCAACAGCAGATATGTCTGCTTTATAAATAAAGCTAGTAACACTGAGCATTCATAAAGTACATCTCACAATTACATAAACTTGATATTTAAAACTGTATTCAAATCTATTTTAAAATTTCACATTCTGTTGTAGATGTTTTTTTAACAATGCAGTCCAAGTGTAAATAAAAAAACAAAACTAATAAAACACACTAAAAATATATAATCAAAATCAAATATGGATTGTCCAAATTTGTGAACTGAATAACGAATCAATAACAAAACACTAGAAATACAGAAAGTGCTTTAAAAAACATGAATTATGTTAATAAAATCCATCACCATGTCCCAACTTAAATCTCAGAGCCACTCCAAGTGTTTCAAAATGTAATTATCATCTCAAGAAAGGGAAGTTCCCAACTGCACCTCCTTGTGGTAGAGAATGGGCAACTCTGGGAATCAATCATCCACTGGTAAAAGTGAATAACTCTGCTATCGGTCAAGAGGGAAATTCACTTGCGCTGAGAACCAGAAAGTGTTGTCAAGACGAAGGTTATTTTTCTGTTATGTGGATGTTTCTCTACATTAGGGATTTAACATAAGACTGTAACCCTATCAGTTATATGAGGACTATCATCATCGCACTCCGGACATGTCCACAGGTGCTCCGATCTCCGCCTCAGCAAATCCAGCAGCGTCCAGCGACCCAACACGCCAGTTCGATGTTGATTAATCAATCTCTTTGCATATTTAGTATGTCGTTCTTTTCGGCTGCACCAATATTAACACCCATCTCTTTCAATCGGGTCAGCGAGTGGGATTCACAGCCCTGAAACTCCTCTGTTCGGAAAGACTCAATGCGTGAAGAATGTCACTTCGATCCATGGCAGCTCCTCTGATATTGTAGCCAAGCCAGCCAATCTATCAGCTCGTTCATTACCCCTAACTCCTGCGTGCCCAGGGACAAAAATAAAGGTGATTTCTCTGATCATTGTCTGTACCAGTACCTCCACCCAGTTGCGTCTCACCATACCTGATTCGACTTTACGAATCATGCTCATGGAGTCACTGAGTATGAAAACACGAGAGTAATTGTGAGATGCCAACCAGTTCATCGCCTCTGTAACCATCCGAACCTCCATTGTCAAGCTACTTGTGGTTGTTGCGTAGGCCCCACTGGCCTCTTATTATTTTTCCTCCTGAGCGTGCTGATAAAGCCCACGCACAGCGTTGTTGGCGAATGACTGAACCATCAGTGTAAATAACCACATCTGTATCATTGATGATGTCATTCAAGAGAGCCTCCACCTCCACGTTTAGCAGTGATAGATTATTTTGTTCGCAGTTTTTCTTAATAGATGTAATAACGGTGAAAGCAGTTTGAAATTGATGTGGCACAGCAATCCATTCCTCTCCTGTTTCAATTCTGGAAGGATCACATATTTTCCTAAGCGTATCTTCCGCCTGACTCAGCCATGATCTGCCTCTCTTGAGTCTACACCCTTTCTCTTTAATGAGTTCTTCATGGAGAGGATGTTCCTTGTTTGCATTGATTCTTAGATATGATCGAACCCTCCAAGTTTCAATTCTGTTAGCAATACTGTAAACCTATACTTATGTAAATGAAATAAAAAGGCTAAAATGTGAAAGATTGGCGTCCTTTCAACGGGTTTCCTAAATGGCAAAAATGATACTTTATAGGCTGGGTCATTTCCCGCAGAAATGGTATGCCAACTGCCGAAAATATTGCGCAAACCACAAACCCTGTAGCTCCATGACAATACTAAGAGTCTTTGGCAAAATGCAACTGCAAGATGCAGTCCAGATTCGGATCCACAACCCTCAGAACACAAGGCACATGGGCTTGACAATGGAAACCTCCAAATAAAAAAACATGACTACCTTGTTGCTGATGCCACTAAGTGTGATGGGGAATGATTACTTTGTTAAAAGCAAACAGATGGATGAGACAAGTAACACATAATCTAAAATTATGGTATCACTTAAACGATGTATGTAATCAAACATTCCACTCTATCAAGGTGTACACCTTAGCGAAGCAAAAAGTCATCTGGTATAGGGTGCGCTGGAGTGGAGAAGAAAATCATTGAATTTCACTGAAATGTACTTGTACTGAAATGTCAAGAATATCTGATATATCATTAAAAACATCCAATTTAAATATGGTTAAAGAGTCGATATATCATAAATATTCTTCCAAACACTAAGAATTATAGTTGCTACAAAATTAAGCATATCTAAAAACAGAAATGGCATACTTTAAAAAAAATACAGAGCCATACACTACAAAACAATATCCATTATTAATCTCTTCACAAATTTAGCCAGCACTGAGTTCAAATCTTCTTAAAATAAAATCCAACAGATAGTTGATAGGTTTCCATATTTTTACTTAACTGATTGGTTCCTAAAAGTCACTGGGAGCGCCACCATTGTTTTAGAACAATCTTAAAGAAAATTTATTTACCTACAAAATGGTATATTACTCATAAAATTCTGTTCATAATTAAGAAAACTGAATTTGTACACGCACCTGCAATTGGAAAATGGGACCTAAATTTAATTCAGCCACAACCCATTTTTTCAATTCAGTAGCTAATCAGTTAAACTCCTGAAACTTTCTTGTAGTTTTTATCTTTTTCTCCCTTATTTATTTCCAAAAATCTTACCAGTTTTCATATCTTTATTTTTCATTGAATGTTTGCCTGCTTCATAATAAGAAAACTTATCTATATATATTATAATTGTTAGACTACTTTTAAAAATCTTTAATGCTTCCAGTAGAATATAGAACTGTATTGAACCGCATTGATTTTCTACCATCTTTAGTAAAAAATACAATAAAAGACCAGTGATATATTAAAGACCAGAAAAATGCTACAAAATATCATGTCCAATGTCTTATAGAAAACAAACATATTAAATTTCAAACTGATATTATTTACTTGAAGAGAAGTGATGACTAGCGAATAATGGCAAAATTGTTCAGAACTTAATGTTACGAACTCCAGTTCTGGGTTGGGTCTTGTCATCTGACCATGACTTGCACTTTGCTCAAATAATGGCAAAATTGTTCAGAACTTAATGTTACGAACTCCAGTTCTGGGTTGGTCTTGTCATCTGACCATGACTTGCACTTTGCTCAAACTTCGCAAATCTTCAGAGTGATTCTTATCAAGCATAGTCTTGTATTTCGTTGGTTTACACAAATCCTGTTAAATGAAAACCAGTAAATTCAACAAAATAAACAGTAACTCTTCAAGACAACAAATAAATATTTATGGTTTCTATCAAAATATTTCAATGAGGTATTTTTTTTTGGTGCTGCATTTGCAAATTCTTATTTTGTTTGCTGTTGTTTGGTTATTAGTTACTGAACCAACATTGTAGCACTTGGGACAGATGCATAGGTGCTCAGTCTACCCCAACAGATATCAAAGGAAATGCATACTGATGGTTTCCTTGAATAACACACCTCACTCTGGCCCTCAGGCTCAAAAACCTGCCACCATTAATGCCTGTCCGCTTTCTCATTGCAGCGAACAACCACATGCCCATGATAGTAGATCCATGATGGGGGACTGCCTAGAGTAATTGATAGTAGCTCGGCCTGCTAGCTGTGAGACGCCTCATAGCTCGGGTTCGAACCTACTGTCCGGCATTTGTTCGAGTCCCTGGTCTTACTCAGGACGATAACGTGAGTACCTCTGAAGTCGGAGAAAATCTGCCTGTATGGCGAGGGAATACTAATTACCAGTACATTGAGCACACGGCTGCCAGTGTAAAGTAATTTACAATGTTCACGCTGCTGCCATTGTAAGAAATTGGAAAAACGGATTTTCACGCAAAAATCAGTTTCAGAGATGAAACTCGTCTGAGTTGAAAGCGGACGGACGAAAAAAAAAAAAAAAGTAGATCCATGTAAGCTTCTGGAGGTTGAAAACCTCTACGGATGACATCCACTCATACCACAACCTGCTATTTTCAACCTTCCAAAACATCGAATGTAAGTCAGAAACAACAACAGCCCCACTAAACGGAGTCCAAGAGAGCCACTGAAGAGCACCAGTAACAGCATCAACCTCCATTCCTATACTGGTAGTTGTTCTGTATGCTCCGTTTCACTCTGCAACAACCCGATCATGCATACTAGCCAGGAAACCCAACCTGACTTCTCACCATGATGCACAGTCTCTTCAGTTTAAACAACACCATCATCACTTGCAATATCTGATATCTGCTGCTTAATTGTGAGTGCCTTCATGTTGCCTCATCTCAACATTTCCTTCCTAAAGTAATGATAACATTATGGAAATTGATCATGCTACCATCTATCAGGATCCATTCGTTATTGTTTAGTAATATCTACATGAGAAGTACAGGTCACTAGATGTATGTTGTTAGGATTGAAGGTTCATCGAGACCCCAAAACAGATTTATATGAATGTGCTTCTCGGTGGGCTAATGTTAATATTATAGCAGGACAAACAAGTGAGAGTCATGCAGGATATTCTTATACATTAATGTCTAAAAGAGATTCTGTTGCAAATATAAGTTAGAATGATTCTGTTTACTTGTAAGAACAATTCTTTATTTTGACTACACAGAATCTTTAAGATTCTTCATCGTTTCACCATTTTTAAGTCATAGATGATCAATTATCAAATTTGTCCATATTTTCATTAAAAAAACCAAACAAACAACTATATATTTTTATAAACTTAAATACATTTTTCTTGGAAAGACAGGTGAATGGTGGTTCACTTCCAACCAATATTCTTGATTGTATGTGACTGCCTTCATACTTTTGATTGATTGATTGAAAGGACCATCATCATTGCACTTCTGTGAGCGACCATGTGTGCTCCGATCTCTTTCTTACACAGGAAGATCTCAGCTGCAGTGCACGAACTCCGTAGCACCGACGAGGGTGCCCGATGTAATTTTGAAGATGGTGAAGATATTTTATTTTTAATCTTTTCTAATGAATTTTGTCCAGGTAGCGGCTTTCCAGCCTGCTCTTCTCAATTTTTATACTGTCAAGGGTTCTTTTACGTGCTCAACTTGAACACAGGACTTACAGTTTATCTTCCATCTCCTATAGGACTAGGAACTCGATCTCACCTACATTGAGATCATGGATCTCTAGAAAAATATCCTGATGGCTCCACATAGAAGTGAACCATGTAACTTTGGCACCAGAGGCAAGCACCTAACCTCTACGCCACTGAGACTCACATTCATGAATGTTAAATATCAAATCTCCAGTTCTCTTGCTCATGCTCTTATTCCTTTCTAGTTCAAGTCCATTTCTGTCATTTTGTCTCTCCTCCTATCACTCTATATTGTATTACAAAACCCCACCAAGTAAAATTTATACTATGGGATATAAAGATGTGTGCACATACACACAAATATTTTTAGTGCTAAATATAGTACATTCAACTTACAGAATAGTGCTCAAAGAAACTTTTGTAACCACCCTCTAAGAGATACATTTCTGGATAATGCAGGAATGGGTAGCGTTCCTTATTTGCCTCACGATCTTGTCTACGTAAAAAACGAAACCTGAAAGAAAGAAATATAAGTTTAAAAATTGTACTTTATAGCTACATACTTATAACAAAAACATGTCCGTATTGAATTTTGTAGGCTTAGTGTTCTTCTGTTAACATTAATGAAATGAAAAAAAATTAAAAGAACTGGTCCAATGAACTATGCAAGAAAGGCCAACTAAATACAAATGGACAATGGGTAGGCTATTCCATGCTGTAAAAACAGTAACTAACTACAAAAACGTAAAGCAGTTTATCATCAAATCATTAAGCCTGCTGTTTTCTACTAAAAAAAACACGGGTTCTAACTTAAGAAGAGCTTATGAAACAGAAACATGTCTGCCGATCTCTCTCTCTCTCTTTGCCTTTTTTTTACCCCGGGTTGGGGCATAGGTCCTCAACCAACTCATGCCAAGTCTTTCTATCTCTAGCTATCTTCTGCAGCTCCCTCCAGCTCTTCTTTATATTGTTGATCTATGTCTGCCGTATAGGAAGTCTGAATTTCTTCATTTATTTTGTATCCATTGCTTGATAAAGGACTTTTGTTCAAAACATCACTATATATTGTTTTTGTACTTTGTAAAACTACAGTACTTTGTGTTTATGTGTTTCGCCATTGCTAAATAGGTTTACTGCAGTCTTTCCCTATATCAATAATAAAATAATTGAAAAATAAGGGACTAAAGTTAATTCAAGGAAAACATATACCACCCAAAAAAAGCAAGATTAAAAAAATGTACATTGCTTTATTTGTTTGTGCCTGCTCTATAACCGCTAACAAACCACTCTTTATGATTTGAGCCAAAGAGCATAAGTATATTGTGCCATGGTTTACAGGCGCTTAAGTGATATTTTATGTGCCCAGCACATCCTATTTCAGAATGGATCTGTTCAAGCGTATTTCTTGTACGCTGTAGAATGAACCCAGCTGAATGTTGGGTGGCAGAGTGAGATTTACAAATACTGAGAAGTTGTGGGAACCTAAGCCAGGGCTAAATATAAAAAACAGTTGAATAACAAAACTTTTGTATGGATAACTTTTGCCACCAAGTAAAAAAACCAACTAAAAGGCAGAATCTTCTTCAGTTCAATTCAATGTTAATTAATTCATACTCATTACTTTATTCTTAAATAACTAAACATCACTTTATTTTTCCCAACAAAAAATCGATTATCTCAGTCAAACCATGTGCCAAACTTACAATCCTGGTCCCCTCTCTGAAGAAAATTCACAGTGAAAGATGATAATCAATCTCTTGCTAGGATCTTGTACAGTGACTGGTGATTTAATATACTTGTCCAGCACTTCTTCTTTTGTGTAAATGTTCACTGCATTCTGAAAGAGGAAAAGGTGTACTTTTTACACAGGAAGAGTTGCAATCTAATATGGCTCCGCTAATTATGTTAATAAAATTATGCTTCGTTTCTGTTTGCCTTCTTCAGTGCTATTTCCAAAATATCAAAAGATTTATTCACTTCTTCAGTTATTTGATAATTTGAGTCTTTGCATTTCATATTACATTTTTTCTAACACCTCTTACTTTACAAATAGAAATTCCTCTTTGTTTTATTTCTAAGTGAAAACCTGCAAGAAACAAACAAAATCCTAACAAAGGTTGTATGCACACTTACTTGTATGTGTCCTCCTCATACTGACGGATAACGACAATCAATGATATGATATTGATCAACAGCACCAGAAAATTCATCTCCTATCAGTTGACTCAGCTAATTTAAAGGATAAGAAACAAAATATGTCTTCCGAAATATATTCCAGTTCTGCACTCAATAACAATATACAATTTACTTGAATGGGTATCAGAACAGAAGAGAATACAAACAATAATATCTTCATATCTTCCCTTATATATCACAACTGCTTTCCTTTATGATCTTCTTCTTCAGTTTTCCAAGCCTTTGAAGTTCATTGTTGCAGATATCAATCCCTTTCATTAATCTGTTCTTAGTCTTCAGTTTCAAAATGTTGACTAATATTTCTGGAAATATTTCAATGTTATCTCTCCATCATTTTCTTGGTCTGCCTCTTTTTAGTATATGCGATTTTAGACTCTCTGTTCTCTATCATTCTTTCAATATGTCCTAGCTATCGTATTCTACTCACCTTCATGGTGGTGCGAATTAATGATGATTTAAACAAATTATAAATATCATTGTTTCTTATTCTCCACTATTTTCATCCTTGTTGGACCCAAAGATTTGTATTAAGACAAATGTTTCATCTTGTTTTGCCCATGTTTCAGATCCATATAGAACAATTGGTCTTATTACAGCTTTGTGTATTATGATCTTGGTGTTACGAGATAGACACTTCGATTTTAGAAGCTGTCGGAGAGTAAAGTATACTCTATTTCTGAATTACATACATTTCCACACTCATCAGATGTACCCATCTTTAGCTTGTTCTCCCACTGTTACAGTCATCTGAAGTACTTTGGCTGAAATCGGATGCGTGTGTCCTAAGCGTATAGAAGTCTATGCGTTTAGGGGCCTACCAAACCGATGTGCAACGTATACACGTTCTTGACAAAGATCAAACATATTGCAGTGATTAAATTGCTCGTAAAAAACGAACGCAAAGAAGAAGAAGATCTGAAGTACTTAATCTTATTCTCACTGTTACACTCATCAGAAAAACTGTTTATCTTTCTCTCACTGTTACAGTCATCTGAAAAACTATTTATCTTTCTCTCACTGTTACAGTCATCTAAAGTACTTAATCTTAATCTCACTGTTACACTCATCAGAAAAACTGTTTATCTTTCTCTCACTGTTATACTCATCAGAAGTAACCATCTTTAGCTTGCTCCAATGAACTAAACAGTAAAAGAATGACAGTCTGTATGAGTTGAGGAAAGAAATTTAGAAACTCCAGGAAACTGGTTTTAGTGAGTGCAACTTTTTCAAAAGCAGCTGACAAGCATATTGAATGATTTCAGAACAGGCTGTTGTAGATATCTCATCAAACCATCAGTGTCTCCTTTGGTGTTCATCATAGATATTCTAACATAGATTGCTAGTTTCAACTATTGGTCTCCAAAGAAATACATAAAACTGGAAATAGCTCGCTGGGGACACATCTGAGCTTGATGCAGACTCAAGGACGCCTGGTGGTGGTAGGAGAAACAATATAAAATGCTACATCCATTGTGTTTAAGACAGGATGTCATCACCTGTACAAACTATTTAAGTATTCAACATTGAGTAATACCAATAGCATGCCTGTGTGTTGCTGGGGTTCAAAAGGGGAGCAAAGAATAGTAACACTGCGACCAACACAGCATGTCATAAGAGGTGACTGAGGTAGGAGCCTAGGAAGCTACCTAGTGAATAAAAAGCATCGCAGAAATCTGATGTGCTGTCTACTTGCAGGCACATAACCGGCACAACGTACAATTGCTCTTAGGCTCGGATCATATACAAACCACAAAGAGGAGTTAACAAGTGGCCGATATCAAGCATTCGAAGAAGAAAAGCAATAGCAAGGATTAACAAAATGACATACTGTTTCTGGTGATATTGACTTGAGATCTTGATGTCTTCCACTGACTGTAGGCAAACAGTAGGTCTGATGATAGAAATTTATTTCAGTAAACAATACAAGTAACATGAATCAACATATTTATATTCATAAAATTATCATTGCAAGAAACAACAGATTATCATAACAGATACTGAGTCTTAACAACAAATCTTTTATGTGAACTAAAGGACATGCAACTATAGATGACTCATAAATAATGTGATTGAACCTGATGTTCAGATTTCCATGGAGGTCTCTGTGGCTACGTGGTTAAGCTCTTGTCTTGCATTCTGAAGGTCGTGGGTTTGAAACCAGACCGCACCATTCTGTTCATGAGAGCATTTTTTTCCAGAGACCCTAGGATTGTTGCCAGAGCTACGGAGTTTGTGCTTTGTGTAACACTCTTGGCAAGTGGAATACCATTTCTGCAAAGAGGGACTGAGACACATGGGGTAAAACCAGGTGCAATGAAGTCAGTCTTTCGGTTTTAAATCTTTTTTAAAATTTAGATTTTCATGTTAATGCCTCCGACAGAGATAGCACATATACAGAGATTCAGGAAGTTCCCAGTTCTTCAATGCAATAAATAACTGGGTAGACTGCAGTAAAACAATATACTAACAACGACAGATTTTTCTTCTGCAATTAGTTTCAAATGCTAGCAAATCCAAACAGAGATGAGAGTTGTCTGCATGAATCTAGTGATGATCCACAATAGCAGCACCATTCCCTGTAAGTAATAAACTACATGATGTGTATATCCATTAAATTTGCTGGATATCCACATTTGTTATGGATTAGATGTTCTGTTTTCAATATGGGAAGTTATAGAGTATTCCTACTCTTGTTCTTGTACATTCTAACACTGCCCGCAAGAGACTGGAGGTTTAAAGAGGAGACTTCTCAATGATTTTGAGATGAGGTGAGCTACCCTGGAAAGTACTGATAGGAATCAGGTTCTGTCCATGCACCGGCGGGCGCAGCATTAACTGCATCTATTGGAGACTGTGAGGTTCCTGTAGGACTACCATATCCATCATCATGTGTCATGTTGACTGGCATGGGTGATCATGGACTCCTACAAGCTTCTGTCCTGAGCATTGACTATAAGTTCAGAGATGTTGACACTCTTCTATGCTGTGAAGCTAGGCTGTTCAGAATTTTCTGTCATTCTGTCACACTTGCTGCTGACATTGCAGGATGTCATTAAATATTATCTTTAGCTTCAACCTCTCATTTCAAGAAATGCCAGGAAAATGCTAATTGCCTCTTCTTACGTTAATGAGCTCTGTGCACTGACCTCTTTCAGCACATCAACATTAACCATTTTAGCAGCCCGCCGATTCTTCTGTAAAACTATATCAGAAATTTTTCTGTCCATGTCTCGGTTTCATATGTCAGTACTGGCTCTATGTGACATTGAAGAACACTGTTTATGAATTCAATAGAGAGCCACTTGTTGCATAAAATGTCATCATTTTCTGGAATGCTGTTTTTGCCTGACCTCACCCATAGTTTAGAGTGTAAACTCTATTAGTTACAATTGTACAGCAATCATTCAGCATGCTCTCTTAACAATGAGTATTTAACTATGAATGATTTTATCGAATACAAAACTACTGTAGTTAGATCAGAAAAGTACTATATTAATTAGGGCCTAAACCTCAACTACCCAACCTTTAATGTGCCCTTATTTACAATGGTGACCTGTCTATGAAGACAAGCAGATCCCAAACCATACAGGATAAAGAGTTATGCCACTTCCTACAGCCATTTGTTTTACCTTGGAACAGTCCCCAATAAGATCAGGTTCTGAGTACATCCGAGAAATGGCTGACTTGATCATTGCCTCGGTTTCAGAGTGACTTCTGTACAGAAAGCGAGCAGAAACCATCTGACAATAGACAAAAGCACATTATTAATATACACCTTGAATTTGTTGTCAAATGGCAAACATGATTTCCATATGAATTTTATTTATCGACAAAATATTAAAGGGTAACGGTAACCTTTTCCATACCTCAAGGTAGATTGGGAAATACGGTGTTGTGCTTGCATTTTTCATTGACCGTCGCATGTTTCATTGACCGTCGCATGTTTCATTGAACATCACACTGACCGACCATACCTTCCAGTGTTTTTCCTGGTACCCAATTGAGGATGGGTCGACCTAAGAGCCATTATGGTTAGAAAAAATTCCACACACACTGTGGAATTGAACCTGGACTCCTTGCCTAAGAAATGAGTTTACTAACAACTAAGCTACTGTTGCTCTCCAACAAAATATGGTCACCTTACAATTTGCATTAGATGAAAATCTGCAATGAACCACTTTTTAGCTGAATCAAAATGAATTAACTCACCATCAGTATAGACTCCAACAAAATATGGCCACCTTACATTACATGAAAATCTGCAATGAACCACTTTTTAGCTGAATCAAAATGAATTAACTCACCATCAGTATAGACTCCAACAAAATATGGCCACCTTACATTACATGAAAATCTGCAATGAATCACTTTTTAGATGAATCAAAATGAATTACCTCACCATCAGTATAGACAGTCAGCAACATCACTTACCATGTTGTCTCTGCTGTCATTAGCAATGTCAGTCAACTTATTTGATGAGCTTTCATCGTCTCCTCTCCACTTTTTATTTTCACTAGCGTTGGTATTATCATTTGGAGGATCACATCTCTTAACTGAAGGACGAGGTCGGATATCCAAAGATAAGGACCTGTGCAAGACACGACGTGCAACTGTTGGGCGACCCTGAATAAAGTAACAAGAACAGAAGTTATTTGATTATTGAGCTATGTATACATTAATAATGGATACTACTTAACTAACTATACCATAGTAATAACTATACCTCTGCTAGTGTACTCTGGTATTAAATATATCTCTGCTAAGTATACCATGGTACTAGATCAATCATTGTGCAGTCTGAACAGACTTTTCATGTCCATGTTGAGCTTGTTCTGAGTTGGAAGATTGTTCTGTGTCATTTTCTATTTAATCTGCTAATGGGGTCTTGTCGGTGTCTGTTGCTCCTTCCTTTCGTTCAATTGAAATATTGTCTATATAATTCAATGTTGTCTCTTGTATAAACTTCACTGTCTTTTGTAGCTCACACAGAGGTCTGTGTAGTTTTCTGTTGAGTGTTGTTTCGGTAGACAAGTGAGTTTGTCTCAGTACATCATTTGGTGTTTGTTGTCTTCACAACTTTTTGTATTTTCTTTTTTGTGTCACAATCTACTATTACTCGTGAACGTATGTGACGGTCTAGAAAACTTTATGATGTCTTGAATCACATGCAGAAAAATGTCAAGAAAGGCAAAAAGCCAATGCCTGTCTTGTTTAAATTTTATTTCCAATTTAATTAAATAGGGCAGTCATATCACTCACCAAAGGGGTATTGTGTTCATGGCCAAAGCTAAACTTAACTTTCTTGGTCCTGTCTGGCATGTTGTCTAAGGTTAGCTCATCAGGTTTGTCCTCACAGGGATGGTGTAGAAGTGTAGCATTGATAAGGGAGGACAACTTGTCATCAGCTTCATTCTGCAACTAAAATTATGACTACACTCCAACAAGTTTTACAATAAAAACATGTTATCACAGCACAAAGGACATGAGTTAGCTTCTTCTTCTTGCATTCGCCCGCTATGAATTCAGGCGTAGTCAGGGCACCAGGTTTTGGCGCTTCTGACTGATTTTTGCGTGAAGGCCTGTTTTCCTTATTATCAGTGTCCCCAAGCTATACAGGCGTGCCTTCTAATACTTCAGAGGTTATGAGTTAGCTATAACAGCTTTCTATATGACCAATAAGATCTGACACCATGCTAAGTATAACTCAGTAATTTGGTGCTATAAAGCAAAGTTTTAGGTTTACAAAATCTCATCAGTAATCTATATGTACAAATTTGTGTACTACCAGAGGTTGGGTTAGAGATAACAACTGAAATCTAGACAGATGGTTTTGCTACAGAAAATGTAATGAATAACTAATACAGTGTTAAGAACATTTTCAACAGTTTCATTAGATACATTGAATTGAAAAGCTAACATAAGTTCTAGTGATAAATTGCAGTCCTATGTTCCTGTGGGACAGAAAGGATATGAGAAAAGATAGATACAGCACTGCATTTTTCATTTATATTTTAAAAAGGACAACCTTTAGTAAGCAATGTGATACTTTTTTCGCAGTGTGTTGCCGAGGCCCGCAAGGGAACAAAGAACACTGCGACCTACAAGGTATGCAGTAAGAGCAAAACCCATGAACAAGTCAAAAGCAAGACAAAAAATAACCGTGCCAACAAAGAGGAAGGGAAGATCTAGAAAAGATTAATCAACTGGTGTCTGCGTAGAATATAGGGACTGAGATGGTATGAAAGGGTCACAAAAGAGGAGCTTATGGAGAGAATGAGACATATCCCATTAAACCAAGAGATGAAGAAAAGATGCTAGCGCTGAATAGGACACACATTGAGAAAATCAGAGGGGAATATAAAGGGTCCTTTTCTGGAACCCACAGGAAAGGTGAAAGAGGGAATCTTGGAAATACACTGAGAACATATTTGGAGGCATAGATTAACGATATGCGGAAAGCTGAAAGGAGCTGCATGAGATAGGAAGACTTTGTTGAGGGTCTATGTCCCAATCAGGGTTAAAATGCACAGAAGAGAAAGATGATAATCTTTTATTTTCATCCCATTATCTTTTTCTTCTTCTTCTTCAAATGCTCTATATCGACCACTTGGTAACCACTCTGTGTCATTTGTATGTGATTTGAGTCTAAGAGCGATTGTACGTTTTGCCAGTTATGTGCCTACAAGTAGGCCAGTACATCCGATTTCTGCGATGCTTTTTATGTACTAGGGTAGCATCCATAGGTCCACACATCAGTCGCCTCTTAGTACATGCCTTGTAGGTCGCAGTGGTACTATTCTTTGGTTCCCTTGCAGACCTGGCACAACACAGGCGAGTTTCATCTCATTATGAAATCAGGGATGTTACAGTCATCCAATTAATAAATGTGACATATGACCCTGAACTACCAAGGTATTATTATCTAATGAAAGCTCTTAGATAAATGTATCCAACTTTGCCAACAGTTTAAAAGAGTATGTTTTGGTAGGAGGAAAGACGACCATAACCTGATAGCATTAATCTATTAAAGGGTCATGAGGTCTCAATATCATTCATAATCAAGTGGAAAAAAGAACATTCAGATGACCAGACAATGTAAATCATGTGCTAAATAGAATACAGCAAGTAACTACTGGTTAAAATGCAGATCTCAACAAACTGACATCAAGTTAAAGACGAGTTCGACTTCTGAACATCTTCTACGAATATGTCCAACATGTGATGAGCTGAGAAAAGATATAGCTGTCACCAGTGTCACAGGACAAGCTCTTTCTGCAGCCCCTGCATTACTTTACAAAGGTTGTGAGTCCAGACCGCGTCGCTCTGTTTCCAAGTGCGTTTTTTTTTCAGAGATGTCCTAGGAATGTTGCCAGAGCCAAGGAGTTTGTGCTTTAGGCAATACTCTCGACAGGTGGTGTACCATTTCTGTGGAGAGGGGCCGAGCCATATGGGATAAAACCCGGTGCAATGAAATAAATTCTTCTGCTTTAAAACCTTTATTTAAGCTCTTTATAGATCTCAATAACCTGCTTTATTTGAGCATATTCAAGTTGACATCTGAGAGACAAAGGCAAAATTTGCTGTTGTGAAAATAATATTACTACTGAATGATTTTGATTAGTTTTTGTTGTAATTGTATTATAAATACATTACAATATAAACAATACTTCTGGCATTGTTAAAACAATCTTTAAAAAAAAATGTGGAATGGATAGGAAAATGGATCAGAAAAATCATAAGAAAAGATATTCAAAAATTCAAAGTAATAATATGTTAAACGTCGTTATCCAGTTGAAAGAGTTCCTGAAAGCCATCATTGGCTTCAAATTTTTTTCCTTCATTTATATCTTGCGACACCTGTCAATGACATACATTCACATTATAATTAGTCAATTGTTTCTAAGTATAGTTTTTGGTTACTGAACTGATGTCACAGCACTCTGTTAAAACCCCCTAGGTACTCAGTCTCTCCCAACAGATATCAAAGTGAGCATACTGATGGCACAGTGGCTCGCTGGTTAAACAAACTCCTCACTCAGCCCTTCAGTTGTACTTGTAGAACGGGAACTCTAAATTACTTAATTCGCGGGACAGCTGAAGTATCAAATTTAGTGCCCTCATTCATCAGGCGGTCGCCAAGAGACTGAAGAAAATTCCCCCTTATTCATCCTCAACTCCCAACAATCAATGCAAATATGTCCTCTCTCTCATTACCACAAACACCTGCCTGTCCAGGATAGTAGATCCATGTAAGTCTCTGGAGGTTGGAAATCACAATATACAACATCCACTCATAATGCTAACTGCTATTTTGGAGCAATCGAGGCATTGACTGAGAGTCAGATACAACACCAACCCCAGTAAACTGGAGTACAATAAAGCTACTTAACCCCTAGAAATAATAACCCTGGATGTTATTAACTTTAGTCAGTTTAAGAAAATGCATAGCTACTACTTCTAGTGGTTTGGTCATGTAATATGTCCATACGTGCCTATAATTTGTCTTGGTGAGGTTACAGTTTGCATCTGCTAGGGGTGATGCCTGTATTTATATATATGCATACACTTCTGGAAAATATTACATAGGATCTTCAAGATTGCGAGCCTTCAGTCTTTTTTCTTGTACCAGGTAGTGAAATCTTGTCTTCTTTAGTTGTGTCTCTGTTTCTAAATAAGGTGTTGGCAATAGAGGAATTCATTAATGAGGTAGTATTATGTTGCACAGTTGATACGAGGATGCTCAATCGAAAATAGATACACTTTCCAGAACAGCACAAACAATAAGACTCAAAAATTAATAATGCAAAGACAACAAAAGCAATGAGGAATAACCAAAAATCAGAAAACCCAATTAGATTACAAAATAAAATCATAAAGGAGGTTCAGAATTATGTAAACCTGGGAAGTACAGTATCGCATTATGATAATTCGGAAAAAGGACTTCATTGAAAAAATCAAGAAAGTAAGTCAAACTTTCACCATGCTCAACAAAATCTGAAAAGACAAAGGAATGAATCTTAAAATATATAGAAGCAGTGTCCTGGAAGTGTTATTATACAGCAGTCAGTGTTTGAAAATGACCCAAAACATCATACACAAGCCAGAGACATTTCAAAATAAATGTTTAAGAAGAATCCTGCTAACATTTTGCCAAATACAAAAGCAAATAAAGAGCTTTTAAATGAACAACCTGTGCATCCCATCCCTGGAGACCATAATTAAAATATGAAAATGGAGGTGTATTGGTAATTTATGTCATATGCCATTTGAGACATTGACTAGAACAGCTCTCTGATGAACAGCTGATGGAATAAGAAGTTCTGAATGTCCAAGGAAACATGGAGAAGAACTGTGGAAAGAGAGTTGAAAGATTGTGGCCTGACATGGGAAACAATTGGTAGAAAGGCAACAGAATGGAAGCACTGGAAATATCTTGTAGAAGCCTTATGTATCAAACGGGACACAAAGAGTATATAGATAATGTTGCAGTGTTTACAATTTGATGTATTACCTGCTTTTACTATGTGTACATGGTTTTTATTTCATGTGTTATGCCTAAACATTGAGCAATATTCTCTGCAGTTTAAAATACGAGGAAATTTATGTTATAGGTGGTGGGTTTGGTTTTGCATGCTTAATGTTTTACATTTGTGACATATTCTTCTATTATTTTAGTAACCAACAGTGGACATTACCTGAGAAAAAAACAATTTATCTGAGAAGGACGGCCGAGGTAGAGATGATTTGACTGGAGAATACTTTATTGGTGAACAAGTGTCCTCACTGATATGTTTGTTATCTGTCAAACTGCGGGTCCGTTTTGGGGGCATCCCTTTAGGAGTCTTGAATCCAGGAGAGTCCTGAGGAAGTGAACAAAGTCAACATTCTAAATACATTACACCCCAAAAAACAATACTTCTTCTTCAAATGCTCCATATCAACCACTTGTTATCCACTCTGTGCGATTTGTATGTGATCTGAGCCTAAGAGCGATTGTACATTGTGCCAGTTATGCGCCTACATGTAGGCCAGCACATCCGATTTCTGCGATGCTTTTATTTACTAGGGTAGTTTCCCCTAGATCCTACATGAGTCGCCTCTTACAGCATGCCTTGTAGGTCGCAGTGGTACTATTCTTTGCTTCCTTGCGGGCCCCGGCACCACACGGGCATATCAACAATAGACTTTTATTAATAACTAATTTGGCAGGTACTGTTACTCTAAATTAATAACCATACTGAAAGCAAGCAGTCATATCTCTATACAACTCACTCTGCTACAATATATATATATATATATAGTATACACAAGTGGATACAGTATAACGACAATCATTGTAAATGTTTAATATTGCTTAAATGCGTAATGACATTATAAAGATAATCACTTATTACTAAACCAATACATATAGTCACAATTTTAAGTTTACCAGAGTGCTCCAAACATCTTCTAAAGAAGGCAGTCTGTCCAATGAAGAGGATGAGGAAACTGATTCGGTGTCGTCAAAGTTTGACACAGAGTTTCTCTGTGGTTTAAAAAAAAAAGTCAAACAGTGATATATGCAGTTTTGTCATTCTTTCTTCTTATTAAACAGGACTCATCTGCAAAGATAATTTTACATACAACTATAAATGCTTTTACATACAACTATAAACAACTATAAAGTATTGGTAGCAGAAAATGAATAAGATCTACAAGAACTAGTGGACCAATTGGACAGAACTAGCAAGGAATATGGATTAGACATTAACATACAGAAAACAAAAACTATGGTAATCAACAAGGAAATGGAACTAAACAGAAAAGCACAGACCACAATCTTCAGACTTAGAACAGGACAGTGCAGTCTCAGAGCACACCTCCACAGAATGGGTCTCAGGGACTCGGCGGCCTGCACCTGTGGAGCACCAAAGCAGTCCCCAGAGCACATCCTGCAAGACTGCCCTAGTCTGAGTAGTATGAGAATGGAGATCTGGCCAACAGAAACAACACTACAAGACAAACTATGGGAACCGGTGAAGACCTCAAGCGCACCGTCCTGTTTATGACACATACCAGAGTAGTCGCATAGCAAAAGTTGATTGCAGAAGAAGAAGAAGAAGGAAATGGAAAAACCTAAAATGAATATAAAAATACATGGAGAATTACTACATCAAGTAAAAAGCTTCTTATATCTTGGTCAGATGATAACAGATGTATAACAGAAATTAAAAAGAGAATAGGAATGGCCAAGGATAATTTCACTAGTATGAGAAAGTTACTGACATCCAAACAAATCACAAACAGGCTAAAAATGAGAATGATCAAATGCTATATACAGTATATCCTATATTAATGTATGGCTCGGAAACATGGACAATGAACAAGCAGTTAGAAGACAGAATTGATGCATTTGAGATGTGGATATATTGAAGAATAGGCAGAGTTTCATGGACAGAAAAACAGACAAATAAACAAGTTTTAGGAAAACTAGGCATGAAGAAACAATTATTAAGAGAAATAAAATTCAGACAAGTAAAGTATTTTGGGCACATAAAAGACATGACACCATGATAAAACATTTACTAGAGGGAAAGTTAAGGGGAAGAGCAAGAGGAAGACCGAGAGATAAGTGGGAGGAAACTTTAAGAAATGGACAGGTTACAGTCTGGCAGAGTGCAACACAAGGCGAAAGACAGAGGATGCTGGAGATTCATTGCAGCCAACCTTCGATGTGGAGACGGCACCTGATGATGATGATATGTGGTGGCCTTGGCATCCCCCTCTATCTCTATCCACTTTGCTACACTCTGTTTCCAAGACAGCTGCATGGAGGTGGAATAGGGTCTTGGCCATTACCAGCTCACTGACCCTGACTTTTCCCCCTTAATTTCATGCATCTTTGCACACAAACAACCCCCCCTCCCCCAAGAGTACTGGGGCGGGTTATATTGGCCAAATGCAAAATCAAAAGTTGTGTTCTAGCATTTATTGAAACTGCCCTCTCTGTTTACTTGTGTTCAGTCTCAGCCAAATGGTTCTGTTTCCTTTGAAGGAAAAATACAGTAGGAAGTTGTAAGTCTGACAATGAGATAAAAAGAAGTCGATTAGAGATGAGATGGACAGGAACATGTTATCAATAGCATATACAGAGCTACAAATAGACAAAGGAAATGCAAGGATCACACTTACTCGGTCTTGCTCAAACCCCAGTCCACTATCTTGTGAACAGGCATCATCCATAGAAAGTTTACTCCTATGCTGAATACCAACAGTGAGAGTTTCATCAGCTTCATCATCAAGCCCCAATGTTGACACTGTAGAATTACTGTCACTATAGATACTGTAAAAATAAACAAAAAAGGTGTAGGCAACTCCACAGTATATAATGAAGTGTTAGCAGGTGAAGCTAATGGTACTAGGTCTTAGCATGCATAGGTAACAAGACCAACTCCTTTTCTTAACATTTCATCTTCCCAGTTATTATCATCTTCGCTCAAAGTCTGCTGAAATGTATATTTACTTAGCAACACTGAATTGTGAAGAAAAGAATGCGAGCAGTTAACTATATCAACACTCACTACATACACTGTATCATTTCTTAAGTTGGACAACTAACATATTTGCTAACAATGCTTCATTTAGTCATGAAACTCTTTGTCGAGGTGTTGTTACAAGTAAGAAAATACAATTCAAGGTGTGGCTACAACTAGGACAAACTGGCTCAGAATAGCATTCTAGCAATCCAAGAACCCTATGATTAAGATGGAGGGGAGAGATGGTAGTTGTATCTAGAACAGCAACATTATACCCTTTGATATCTGCTGGGGGTCAGTTATGGTCTGCTGTTTTAACTTAATAAAAGCATTCTTTCCTCACAGGTTGGTCAGTTTGTTTTACATGATACTGTTCCTAGCACCATAGACAGTGTCTGATTAAAATTATACAACTCTTGGACTGGCCAGGGGTCAGCTCTATTGATCAATCAGATAGAACATGCTACAGCACAACTCGAGTAGATGATGGACTATGAGCATGGGTTTTATATTTCTAAAATCACATCAGTAACCTATCTATGCAAATGTGTGTCCTATTGGACAATGTTTTTCTTTTTCCTAGATCATAGGGGAAGAAGTTTGGGGGGAAGGAAGAAGTTTTGGGGGGAGAGAAAGGTTATTGCTAACACCCCAATTTTTTTTTTTAAATGTCTATCTTTGTTACATAAAAATATAATGAAAACCACATACAATTTGCTGGGACATACACATTTATATCTATGTGTAATATTTTTCAATAATTAATTATGAAGCATGTAACACTTGGTAAAAGTAACCATGTGACATGAAGAGAATTTTGTTTATGTGACTTAAGTCTTTTTGTGACAAGGAACAACAAGTTCTTTCAGTTAATAGTTATATTAGGGAATTTTACAATAAGTGATATATATACCTTGAAGGTATGAGTCGAGTGTACACTTATAAATGCACATGTTAGCAGTGAACTTCATAAGTAAAATGTACACAACATGTGGATTTTCAATGTGCGTTTTTCCCCACATTTTATCTGATCTGATGCATATAAATTATTATAAATATCGTTGGCGATAGAAGTCGAAACTATTAGGCCTATAGCTGACTATTTGGATGGGATTGTTACATTTAACTATGTGTTCTATGCGTTAAGCACTTTTATTTTTAAATGCAACAGGTTGAAAATCCCGCCGCTAGAACAGACGACAAAGGATTGAGACATGACCTGAACACATAACAGCTGTCATGAGCTTTATCGTTCACTAGAGTTTGAATGCTGCTACTCAAAGTAGGCCATAGTACCGCGTGCCGACCTACTTATGGCTGAATTTTCCAGACGCAAATATGTACATACTTTTCTCGATTTTAATTCAACTAATAAATTGCTGCTTAAAAATATTTGGGGCGCTCCGACTAAGAAACATTCGATTTGAGAACATATCGCGTGTCGTGTTTGTTTTACGTGGGACACCAGTAGTAGTTATTCTGTGCGTTTCAATTACTTTAAAGTAACTACTGGTTATTTTTGGAACAAATACTAGTTACATGCTGTAACCGACTTGGGGTAACGAGTATTAACTCTAGTACATCTACACTCAGGATCTCGCGGGGTGAGGTATTGGAATACGCTAGATTCCCAGCATAATTAACCTTATTCGCCAACTACGATGGCTGGGTCACCTGACCCGGATAGATAACAACCGCATCCACAAGGATATTCTATACGGGGAGTTGGCCTATGGCAAAAGAACGGTGTAGCACTCCTTCCTTCGTTACCAAGACGTATGCAAGCGTGACTTGAAGTTCACAAGATGGAATGAGCTCGTCAGGGACAAATCCTATTGAGACATGCTTTGAAAATTGGTGACGTCATGCTAAGACAACTTGATGACAAAAACGTAACAGATGAAAGCAGATGTATAATCCTACATGACGCATACTATATTGTTTCTGGAGACGCTGTACGAAGGGACGGAGTCCCCTAATAACAACAGCCACCCGAGTGGTTACCGCAGCCCAAATTTGGGGTGTACAGAATAGAACCACTGTTACCTGCCACGCATGTCGTAGGAAGCGACTAAGGAGGTTTGGCTGAAATCGGATGCACATGTCCTAAACGTGTAGAAGTCAATGCGTTTAGGGACCTACCAAACCAATGCGCAACGTATCATGTTCTTGGCAAAGATCAAACATATCACAAAGAGTGATTAAAAGTGGTCGTAAAGAACGAACACAAAGAAGAAGACAACAACAGCAGAATTCATGTGGAAATCTGGTACATCAGTCTAAGCGGTGATCGCGAGAGTGGGAGTTTCTGGAGACTACAGGGATGCCACCATAAGCAAGGCTACCGTCAAGTAGTCTAGAGTAATCTATATATTCTCTAATCCTGTTTTGCCTTTAGGCGTCAAGTCGAAAAAGGAGACACCTGGAGCGAGCCTCCTGTGTCTTGTCTTGCTTTTCTCCAGTCCTTGTTTGTCTCACAGCTTCAGGATAACAGGAGATTTCTAGAACGGGTTTTTGTGTGCGCTTCATAAACAGTGTCTTTACGATAGAGTAATATTGTCTAGAGTAATATTCAACTAAATATTTATAAACTCATGAAAGAAACACTTTAGTAAGAATGATAAGCAAACATACCGCTGATGTATTCCCCAGCAACTCAAAAAGGTGTTCCCGTTTATATGAATTGAATTGTCAATATATTTTTTATGGAGTGTAACAGGGACAACTATTAGGTAATATCATGGCCTTATATCAAGATAGCCAGAGTACAGTAAGAACAACAGAAGGAATGACCGACTGGTTCTCCATTACATCAGGTGTTAGACAAGGTTGTGTCCTCTCACCACTACTCTTTATTGCATATATGGATAAAATAACTCAAGAGTCAAATTTAGATAATGATGAAATAAATGAACTGTTGTTTGCAGATGATCAGTGCCTGATACATCAAAATGAACAAGATCTACAACATCATATTGACACCTTGAACAAAAATTGTGTAAAACATGACATGAAAATCAACAACACTAAAACAGAAATAATGAATATGGGAAGAAAACATAATAATCTAGACAGCCATGTTAATGGCACTAAAATAAACCAAGTTAAAGAATTCAAATACTTAGGAAGCATATTCACGGAAGACTAGATAGAGGCTAGAGTACAAAAAGCAAATGCTGTAACCTACCAGCTAGCCCCATTGTTAAGGCATCCAAAAATTTCACAGACAGCTAAGCAACAGATGATCAACAGCATTTTTATACCTACTTTGTGTTACCAGAGCCAAACATGGACATTGAGCAAAGCGCAGTAACAAAAATAACTACATGTGAAATGCGTTGCCTGCGAAAAGTTACCAACAACACAAGAAAAGACAGAATCACCAACATCAGCATAAGAAAGTAAGTTGGCACAAAACCGTGCTTGAATTACATAGATAAACAAAGAATGAAGTGGTTTGACCACTTAATAAGAATGCATCCAAACTCCACAGTATACAGAGTCTTCTACAACAGAACATCGGGAAAGAAGGCAAGAGGAAGACCACGGAAAAGATGGTTAGATGGCGTAGCAGAATCATGTGAAATAGCAAAGATAACAATCACGCAAGCCACCAGAACAGCACAAGACAAAAACAGAAAACCACGACACTGGGCAACAACCTGGTAGCAGTGTGACGACAAAAGAAGAAGAAGAACAGTAGTACTATAACCACACATTTTTAGTGGGTCTCTCATTCACAAAAATTTGGGAGCCGCTGCACTGACAGATATACATTAATACAACATTAAAATAATAACACACTGTATGCCCCCTCCCCGGAACCACTTCATAAGAAGTCAGAGCAGAAATGTTTGTCCACGGCCTGTTCTTATGTGTTCAAGTTATCTCGCTCAACATCAAACAAAACCAGAGTGATTTGCTGCCACCTTCATATAGAGATTGCAATCGTCAACACTCCTTATCCCTTGTCATGGCAGTAAAAAAAGTAAAGGAACCTTTTCATACCTCGTGGTATATCGGTCAATACAGTGTTAGGCCTGTATTTTTCATTGACCGTCGGCACACAATGGGTGATGTGGTCAGCATCACGCCGCCGCCTTTACTTTCCCAGAGCATGTCTGGTACCCAGTTGAGGCTGGGTCGACCTGAGAGCCGTCGTGGTCTGGAAAATTCCACGCGCATTGCGGAAGCTAAACCCAGACCACCAGCCTTGCGAAGCGAGTTCACTAACAACTACGCTACAGCGGCTCTCTTGCCATGGCAGTGCGTGTTTCAAAATGGTCATCTATTATTGAGAACAATAATTTCACCACCCTTCCACCCTCCAGAAGTGTATCGGACATTACTATACACTCCAGTCTCTTGAGTTAATCCACAAATTCAATAAGAAACGCATACAAAAATAAAGAGACACGAAGGGCTGGAGAAGACCATCATGGAAGGAGGCATCCTGGCAAAGAGAACAGGAAGATCAGAGATGATGGATTCTGGATGTAACATGATTTGAACATTACGGCTAGGAACATCTGGCATATGAGAGAGAGAAATTCCTAAAGCATGTTAAGGTGTCAAAGTTCTGCTCAGGACAAGCTATTTGACGATGACACAACAATCCTCCTTTTTTTAAATCAACGTCAACAAAAATCTTTACTCTTAAGATATTAAACAGACAATGACTAGTCTTTTCTGTTTGTTTGAGAATGAACCGCAAAATTGACATATCATACTTCTCTCATGCCGTTTTAAACCCCGATTTGCGCATAGGTCCTCAACTAGCTCATGCCAAGTCTTCCTATCTTTAGCTATCTGCTGCAGCTCTTCTGGATATCGTTAATATCTGCCTACAAATCTCTTTTCCTGTATTTCTTCTTCAAACGCTCTATATCAACCAATTGTTAACCACTCTGTGTGATTTGTATGTGGTCCAAGTCTATGAGTGATTGTACGTTGTGACAGTTATGCACCTACAAGTAGGCCAGTACATCTGATTTCTGCGATGCTTTTATTTACTAGGATAGCTTCCCTAGGCCTCTACATCAGTCGCCTCTTACGACATGTCCTGTAGGTCACAGTGGTGCTATTCTTTGCTTCCTAGGGCCCCGACATCAAACGGGCGTGTATATTTCTAAGTTTCCCTCTTTCGGTTTCTCTGTGGGTTCCAGGAAAGGTACTTTCTTGTTATATTCCCTTGTATTTTTCAAAGTGTTCTATCCAGCATTGTTTCTTTATCTCTTATATTGTACTTACTTATGTTTTTTTTTAAAATCTGGCTAGTTAATAAAGGCAAATAACAAACCTGTCAAATGATGAGGAGTCCAGATCGGAGACCACAACATACAATCTGAAAATAAAGCCACTTCATCTCATTCTATGGGCAGCATACTCCTGTTATAGAATTCTATATCTGAAACTTGTTTTTATGAGTAGCATACCCCTGTTATAGAATACTATATAGAATCTTGTTGGTATGTACTCTGGCCATATACTTCTATGTGTAAAACTTTATATAAAATGAAAAGTTAAATTTAATTCCTACTAAATTTGTCATTAGTAAACAATCAGAAGAGTGAACAGGAGCAAAAAATAGTACGTCGAAATCAAATGTGTTTGATCATAAGGAGCAGTTTGGTTGTAAACATATCATGGCGCACTTTTGCTGAAATCATCCACAAAATCACTAGAAAGTGAGGTTTATAATTGGTGATACTAGTGTGAACAAAAACGAAAAATAGTGAAACATCTCGTACTTTAAGAGAAGGTAGTTTTATGGTATGACCAGCATAGCAACATACATTGACATATCTTCTTCTTACGCTCCATATCGACCACTTGTTAACCATTCTGTGTGATTTGTATGTGATCTGAGCCTAACAGCGATTGTACGTTGTGTCAGTTATGCGCCTACTATTAGGCCAGCACATCCAATTTCTGCGATGCTTATTATTTACTAGGGTAGCCTCCCATGATCCTACATGTCGCCTCTTAGGACATACCTTGTAGGTCGTAGTGGTACTATTTTTTGCTTCCATTGTGGGTCCCGGCACCACACGGGCAACATTGAAATATTATTGTCATTTTGTAAAGCTATTTCTATTATTTGTGTGCTGTACATTGGAAATACTGAGTTAAAAAAACATCATAAAACAAACTCCCCAGAAAGAATGAAGCTAATCTTATGACAAACTTATTTATCATCTGATAAATCATCAGTCTCTAAATAATATGTTTTCATTCGTTCTTATCAATAAAGTAATATCAATCACTCTTTATGATCTGTGTGGTTTGCACTGACAACATGAGTATGTTGCTGAAATTAATAATACCCCACTTCAAGATGTATTGGAAGCTATCAGTTTCATCAAATATCATTCGTACCTAAAAGTGAAAGCCCATATAGGCTGACTGGATCTCTCTCTCGCGATCCCTCAGGCTGACTGAATCATCATCATCACTGAATCAATCAGTGAATAATAAGGAGTGCTATAATATCTTTCTAAAAAGGAAAATCACAGCGCCAGTGCGCAAATTCTGGTACCTGTGTGTGCATTCACTATTTTTGCTGAGTGGCTCGCCTGTGTGTTGCCGAGGTCCGCAAGGAGCAAAGAATAGTAACACTGCAACCTACAAGGCATGTCGCATGAGACGACAGAGGTAGGGGCCTAGGGAAACTACCCTAGTAAATAAAAAGCGCAGCAGAAATTGGATGTGCTGGCCTACTTGTAGGCGCATAACTGGCACAGCGTACAATCGCTCTTAGGCTCGGATCACATACAAATCACAAAGACTGGTTAAAAGTATTTGAAATGGAGCTTTCAAAAAAGAAGATGGGTGGCAGCTTTTCAGGGTTCTCGCTTCAATTTTTAACTGTCAATGCCGCCCGAGTGGTTACCGGGCCCAAATTTGGGGTGTAAAGAATAGAACCACTGTTACCTGCCACGCATGTCGTAAGAGGCGACTAAGGAGGTTTGGCTGAAATCGGATGCATGTGTCCTAAATGTATAGAAGTCTTGCTTTTAGGGGCCTACCAAACCAATGTGCAACGTATACACGTTCTTGGCAAAGATCAAACATATCACAAAGAGTGATTAAAATTGGTCGTAAAGAACGAACGCAAAGAAGAAGAACTGTCAATGCGTCTTTTATGGGTTCTATTTGAACATTTCTATGTTTTCCAATATGTTTTTAGGGATCACTATTAAAATAGAACGAACATTTTATATGGGACACAAACCAATTACCTTTGGAGTGTGAGTAAAGCAATGCATCTAAATGCCACAGAAAGGTAATTCATATTCTGAGGGTGACTTGTTTATACACAAATTAATTGCCAACTAATGCAATAGTAAATGAAATAGGTGGAATTCTTCAGAACGTTACTCAAGAGCAAATATACCTTGAAAACTGGAGCAGAAAATCTAATGAAAGAAGACAGCACAAACACACACACACATATATATATTTTACTGATGCACTATTTGCAGAATTATGAAGTCCTAAAAATTCAGAACTAACCAACCTAAGAGAAATACTATGCAAATGAAGAAGGGTATGAATATACTTCCCCTTAGAGATAGTGGAAGCAAAAACATAAAGAAAATGGTTTTACTGTTACGTACCAGACTCCACTGATTGTGAATGCTCGAGTCAGATCCCCATCATTATTTGGTGGTGTGTCCACAATTGTCAATGACAGTTTTCTTCGTGGTGTGCATCTAAATATGAAATTACAACTTAGTATTAAAACATTAGCAGCTACAAAACGCAATTGTTTTTTTCCTCTGTTGTATTTAAAGTATAGCATTATTCCACACTACACTTCCTACTACCAATACTACATTCACTAACACCATCTTAGTAAGTCATTTTTAAAACTATAAATTCTTGAGAAGAAATTATTAAAGAATACCAAAGCAGTTAGTGAAATGAGAGGCAAAGGGTTCAAGAAAGAGAGGATGCGCTAGGGAAACCTGGAGACAACTTTGCTGAAAGAGGCAAGAAATATCTGTCTCAGTTCCACGGAGGAGATTGAGCGAGTTGCCCAGGATAGAGCGGTATGGAGAAATTGCTTGCAGGTCTTATGAAACGTATAACAGTACGAGAGGAATTATTATTATTAATATTGTCCACTCTAGTTATCTCAGTGAGGGCAGTTACATGGGCACACAAACGCAACTTTGAATTTTGAGCTCAGCCTACATTGCCTATTTCACCACCCCCTGCAATCCTCCTCCATTACAGGGCTTACTTCAGTTTTCCCTAGCGTCCACACAGGGCATTGGCCTTTTAGTCTTGCAGAGAGCAGACAAATATAATGTGACCAATGAGTTTGACTTGGAAGACATCTGTGTGTTGCCGGGTCTCACAAGGGGAGAAAAGAATAGTAACACTGCGACCTACAAGACATGTCGTAAGAGGTAGGAACCTAGAGAAGCTACCCTAGTAAATAAAAAGTGCCGCTGTGCTGTGCTACTTGTAAGCACATAACTGGCACAATGTGCAATCGCTCTTAGGCTTGGATCACATACAAATCATAAGGAGTGGTTAACATGTGGTCGATATGAGTGACGCTTTCAGGCGATTTGTTGTATGGTTTCCGTATGCTGTTTCTCTGTCAATTGTACTGCATATGCACTTGTTATTTGTCGCTAATCTAGACGTCGAACAAAAGATGTACACATGCACTCCGGGATTCTGTTCGTCTGTATTGCGAACAGATCTGAGCATTTGTGATTGCTTCCACAATATTACCTTACCGCAAGGTAGCTCTCCCTCGATCCCCACCCACTTTGCCAGACTACAGAGCCACAGTCTGTTTCCTGGGCCAGCACGTGAAAGTGAGGTGGGGTCTAGGTCAGTATCCACTCACAGACTCTGGCAGACTTGTCACTCTATTTTATTAAGCCTGCTGCCCCACAAGATTATAAAGACTATGAAATGACACAGACGGATACATTTATGGGAGCAATATTTTCATCATAGAGAACACAGATGAAGTGTTTACCATTAAATTTTACCAAGAACGTTTTGTCTTCAGACTGACAATAAAATAATTAAAGGACCAACAGCAACAAACAGGGAAAAACTAGTTAAGCAAAATAAAGTATTACCTTCCTGTTGAAAGCTCACTGAGGTTGAATGCAAGGTTTGACATAGGAGAGCTTGTCAAACCAGAGAAGTATGACTTATCACCATCATCCATGCTGCTGGTATTGAAGGATCCCATGATATTCTTCAAAGGCAGTCGCACATTTTTTGGTTGACTGGCCATCATGTTAAACATCTAGTCTGCGAATAAGTTTGTTAGCCTGCCTTTCACCTATCCCATAAAGCCCTCCTCAGATATTATACATCCACCCCGCTGGAAAAAAAAAAATTGAAAATAATTTTTTTTCCAAATTTTACAATACTTTCTGTTTGTTAGCATTATCTTTAGAATAACCAATTGTTATGATTTGTTTCTATTTGAGCCACAGTATGTAAGTATATTTTGATTGTTTGACTTATTGATTGGACCATCATCATTGCACTTCAATGAGTAACCATGTGTGCTCTGATCTCTTTATTATGTAGGAAGATCTCAGCGGCAGTGCACAAACTCCTAGCACCGGCTAGTGTCCCTGATGTAATTTTGAAGATGGTAAAGCGTTTTGTAGAAATTTAATTTAAAAATTTTTTTAATGAAGTATTCCGAATATGAATATAATCTTTTCTAATTAATTTTGCCCAGGCAGCGACTTTCCAGCCTGCTCTTCCCAATTTTGAACAGCTATGGGTTATTTAATGTGCTCAGCTTGAACACCGGACCTACGCTTTATCATCCGTCTCCAATAGGACTAGGAACTCTATCTCACCTACACTTAGATCTGGGATTTCTGGAAAAATATCCTGATTGCTACTCGGGGGATCGAACCGAGTACCTTTATAACGAGAGGTGAGCACCTAACATCTACGCCACAGAGAACCCCAAAGCCAGAACTGCTACTAAGCCGCAATATTTTGTGACTTTAGGCCTAGCCCATTCAATGTCCAAGTGTGTTTGTCCTAGTTTGTCTCACTAAATTTACAATACTTTGACTTTAATATATCCTAGATAACACTTTATTTATTTATAATAAGACTCCTCATGCCTTACAGTAACAAGGAATATTTTGGCAAACATGCACAACCACTCGGCTGTCTGGTGAAATTCAGCTTTCATCAGACAGAAAAATATAACACGCTCAGGTGTTTTCTTTTCTGTTTGACCTATGATCAGTCTTGTCTTTTCCACTTGTACCTTGAGGAACATGGGGAGTTTCAGTTTTCTATCCTGTGGCAGGTGTGTTACATTTGTAGTTGTTGTTTTGATGTTGCAGGATATATGTGATATTATCTATCCATCGGGTTCTTAGTCTTTCTCTGGCTCTATGTCCATGTTGCTGGCGCAAGATCTAGTATCATTCTCATTAGATGACCGAACCATTTTATTTGTTGTCTTCTAATATGTTGGATGTATGGTATAATCTAATGGAATGTATTCAGGAGAAGTGATGAAATCAGAGATATGTCTGGTCAACCACTAGTGACAACTGTTATAAGAAAGAAAAGATGGAGAAAAAGGGGGACCCCCGAGGAAAAATGATAACTTTAAAAAAAAGGGGAAAGGGGGATAAAGGGGTTCAAGAAAGAGAGGTTTCATCAAGGGGAACCTAAACAATTTGGGGAGAGAGGCAGGAAACGGGCTCAGTTCCATGGACAGATTGAGCAGTTGTCCAATAGAGCAGATGGGAAATAAATTTTAGGGGAATTTAAATTTTTATTATTAAACTTTGTTTTTTAAATATTGAATCAAAAATAATTATATATTAAAAATTAATCCAAAACTGAAAGATAGACCCAGTGACTAGTGTACCCCCACAATGCACCTTTTTTTTGGAATGCCAACAGGTCCAGAAAAACCCCATTAGCTAAACCCTTAATTATCATAAAAACTCATTTTAAACACAAAACAAAAAAACCAAACAGTTAAAAAAAATAATACTGTTGGAAAATATATGTATGAATACTTTTGCGTTAAATATTGAAACAGAAGAGCACTTCATTGAATTAGGTCTGGGGGAACACCAAAAAAGAAACTTTTAGAGAGTGATTATTTTTAGGGATCAATTGAAACATTGGGAAAAAAGAAACTGATAGAAGGAAAACTTTAAATTTTTAAGGATAAACTGTTACAATGAGCAAAAAAGTTTTATAAACACAGGGCTAAAACTGTCCAAAAAAAAATTAAAAAAAACCCCCCCTGACAAACAAAGAAAGAATAAAAATTTTTTTTAAACATTCTGGTCAGAATGAAAAACCCAAAAAGTAGAACACTACTTGAAAATAAAATTTTAATATTTCAGTTGACTCATGAGGAATAAAATTAGTCCCCCATTCAATAGAGAAGAAAAAAAAAATTGGTTACTGAACTGAGAAAGCACTCTAAGAAAAAATGCCAACCCCCAACAGATTTTAAGGATATGCATCTGATATTTTTGACCCCTTTTAAAACCTTTTCTGTCCTCAAGCCCCAATTTATTTTGCATTGAAATTAAACTCCAAAATTTGGGGATGATTAACTTTTTTAAGGCCCACCCAAAGAGGCACAAAGAAGAACATTTTTTAAATAAAATCGCGTGAAATGAAAGATGTCTGTTTCTCGTTCTGTAAACCAGGGCCCGGGAATAGACCCAGGGAGTTTCGGGGAGGTTAAATTTTATAGACAACACCCACTCATCCCGCAAAAAAATTTATACAACAAATATTAAAACACCTCCCAGACAACATACTTAAAACTGAACTGCAACAAACGCACCAGAAGAGGAAATTTTTTTTCTGCAAAAATGGGGTTTCAACCAGTCCGACCCCTTTGCAGAGAAACTTACTGATGATATGTACCCGGTACGTATTGTATTAAAAGAATGAAACTGAAAATAGTTACATACAATTAATTTAAAAAATACAAAGAACACAGTTAAAATAATACTATAAGTGACCCCTGTTGACGTTAAAAAATGATGTTTTCTTTTAAGATAGGAGAGTGAGGTATCAACTTGATTTTGACAATAAAATCAAATTGATGATGAAGAAAAACAAAGACAAGAGTCTCAGGGTATTAGCATTTTTATGAAATGGTTGGGGTTTTTTTAACCATGAGAATTTTTTTTATAATAAAAAAGCTTTTTTAATTTTGAAGTTTTTCCTTATTTTTTAATTTTAATAAATTTTTTTCCAAATTTCAAAATTTTTAATATCTTTTTAACACACCCCATTTAAATTTTATTTCATAGATAATGAAAACAAAAAGTAAAATTTTGAGTAAAAATTGATCATTTTTAGGAAAATGTAAATTTTATTACAAATTAATGCCCACTGTGATCTACCTCAGAATTTAAAGGAAACACACTGATGGAAAAAAAACCCCTTTAACTGAAGGGCTTTTTTCAACAAGTTTTATTTTCCAATCCCTAAAAATATTAAAAATAACCCATTTTTTTAAAAAGTTATAAAAGTTTTAAATAAAAAATTTATATTAACAAGAAAATATTGACCCCCTTGAAAAATTTTACAAGAAACACCAAAAAGAAAGAATTGAAAAAAAAAAAGGAATTATTTTTGAATTATTGCAGACACAAAGAGTAACCAAACAAGACTTTTTACTTTTGATAGAAACTAAAGGGGAGATGCGGGCAATAAAGATTTTTAAAAGAGGGGTTTTTTAAAAAACCCCCTTTTTCACAAAAAAAAAAAAATAAAAAAGGAAATTCAGAAAGAATAATTTTATATTAGTATAAAATATTTAGTAGATAGCCCTTTGAAAAGCCCCGTGGGGTTTTTGAGGAGCGAAGATTAGAACCACTTTTGCTCTCTACCGCCCCCCCCGGGCCTTTAGTAAACAAACGCCCACCACTTCCTTCCCTTTTTACCTCCCAAACTGTTAGGATTATTTTTAAAATTTTTTTGTTCTACTGTTCTCCATCGTTAGGCCCGCGCTTGTTTCCTCGGGGTGGGTTATACGATGTCATATAAGAATTGGGATTTGCGTGCCTTCCTCCACCAACCCCCGCCTTTTCCCCACCTTCGAAGTTGACTAGTCATCGCCTCTCTATCAAAAAGACGAAAATTGCATGTAAAACCCAACCCCTTTTACTTTTTTCCCCCCGGCAAGTCACAAAATAAGGCAGAAAATGAAGAACTGATAAAATAAAACAAAAATCGCACAATACGTACTATTTTGGGGCAGAACCGAGGACGGGGATGGTAGGAGGCACAAAGAGAAACTTTTGGGAGAAGAGACAGACGAGAACAAAAAAAAAAAAAGATGCTGGCGCGGATAAGATACCCCTAGGAAATCTAACGAGAAGGGCCCTTTTCTTGAACCCCTTTGAAACAGGAAAGTTAAATACAGGAGAAGATATTTGGGATAGAAAAATGAAAAA
This sequence comes from Arion vulgaris, assembly GCA_020796225.1. Classification (NCBI taxonomy): domain Eukaryota; kingdom Metazoa; phylum Mollusca; class Gastropoda; order Stylommatophora; family Arionidae; genus Arion; species Arion vulgaris. Next base: position 17,236,126 of record CM036756.1, read on the forward strand.
TGAAAAAGCGGGAAGAAAAACCAAGTATTAAAGGTAAAAAAATGTTAGGTTGGTTGGGGGCATATGCCACAAACCAGGTTAAAGATGACGACTGAGAGAAAATCAGGTCAAAGAGGTGTGGTTTAAGAAGAATTTAAACTGAGGATTGTTTAAAAAAAAAAGTTAAGTGATAAAAGATTTTTTGACAAAGAAACTAATTGTCAAATAAAAAGAGGAAATATATTTTGAGCATGTAATGAGAAGAGAGGTAAAAAAAAATAGGACACCGAAAAATTTGAGCAGATAAAGACATAAAACTGAGAGAATAGGGCAGAAAAGATGATAAAAATGAAGAGAATCGTGTTCCTCGTAGATCTAGGATAAAAGAGGAAAAGTAAAGAGATTAGCGGCCCCCCAATTGAGAGACGCCGGGGGGATGAAGGCGAATGGTGAAAGAAAAAAGAGAGGAAATGAGGAAAGGGGATTGATTTTTCTTTTTATTTAGAATTTTTTGGTCTTTCCCCATTCCCAAATTTTAACATTTGTGAAGTTTGATTTTGGAACGAATAGGACATTGGTTTGGGGCCCCCTAAACGAAAGATTTCAACATTTAAAACATGCACCGTTTTACCAAACCCTTTGTTCTTTTACGGGGCGTGGCAGGTAACATGGTTCTATTTTTATATAAATTTGGGCCCCGTAACTTTTTGGGGGGTTTTCGGGATAATCAATTTAATATTTTTATGAAATTTTTTTAAAAAAAGAAATATTTTCTGGGGAAAAATGACGGATGGAAACTTGATCTAGTGCCACCCCAAAAGGGTTTATAAACAGATTTAATGAAAAAAAATTTGGAAAAATTTTACATTCAAGGGACCCGGATAAAAATTAAAACATTTTAAGTAACCAGAATTTATGTTACAGACGAATGGTGGAATCAGAAAATAAAAAGTAATGCAGTTTTAAAGTACAGAATACATAAAAAAAAAATAAACGAACAGATGAAAATTTTATATTTAAGAGACCCCAAATAAGGTAATAAAACTTCCATAATGATTACCCCCCTAGAAGAAGAGAGAGCCCCCCAACTCCAAAAAATTCAAACCCCAACCCAGCAAAATTTTTAAGAGTTCACAAAAAAAAAAGATTTTTGTTATTTTAGGGATTTTGTTTTAAAATTTGTTTTGGGATTTGATTTGTTTGTGAGTGGACCCGAAGGAGGATTTTTGATTAAGGCACAAATGTAAAGATTTCCCCAACTATTTTTTGGGTTACAGGGGGGACAGAATTTTGGAAGTTCCCAAACCCCCTTTGCCCAAAATTCCAGAGTTTTTTTGGGCATGTCCAGTGGGCTGGGTGTGCAATAGGGGCTTAGGGAAATACGGGTTTACTGTATTTTTTCCAGCCACGTTTGTTTTGAAGACTTTTTCACATGGACCGAAAAAACCCCCCATTTTATCATTTTCCGCGGTGTGCAAAATAATGGAAAAACAGGCAAAAGCCCAGTGCCCGTTTCCAAAACCAATAAACCAATTTTTATGTGAAAGGCCACCTTTCAAGGAACTAATTGGTTTCGGGAGCCCAGGTTGGGACCCGATCTGTTTCGATGATCGAGCGATTTGTTTTGAGAATGTTTTGTTTTTAAGGATTTTGGCCCCTATGGAACCACCCCATTTCTTTTTTTAGATTTTCCTCATGCTCTATATTTTATAGGTATATTTTAATTTTATATGAGCCCTATATTTATTTGTTTTATTGTTTTCTTTTTTTTCCAAATTTCTAGTTTTTCTTTTTTTATTACTTTTGTTTTTTATCAATATTTTATTCATTTTAATTGAAATTTTGTAAAAGTCTATATGGTTTTCCCGACATTTACTTTGTTCATTGTTTTTGATAAAGATTTTGTCGAACGTTGCTGTATTGTCTTTTTTTTTTGAAAAACACAGTATTTTGTTATTACTTTTTTCGCATTCATATACGAGTTTCCCTTTTTTCCTATAAGAACATGAATTTTTTAAATAGGAAATTTTCAAAAAACAGCAAAAAATTTTATTTTAAATCCGTTTTTTCTAGATTTTTAATTAAATTAGACATTTTCATTTTTGCAAGTGCAAATTAAAAACAAAATGATTTTGTTTTATTAGAATAAGGGAAAGGCAGAACCAAGATCCTTTCCCCAGTCGTCTTTTGGTGTTTTTTCACGATTTTCGGCAAACAATGACCTTTTCAAGGGGGAAAGTAGGGGGCAAAGGATGCAAAATGCGGTACGCCTCATTTATGTGATATAGAGTTTAAACACCGAACGAGTCCGAGAGGATTTTGTTTAACATCCCGATATTGCTCCGTGAAGAGAAAAGAGGATACAACAACCACATTGAAAAAATTTGGGAAGGCGATCGAGGACAGAGCAGATAAAAATGCAAAAGAATGACGCGATCGATAAATAATGACTTAGAAAAAAAAGTTAAAGGGGAGAAAAAAAAAAAATTTTTAAAAAGAAGGAAAAATAAAAATTAAAACAAAAATAATAATATAAGAAAAATAATTTAGAATCCAGTCAATGGACTAAAAAAAACCAAAAAGAATTAAATACTTGGGAAAATTGGAAGATAGATAGAGAGATAGGGGCAGATAAAAAAAGAAATGCAACTACCAGCTAGCCCCCATTGTTACACCAAAAATTTCACAGCAGCAAAAAGATGATAAACAGATTTTTATATTTTTGGTTAAGAGCCAAACAGGGACTTGGAGCAAAGCAGTAAAAATAATTAATGGGGAAAGGGTTTTTCCTAAAAACCCAAACAAACAAGAAAAGACAGAATCAAAATCACATAAGAAAAGAAAGTTACAAACGGTTTTGAATTAAAAGATAAGAAAGAATGAATTTAAACTTAATAAGAATGCACCCAAACCCAAATGGGGTTTTCACAACAAAACATGGGGAAAGAACAAAGAAGCCCAGAAAGATGTGGGTTTAGGCAAGAACTTTGAAAAAAAGGATAAAATAGAAACCAGAAAAAAGGCAAGACAAAAAAAAAAGAATGGGCAATTTAAGGTAGAGAAAAGAAGAAAGAGAAAAAAGAGTTAGGTGGAATATGAATTTTTTTATTTTAAATAGATGAAACTTTTTTTATGATTCTCAAGGAATTTTAAAGCCCTTTCTTTGAAAACGTACAAAAAAAACTTATAGTTTAAAAAATACAAAAAAAAATAAAGTTTTTTGCCCAAAAGGCTTTTTAAAAACGACAAAAAGATGAAATTATAGAAAACTTACAAAGGACGATAAGGGAAAATGAAAATGTATTAAGAACTGGGAAAAAAACGAATAACGAAAAGAGGAAAAAAAATTAGAAGGAAAAAGAGAAACATAAATCAAGGAAAAAAAAATTTATATATATGAAGAAAAACATATAGATTACAAAAATAAAAGAAAGGGAAAAAATTAATGGTTTGAGTCCAAATACTGGTAAAAAACAAAAAAATTTTTCCCAGAAAAACGATACGTTTTCAGGGGAAATGAGATGGCTGTGCCCTGACATCAAACCCGGGAAGGGCCATACATTGAAATGGTAGCTACAGGGGTCAAACTTGGCGATATCCCCTTTTCCCCCCGGAAAAGGGGCCCGGGGGGGCACCCAGAACAGATAAAAGTTCGGGAAAAAAAGAAATAAACTTTAAAGTTTGCCCCGTGTTTAATTGAGGGGAAGATGTCATCAAATACCCAAAACCCCACCCGATCTAAGACATCTATCTTTAATACCCAAAGACTGACCGATTTTAAATCTGATCATCATTTTTCTTTTTTTCTCGAACCTGTGCCCAAAGGTCAGGCGAAGAGATTTAAAACGGCCCAGTATCGCTTCGAGATAGTCTTTCGGCCTCTTTATCCTGAGGTCCATCTTTGGGTGGGGCCCTTTTTGTTTTGCCCCTTTTAGGAGCAGATTGTTTTTGAGCGATGTCTGATGGAATCGCTTACTGCCCGAACCATTTAATTTGGTTTCTTGAAGCAGTCCCGATGTTGACCCATTTTTTTCCCCACGCCTCATTTCAACGGTCTTCTTTTAAAACCACACCCTCAAATTTCACCTGGGATATTTTTTTTCCCGTTGTGCGCCCAGGTTTGCATGGAAACAAAAATGGGAGAAAGATTGTGTTGCATTGTTTTTTTGTTCATGGGGTACTTTTTGCATTTTAAAATTGGCCCCATTTTTTTACTTTGATTTGTTTTGTTGATCTGTGTTGAATTTTGGGTTATTCTTCCATTTGGGAAAAAATGCTCCCCGGATGAAATTTTTTTTTGATTTAGTAGATGATTACGAGGAGATGTTGGAGTGTTTTTCTCTAAAAATTTTCCCATTATTTTGTTTTGTCGAGTTTTTTCGCGTTGTTTTCCCACACCCAACGGAGTCTGTTAGTGGGGAGCTGTTCTTCTGTTGATAGAGCCGATCGTTGCAAAAAAAATTTTTTTAAGAGTTCGGGGGTTGTTTTTCGCGGTGGTGATTTTTTTACAAAGGGGTAAATACGTCCACATTTGAGAAGATATGACTACAGATGAACGCCGCTAAAAACCACGGTTTTGTGTTTCAATCGGGGCTTTTTTGTTGTTGTCATGTTCACTAGTATACTTTTGACTTTTAATTTTTGGGACCAAAAGTTTCCAAACAACGAGGTGAGTTTGTTAAACAATTAGGGGGTATTTTAAAAAATATGTTTTTTTTTCAACTTAAAAGGGATGGGAAAAAAATTTTGTTTTGCGCTGAACTGAATATTTTTATGCATGCTGTATGTTTGCTTCCAGTAAAGGGTTTTTTTAATTTTGGTTGGGAATTGTTTGTCCCAATCTATCTATAGCATCTTTTTAATGAAACATCTTTTACCCGACATCGCTAATTGTTTTTCATCCAGTATTACATCTGTTTTAGTTTGTGTTGAGAAATGAAAATTTTCCTGTTTTCCTTTTTTTTGGCCCTTTTTTGAAGATGAGTTTAAAAAAGAGGTTTTTTAACCCCCGTTTTAACCAAATTTTTTATTAATTGTGTTTTGTGGTGCATACCGTTTTTATAAGCTCAAGCTTTCTCATCAGATTCAGTTTTTTTACTATTTTAAAACTTTAGGGAAACATTTTTTTTAAAAAGAAGGGATTTAAAGTTAAACAAATATATATTTTTTTTAATGAATTTTTTTTTTGAAGAGAGATTGGGGTTCCTAAATTCATTGATAAAAATTTTACTGATGGGTAAAATTATGATCAAAATTAGGGACCTTTAAGATAAAGTTTTCCCAAAAACACAGAAAACACGACATTTGGCTAAAACCTTTGGGGGGACAAAAAAAGAAAAGTTAAAATTTTAAAGCACTTGTCTCGTTGTTCTAATAAAAACCCTTTAACTTGAGACCCCAAAAACCCCAAAGGGTTCACCAACTTTAAGTTTATATTTCCTTTCAGAGGTGTAAAAAAAAATCCGTTTTTTCTGGAAAAAACATTTATGAATAAATAAAATTCTGAATTTAACGACATATATATTGTTTGGGCGGTCTGACTTTTTATTGGCAGACATTTTTTGAAAAATGGTTTTTGGTTTAAAAAAATTTTTAATTTAAAAAATAAAAATACACGTTATACTTTTTTTGGGGCCGGCCCCCACTCCCCCCCAAGACGACTACGATTGACAGTAAAGATGCAGAATGTTTTAATTTAAAAACTTTAAATATTATTTAAAATGGGAAAATGTTCGCCGTCAAGATTTGAAATGTTTAGGCAACCCAAAGGGATTTCTATTTTCCCCAACCTTTTTACCGCGACGTCTGGAAAGGGAAAAACCCATTTCGATTCGCTAAAAATTTGGGAACTCATAAATATACTTTAAAGTTTTAAAAAACGAAATTTTTTAAGAGATTGAAACAAAAACCAAACATCAAAATTAAAGAAGATATTAGGAAAGTAAAGGAAATTTTTAAACACTAAAACTTGGTTTAAGAATTAAAAAGAATTAAATTAGTAATAGTTTAAAATGTTGTTTGATAAGATATTCTTCTTGAGTCTTTTTTTTAGGCTTTGCCCAACTTTAATCACTTTGAATGTTTGATTCAAGAAGGATAATGCCATTTTTTTTAGGCCCAAAGCAAGAGTAGACTTCAAGGAAAAGCATCCGATTTTTTTAACCCTTTTACCCCAGCGTTTACGAACGTCATGGTGGGGGAAAGTTTTCTTTTTTTTTAACCCCCAAATTGGGTCCCAAACCCACTTAAGTAAATCAATCATCATTCGCTTCAAAAAAATTTTGGGGGCTGTGTTTGATTCCATTTATTCTTTTTAATAATTAAATAAATATAATTAAAATTAAAATTTTAGAATTATAATTGAAAAATTTTTAAAGTTTAAAATTATGTCAGGTGGGAATATTAGTCTTTTTTGGGCCGTTTTACACCAAACACTTTTTTTTTTTGATTTTTAAAAGGGGGATTTTAAAATTTTTGGGTTTGGAGGTTTAAACGAAGATTTAAAGGGGAATTTTCCTATTTGAACCCCTTTAGTTTCGACATACGGTAACAGGTTCTTTTTCCCTTTTTAAATCTTTTCACGTTTTAATTTACTGTGGACCCAAACCCAGAAGTTGGCTGTGGTTTCCCCCAAAGCTTTTTTTGGGTGATGGGGGGCCATGTTGGTTTCGCCCAAAAGAAGAAAGTTTTGCGGGATATGTCTTGTCTGCCCGGACACTGGCAGAGAGCTGTTTGACTGCCCCGGGTCTGTAAAGGTTTGAGTCCAGGTCCGCGGGGCAAATAAAGACCGCTTTCTGTTGGGTTTTTGAGGAGTTTTTTTCCAAATCCCCCCCGTGTTTGTTTTCCAGTTATGCAGTTTTTTCTGTATAGGGTTTTGCCCCTCGGAAAGGGGTTTGGGGAAATTTGTTTTGGCACGCCCCTTTAGCAAGACATCAGCATTTCCTTGCCTGAAAGACAGTGAGATAACACTGAATGAATTCCCCCCTTTCTGAAAGCTAAAATTTCCCTTTTTGGAGTTTTGACTGGGGGTTTTGGATTTATCCAGGGCTTGAAGCTGAAATGATCGAAATCCATTTTGTTTGGGAGGGCCATTTTATTCATGTGCTGGCTGCCACCGAAGGGGCATATTCTGTTTTGAGGGGGAAATATTTTTCCCAGGGGAGCCCAGAACATGGTAGATTTGAATACATTTGTCCAATTAGGGCCCCATTGGGACCACGGAAATTCTTATCCAGCTGTTTTCGGAAACATGAATGAGAGTTCCATGAGCTTTTCACCGACGGGCCCAGGCCCAAAGGGGGTGGAGATGAGAAGTTTATGGACTGAGTCGGTCCCCTGTCAAAAACCCCTTCGGGAAAGGAATTTATGAAAAGTTCCAAAGACTTTCTTTTTTTGCGGGGTTTTAGCCCACGCTTAGTCTGTTCTGTTCCCTTTTTTCCCCAGGGGAAGGGGGGCACTTTGACCCTTTTCAGGTGAATCATTTTTTTCCCTTCTTCTTCCCGGCGGGGAGGGTCCTTTCCTTTTCCCAAAATTGGTAGATTTCATGGCCCTTTAGCAAAGACACCTTTTTGGTTTTTTTCCAGATCGATTTGTTTGAAGGGGGTGTAAATTCCAGCCGAATGATACGGGGCGGTTAACTGCACCAGGTACCCCTGACTCAGGATTAATATCAGCCCCGGGTTTCCCCGCCAGTTTCCCCACACCTTGTTTCTCAGCCTTCTGTTTATTTCCATTATGTGGCTTGTCAGACACGTCGGTTTAATCCCCAAAAAGGGGGGAATGGGAAGGGGGGAAAATCACGAAATTTCAGTCTAAGGCTTTTTTGGAGGAAAAAGGGCCCCAAAGTTTTTCCCGTTTATTTAAATTTTTTTATTTGCCCCAATTTAACCCGTCCACCGGCCGAGAAAGATAGGACCCAGAATTTGAGGTACCACACACAGATATAGCATGGAGAGGGGATCGTTGGGGCAGATTTTTGGGGAGACTTAAAATACCGGGAAAAGCAAGGGGGACAGACAACGGGATTTCTGTCATTTGAATCACCGTGCACCCACCCAAATTTTACAGATGTTTGCCCATGGAAAAAAGCCCTTTATCCACAGCATTCTATTTGTTTCCCATCGAAGGGAAGAAACCTTTTTTTCCGACTTTGCCTTCTAAATGCCCAACACGTGAGGGTTTTTTCAAGCTTTTTTGCCCCCCAAAGGTTGCCACTTTATCCATGGCCGGCCCTGTCTGGGGATCCAGTTTATGGTTGATTAAAACCACTGAGCAAATATTTTAAGTTTTAAAAAAGAAATTATAGGTTTATTTGATTTTTTGTTTTTCCACTTTGAAAAGGGGTGGTTTGGGGATTTTTCCAGATGTCGGGGACTTTTTCCTGCCCAACATTTTTAAAAAATCAGAGAAGGCTCTGCAATTGGGCCTATTTGTTTTGGCTGCGTTGATACCCACTTCCCGGCCTTTTTCATTGAGCCAGGTTCAGCCCCAGGGATGTCACTCTCAGGGGTTTACTTGTTGCTTTTGAATGACAATCTCACTTCTGACTTCTTTCCCTGCCCCGACTTATTGGCATGAGCTTTTTTTGTAAATAAAACAGGGGCTGCTCCTTTTTAGGGTTTTCTTGCTGGAGAACTGTTTTCCTCAGAAAAGGGGGCACCCCAGGCCGGGCCCCAATTTTAATCTTTTTTCCCTGTTCAAAACCCTTTTTTTTAATTTTTCCGCCCCAAAAAACCCATTTGTTCCCCTGGGTAAAGTTCCATTGTTTTTGGAAAAAATTTTTGGGGAGAATTCATCTTGGGGTTTAATATTGTAGTTTTTTTCTGATAGTTTTTTATTTAAAAAGGTTTATTGAATGAACGGATCTCGTCCACTTTTCCTGATTGATTAACTTTACAGCTTTTTAGTTTTAAAAGTTCACCCTTTTTTTTAAAAATGGGGGAGAGTTTTAAGTTCCTCCTTTTTAATGTTATTAAGGGGCCCCTGGTCATGGCCACTCAATCTGGTCGCAGACCCCCTTTGGGGTTTTCCTGTGAATGTGTTGGCCCCAAAAACCAGACTGGGGGGTTTTTTGGGGGCCCCCGCGGAGTTAAAAAGGGGAGATCACTGGGGGGTTTAGTGGGAGATTTCTGCCATTCTTCAAGGGTTTTTACCTAGGGGCTAGGTTCAAGCCCCAGCTTGGGGTGGCTGGGGCTCCATTAAAGTTTTCATCGAACTTTGAAGCTTCCAGCTCGTTGAATGGGGTGGAAAATTGTAAGGCCTTTGTGTTTTTATAAGGAGGGCAGCATGAATTTGTGCTCACGATTGACCGGGCAACTGCCGTTTGGTTAAAACAGGGTTTCTACTCCCCCCTTTTGTCTATTTTCTATCCGACAAAGGCCCCAAAACCTCAATGCTGAACTATTTCCGGATTGGGCGTCTTGAAAAGAGATGTCAACTTTTTGGGCCCCACGCCCTTTTTAGTTTTTTTTTGTTGGTTTCCCTTTTCACCATTGAAATTAGGGTGGTTTTTCCTTTCTGCCAGTAGTAATACCCTGTCCTCCCCGGCTTTTAAAATCAACAGGGCGCCAGGAGGTACCCCCGAGGCAGGGGGCGGGGCCCACCCCACCCGGGCCCCTGGGGAAAAGAATAAAAACCGGGGCCCTTTGAGTTGTTGGTAAATTTCCCCCCCCTTTTAAATGGCGGGGAAAATCCGCTTTGAGACATTTTTTTGGGGGTTCTCAGAAGTGCAGTCCGCTGACGGATCTGTCCTTTCCCCGGTTTTCATCGTTTATCAGATGATTCAGTTCTTTTCCGGGCTACTAACCCCGGCTTTTTGCAGGGTGTGCCCTGGGCACGAGTTTAACCCCTTTTCCTAAGGGAAAAAGGCAAAAAGAAAGACAAAAAAAAGGATGTCCCCCTCAAGAGAGAGAGGACAAGTGCTATTTTCCCCAAACGGGGGTGTTGGAGACATTTCCACCCCCTGGGTTTTGCACTGCCCATGACCCCCTCCTGCCCCCCCCCTTTTTCGGGTTTTTACCAGTCTGTTCGGCTTGTAGACCCGCCAGGGAGACTCCCCGACATAGCCTGAAGGATCCTAAAAACCAAACCCCCAACCCGATAAGAGGAAAAGGGGGAAGTGGTTCCATCTTTTCACTCCAAAGGGGCCCCAACCCCTGGGGAAAGGGTTATGTGTTTTCCCTCTACCACGCCATGATTAAATTATAATGATTTTTTAATATAATGAATAATTGGGGAAATAATTAATGATTATTTAAAGAATTTCCAAACTCAAATGTCTTTTACAAATTTTAAAAAAAGAAACTAATCAAAACTTAGTTTTAAAACTTTTTATTGTCTATGAGTCAAAAACTCCCCTTTAAAATTTATTTAAAAAAATAAAACATTAAAAAAAATGCCCAAGCCAAACCAAATACATAATTTAAAAGAAAAAAATTTTTAAAGCCCTACACCAACCACACATAGTCACTACGTCACACACACGCCCCCCGAATAGTTGGATTCCCTAAGAAAAAAGATGATTTTTACTGTTAAAAGAATTGGAATCGCCAGAAGATATTGTTTTGAGATGTTCCTTTTAACTTGGGAAAGGAAAAGTCAAAAGGGGAAAAGGATATGGTGGGGGAAAATGTCCTTTAAACCCCCCGCTCTGTTTGTCTACTTTTGGGACAGCATTGTCGTGAAGGGCCAAGTTTTTTTGCAACACGAAACCCTTTTCCTGAGTTTTTTTTTTATTTTTTCCAATAAACAAAAAATAGCCAATTCCAAAAATTTTAATCCGGGGTCCCGGCACAAACCTTTTTCCCGGCGACAGTTTAATTTTTTGGGGGGGGTTTTTTTGCCTGATCCCGACCGGGGGTTTTAGGGTTTAATGAGCACCCAGACTTCGCCCGGACCCGGAGATAAAGCACGCTTTTTCGTCATATCGCATCAGGGTTCTGAAAGCCTGATGTCGGGGATGCTTTCCGTGTCGTGCAGGGACCCATCTTCACAAAACCTTTTTATACCCCAGCAATAAATTTAATAATGAACTTCCAAAATTTCGCATTGGGAAACTTTTTTGGGTGCGCGAGAATGAACAGGCCCCCGGCTTGGTGTTTCACCACTGCTGATTTGGGCGCCGCGATGATCATGGGTCACCCGATTTTCGCAACAACCGCCCACCTTAACAGACCATCCCAAAAGGCGCCCCTAACCGCCTTTTTTCTATGCGTCGATAAAACAACCGCTGCAAGAATTCAATCCGCCTTTTTTTAACCGGTTTGGGAGCGCCATTTGATAATGTTGGGACAATATTCCGACACTGAATTACTGTCCTGAAAACATTACAATTTCTTTTTTTCTGAATCGTAATTGCCCCCCAAACAAAAGTTTATTGGGGGCATTTCTTTTAATGCCCCCTTATGATTAATATAAATATGTCCAAATTAAATTTAAAAAAAACCCCCCCCTTCCTTTAATCTTCAATTTTTCCCTTTAAAATTTTTCCATGACTTTGTTTCTCCAAAAAACCAAAGTACTTTCTTATTCCACACTAACTAACTGTGTTTGGTTTCATTCATTCTGTCAACCACTTTTTATGATAAGACATTGGGGAGTGTCACCCACTAACATGTCCGGAAAGCCATCAGTTTAGGGACCCAAATTTAGTGAATTTAAAAATTTTCTTCCCCATTTTTATTATATCACTAATTCCGCTCACCTTTCCTGAGCACATTTGCATACCTAGCGATCATTTTTAAAACCATCCTTAAAAAAATATTTTTGAGCTAAAAAGTTCAAAACATGGTTTTCCATTGTCGGGGGGCGGAAACCCAAACATAAGAAACGTCACTATTTTTGGGCTTGAGTTTACTTATTATTTTTTTTTTCCTTTTTTTCCCAATTTTGTTTGCCTTGCCCCAAGATAAAAAAGGTTTTTTGAGGGTTTTGGGGAAGAAAATTTTTTTCGATCCACCTTTTAACACCTTTTTCTTTCGTTTAAAAAAATCAGTGAATATTCGACAAAAACAAAGCAAAGAAGAGCTTTTTAAAAAAAACGCTGATGAAGGTTGATTGGGATGTTGTATGCCGTTGGGGCATTAAGGAACAACCCTTTTGACGGGGGGAAAAAAAGGCAGGGCCCAAAGGAAAATGGGGAATAATTAAGAAAGAGAGTGAAAGATTGTGGCCTGAAAAAAGCAATTTAAAAAAAAACAGCAATGGAAATTCAGTTTTAGCCCAAACGAAGAAAAATGTAGAAATTTTTCATGAGGAGGAAAGGGGAAATTGATAGAATATTTAAAAAAAACGAAAGGGCCATAATTATTGTTAACCATTTTTGGGCTTAAAAAAATTTTGTGTTTTCCTCTCTCCCAGGTTTTGAGCTATTTATTGTTTTCAGGGGGGAGAACCAAACCCCATGACATAGTTTTTTTTACGGCACAACCAACAAGGAGACTTTTTTCCCCCTTGCGATCCAGTGTCTGGGGCACTACGACAGCAGTTTTCCAAGCTGATTTAGACCCGACCCGGGAATTTTTTGGAAAAAAGAAATTTCCCGGGAAATCAACCATGAGTTTTATTTTTTAATTTTACTTTTCAGGGGGTTTTCAATCCCCATGGGGGATCAGTGTTGAATTGTTTTCAAGGGAACAGAAAGAGGGAGGATCGTGATCAAACCAGCTACTGATCCCACCTTGTCCTTATATTTTTACACATGGCTCCAATACAAAATTTTTTTTTTAATTTATTTTTTATTTCCCTTTTTCAGATTAAACATTGACCCTCGCAGAACCCCAAAAGTGGTACTTAAGTGGGGGTTTTTTAAACATACAGTTATTTGTCTGTAGAAAAGCATCCTGGGATAAATGCATACAGCATGCGTATTGGGGGATTTTAAAGCTGAAGGGTCATGGAATTTTGGGTTCCATACTTTTAAAATCAGACCAGCCCATTTAGACTAAAAACTTGAATGTAAAGAGATTTAAGGGTTTTTAATTTTCTAATACAGATACAAAAGGGGTTTAACTGGTTGAAAGAAATTTTTAACAGCATAAAGGAATGGGAGACTGATATGACCAATGCCACTGAAACAATTTTTTAAATGAACTGTGCCTTTAAGAATCAAAGAAGTAAGTATTTGGTTTTATTTTTTCTTTTTTTTACCCTTTCCCTTTTTTTTAAAAATTACATTCTATGATATTCTAATTTCTTCTAATATTATCTTTTTCTTGCACATTATTTTCTCAAAAATGTAAATTTTTAAATGATACGATTTTTTTACTATAGAAAATTTAAAGAAGAATTGGGGAACGTATCCCCCTAATATTGTGAAAAAAGCCCGCAGACAAGAACAAGATTTTATTTAAGAAGAGAATTTAGAAACAGGGATGTGGTTCATGATTAGGTGCTTGTAAAAAATTAAAAACTTAGATCCAAAAAATACTTCCCCCTTTTTTTCTGACATTTTGGAAAATAAAAAATCTTGTTTTTTAAAAGAAAGCTTTAATTTTGGGTTTATAAAGACTGTCTGAAAAATTTTTTTACGTGTTGAAATTTTATATAAAAAAAACAAATTTTCAAAAATGTTTAAAATTAAAACACCTTTTTTCAATGTTTATAATGTAAAAATCCTTCTATAATTGGCAAATTATTTTGTCATTTACAGCAGTAGTGACTATCATAATGGAATTTTCAAAATAGCGATCAATCAGATAGACCCAGTTATAGACGCCAAGGGGAAACAGGTGAACTTTTCCAGAGAAATAATAAACAAAAAAAAAAAAATAAAATTAAAGATATGGATAAAAAAAGGAGGTATGAAAATTTTTAATTTTAGATAAAGTTATTTAAAAAAAATTTTTTTTTATAAAAACATAGATTGTTTTTTTTTATAAATAAAGATTTAGGTTTCATTGAAAACAATTTTTAATTTGTTTTATTAATTAATTTTTTCCAAAATCGAAATTACAACTTTCTTTTTTTCACCCCCTTTATTTTTAAACCCCACACCCCATTTTTCTACTTTTTCCGCCCCGGGGTCCACCCTTTTTTTGGGGGTCCATTCAAAGAAAGTTTGGAAATTAGTCTTTGCCAAAATTGATGCATCTCTTTTTGGGTGATGGTGTTTTGACACTGGGAGTTCTTTGGGTTTGAAAAAAATGGCCGAACATGGGACTTTCAGACAAGGATGGGAATGGGAAAACCCCAAAATGTTGGGGTTTTGTCATTCCGATTCTGCTCCATTTTGAAAGTTGGGGAAAAACAGTTTTTGGGGATATATTCATCTTTTTTGATCGAGGGCTGATTTTGAATTGAAGGGGTTTTAAACAAATTTTATTCATTAAAAAGAAACATTACAAAAAAAGAACAGAATCTTTTTACACAGTTACCTCTCACCCGATGACAAAAAATCATTATCTTCAGCTTAGGACAGAAAACACACTAATCACAAACTACAACTGTTTAATCCCCACTGTTTCCCTTTTACAATTTTAAAAACCAAGAAATGTCCCAAGACTCCCAGGACCCACTCGAAAGGAATGCACCCAAAAAACAACATTTTTTTTTTCACCGTTTTAAACCCCTTTTAATCACCGGGTATGATTTGATTTTCAAGAACGATACGCACATTTTTGTACCCTAACACATAGATTTAAAATTTTTGGGGAAAAACCGATTTAGAAACTTTAGCCGAGAATGGGGGGAAAAAGATTTTTACACCCCCAAATTTGGGCCCCCAAACTGGGATAAGATAAAATAAAGGCACCAAAAGAAAAAAACAGAAAGCAACTACATATAAGAAACATCTGATGGATAACATTGTGAATTTAAGAAAAAGGGAATAATGGGATTATTTGGTTGACGGTATTTGTGGTATTAGTTCATGTTAATATATATATATATATATATATATATATATTTAAATTTTATATATATATATATAGAATATTAAAAAAAAAAGGGAAACCCTTTCATACTGTGGGATAATAATAAAAAGTGTTAGCCTGTTTTTCAGACATCGGGACTGTTTGGGGGATGGGGCACACGCCGCGCCCATTTTCCCAAAATGTTAAAAGTTTAGGCTGGGGGGGCCCGAGAGCCGGGGTCAGGGGAAAAATTTAAAGATTCAGGGGTGGGAACCCCGACCACCAGCTTTTGGGGGACACAAAAATTACCTTTCAGGCCCCAAAGTTTAAAATATATATATTTTTAAAATATATAATATATATATATATATATATATATATATATATATATATATATATATATATATATATATATATATATATATATATATATATATATATATAAATTTTATTTTAAAAGTTTTGTGATGAAAACTTTAAAGGTCCTTTTTTTAAGATTACCAAAATAGGGAGGTGGAAATGCACACACATCAGTGAAAAAATAACAACAGCATTGACAGCAGACTTTTGACCCGAGAAAAGGGCAGGATTTTATTGTGAAAACACTACTTTTTAGGGGAATTTTTGTTTCAGCTTTAATTGAAGGCTGAGGGCTTAGCGGGAGAGAGCCCATTTTTAAAAGAATAGATATGGTTTGGGTAGAAATTGATAAATGGCAGCTTTGATCACAGCCATGAGAGTTTGAGGTCAGGGGAGGCAAAAATTTTTGTCTTAAGGTACAAACACAAGAAACCCTTTTGGGGCCCATAACCACTTTTAACCACCATTTACGGCCAAGAATTTTATGTCGCCCTTTTTTAACCCCTTGCCCCACCCGAGTTTTTTATTAGGTAGCTTAGGTCCCCATGCGCCCATAAGCCGAGGGAGGAAGAGCCGCAAATGGGCTTTGAGTACCCCAAAAAAATTTTTTTCCTTATCTTGCTTTTGGGTTATCATTTATTTGATGCAGGATATATTTTGTTATTCAGGGTATTTTTGGTGAGGACCGAAGCATGGGACCATCAGAATTTTAAACGCATGATTACGGCCCTTATGGGTTAAAACGGCCCCGGAGGTAATTTGCCGAGAAAGGACGCCTGGGGAGGATCCCAGAAAAGAAATCAACCCCAAAGGAAGATGCGCCCGGGGGGCAGGGAAAAAACGCGATTACACTACAACCGCCTCAACCAAACACTAATTCAAAAGGCAAACCCCATCAACAAAACCCCACTTCAAAAAAAAGAAACACACCCCAATCACGAACAGAGAAGACGGGGAAATAAAGGCAAGATCGAAAAAAATGGGGGGAACTTTTGAAAAAAAAATGAGGCCAGGGGGCCCCAAAAAGGGGCGATCCAAGAAAAACATCTACCAGCACGCACAGATTCTCCATTTGAGGCTGGAAACTTCAGGCAAGACAGGGAAGACCACCCGGGGGAGTATGACGCCGCAAAACAGGGTTTTCAGCCGGGGAAAGACCCCCAATCAACGAAAACTAAAACCCAAAAACCCCAAAGGAAATTCCCCGAATATATTTACCCCCAAAAAAATTTACCATTTAAAAAAAACCAAAAAAGAAAATGGAAAGTTGGGGATTTCAAAAATTTTCCCGGGGGACTTGACCAAAATAAAAAGGGGAAAAGAGAAGACTTTATCAAAACAGCTTGTTCTCAAAAAAACCCGTGACACCTCTATTTTTTCCCCCACCTTGGGGAACAACCAGCAACCAGACCCAGATTAGCGATGAAATGTTTAAAAATTAAAGTCCGGTTAACAATTAGGAAAAAAACCATAAAACCCAAAGGGGCAGAGAACACCCGGGAACATCACCCCAGCGGAACTATAAAAACAAATTAATATTTCCCTCACATAAAAAAGATAAGAAAATGAAAAAAAATAAAACCCTTAAACGAAACCCCAAAAATTTTAAAGTTTTTAACAGCAAAACAAATAAAAAGGAAGAAGAAACTTTTCCCCAAATAAACCACGTTTTTAAATCAATACAAAGAGAAAAAATGGAAGCAGACTCACAGAAAAATTTACCCCCCAAAAAAGACAAAAGGGTATATTTTTCAAAGAAAAAAAAGAAAGCATGAGAGACATGGCATGAAAAAAAGCCTTTAAACTAAGAAAGACACTAAAAAAGGAACCCCCACAAAACCCAAAGGTGAAGGACAGAAGGGGCCAAAAAAAGGTAACACAGACAAGGATTTTACCGCAGAAGCAGCAGACCTATTAGCAGAACTACAATGAAAGTCAGGTCCAAATTCAAAGGCAAGAAAAAAGGAAATTAAAAAAAGCGAAATTTTAAAGTCTTTACTTACAATCCCAAAGACAGCATGACAGAACGCAGGAGCTAGAAGACCAAAAAAAAGCTAAAAGGGGAAAAAGGCACCTGGGGGCGATGGAATTACAATGAATTTAAACACCTTTGGGCCTCTTTGGGAAAGGTTTTTCCTTTTCACCAGGTGGAAAAAAGGTAAGTTCCATCAACTGAAGGGGGCACAATCTACCCCATCTTTAAACCAAAGACAAAAACCCCAAAGGTATAACCATCACCAATTAAAAAATTTAAAAAGAGATTTAAAGGTACCTAAAAAAATTTTATTGTCACCCCCGCCGTGAAGACAAAAAAGAAGCACAGAGGACCAACTGGCTTACATCACCCAGGGCATTGAAAACGCCTTTAGGAAAGAAAGAAAGAACAGCCATATTTTTTACCTCCCGGCATTTGATGGGGATCATTTTTGGTAAAGACCAACAAAAGGGGTTTCCCCCAACATGTTTTCCTGACGAAACCCCCCCGACAGCCAGAGAAAAATAGACAACCACCCCCAAGACAAAAATGAAGGGAAGAGTTTTTAAGGGGGTTTTTGCACCAAGTTCCAAATAATAAATGAATCACCAAATGTCCCAGGGTCTCAAAAAACCTAAAGCAGAGGAAAATTCTAACTGGGAACCCGAACAACTAAAAAAAACATATTTTTACAAAACAGTAAAAAATGAGAACGGGCAAAAGTGGGGCCTAAAATTAACCACAAAAAACCACAGCTTGTTTCCCCTCCCACCCAAGGGAAAAAAAATCATCAATTTTGAATAAAAAACCCAAAAGTAACCCACTTTTTTTGGGGAATCACCGAAAGATTCCTGGGGAAAAAGAAAAACAAAGAAAAACTAAAAGATTCGGATGAAGAAAACTGACGCCCTGGGAATTAAAATTAAAAAGGTTACGGGGAGTTGACCCCTGGGAAAATGGTCATTGGGGCAAAGGAAACAAAAAAACCAACAAACAGACAAGGACAAAACATTTAAAAAAATTGGGGGTGAAAGCACCTATTTAGAAATGGAAAACTGCATAGAGCCTCAGAACTTCAAAAAAATTTTAAAAAACCAAGTTTGAAAATAAACGCTGAAAGAACACCTCACAAAAAATTTTAAGAGAAAACAAAAAAAAGACTTGAAGGAAAAATCCCAACCATCTGGCCGAGAATTTCATATAAATACAGACATTCTAGAAAATGACCAGAAATGGGGAACCAAAAAGAGCCATGGGAAACAAAAAACGCCCAAAAACCAGGTCCAGAAAAACCCAAAAAAAAAACAAAACAGAGCAAAGAATTTCACCCAAAAAGCTACAAAATCCCAAGCACATGGACACATGTTTCCCCAGATGGCCCCCCAGATCACCAGAAAGGGGGGAGCGGAACACATCACCACCTCAAGGAATCACAAAACACACCCTGGCAGCAGGGAAACATGCACCAACTTTAGAGCAGAGGCCCGCCCTTTTTTCAGCCAAAAAGATTCTCAAACCAGCAAGGTCAGCAAAAAAATTTCAGCTTTAGACTCAAGACCGCTTCAGGCTATCTAAGTCCCAAACAACCATTCAGACATACGAAAAAATCAGCTTGTTGTCAAAAAATGAACTTTTACAGGATAAACCCCAAGGATACCAGGAAACGGTTTACAAACCCCCAAAGGCCGACCAAAAAACACTCCCCCCCCCCCTGAAAAAATCCAGGAAAATGATCTGGGGAAAAAAAATGAGGTAAAAAAACAAGATAAATAAACTAAACAGAAAAAACAGACCAACTTTTAGACTTAGAAGACACTGCAGTTCCACCCACAGAATGGGCCAGATCGTCTGCACCTGTGGGGGAAAAAAGTCCCAACATCCCCGGGTTTCCCCATTTGGTAGGAGAGATTGAGATCTCAAAGAAAAAAATAAAAAAAATTGGGAAAAGGGGGATGGACCGGGCCCGAAAAAATGAGAGCGAAGCAAAGTTTAATGGAAAAAGAAGGGGGAGGAGCTTCAAGCCCGGGAAAAAGGGGAAAGAAACCCAAAATTTTGGAAGAGGGGGACTTTAAAGGGAAAAAACCCTCAAAAACACCCTTTTAAACCCAAAAACTTAATTTCAGGTTGTAAAAAAAAAATTTGATAGTTAAATTTTGGGATTTTCTGAATATTTATGCACTTAAATTCCATTTCCATTGTTATTAGCTTTTTTTTCCCGGTTTTTTAAATTTTTTATTTTTTTTTTCTTGAGAATGATTTAAAAAGCATCCATTTTTGTGTTGTTTTTTTTACTTTTCAACGCTTTTGGGCCCTAATGTATAAAATTTGATAATAAAGGTCTTTTGGAACAGATTTAGTTTGTATTTTTAAAAACTACTTATTTTTGGTTTAAATTTTTTGCAATTTGAGATTGTTTTTTCTTTTTATATACTTTTTCTGTTAAATTGTTTTTTAATGACCAGATGCAATGAGAGCATTATAAAAAGTTTTTATTTTTTTATTTTTTAGATTGGGGAAAATTATATATCTTTTTGGGGAGGGGGCAAAAAGAGGGAAAAAAAAGAAAAAGGGGCAAAAAAGGTTAAGAAAAAAGGTGAATTTTTTTTAATGAAAGATTGTTTCTTCTTTTTTCCCATAAGGAGAACTTTTTGGGTTATCGATACTGAAACCTGTTGAACTTTTTTAAAGTTGTCGTTCATTTATGTTTTTTGACTAGAATAAGCAAACAGCCTCCCAGTTCAGCAGGGGGAAAAAAACCAATATTTAAGACTGTCCTTCCCGAGGAGTGAAAAGCAACATGTGGCCACCCATCACCTGGTTGCTTTGGGGGAAAACCCGACAGACCCGGGGGACTGCCCAGTTTGTGGTCCAAGTAAAAAGCACTGAAAGATCCTTAAGAAGAAAATTTATGGCAATTGCAACATTAGGGAAAAAGAAACTGATAGAAGGAAAACTTTAAACTTTAAGGAGTAACACTGTTACAATGAGCACAACAAGATTATCAACTACGAGGAAGCTAAAACTGTCCAGAAAAAATTGAAAAAGAACCACCCGCTGACAAACAAAGAAAGAATAGACAAGTTTTTTTTAAACATTCTGGTGTCAGAATGAGAAACCAAAAAGTAGACACACTACTTGAACATCAAATTTAATACTTCAGTTGACTCATGCAGGCATATATAATTAGTCGCTACCATTCAATAGAGTAAGATATAAAAATTGGTTACTGAACTGACGTTACAGCACTCTGGGAAGACACATAGGTGCTCAATCTCCCCTAACAGATTTTGAAGGATATGCATACTGATAGTTCCTGTGACTCGCTGGTTAAACACACTTCTCTCTGTCCCTCAAGCATCCAACTCTACTTTGCAGTATGCAATTCCAAACTCCCTAAATCGCTGGACTGATTCAACGTCTATTTTAGTGTCCTCATCCAACAGTAGGCCACCAAGAGACAGAAGAACATCCCCCTTATCCAAACTCCCCAACAATCCATGCTTTTGATGCAACTAATGCAAGCATGTCTGCTCTCTCGGTTGCTGTGAACACCCGCATGGCCAGGACAGTAGATCCACGTGAGTTTCTGGGGAGGTTGGAAACCTTTATAGACAACATCCACTCATACCGCAAAATAATTATGACAACAAAACTATTCAAAGCATGTGCTGCTACAGACAACATACTTAAAACTGAACTGTCTAACGACAACTGCACGCAGACATGAGGAAAATTTCTTTTCTGCAAAGAATGTGGCGGTGGTCTACACCTAGTCCTGACACTTTCGCAGAGAAACTTACTGACTGTATACTGTATCATGTACAGTATTGTATTATATAGAACTGAAATCCTGAAACATAGTTACATACAACTTACATTTACAATAAAGCTACTAAAGGAAGGCTACTAAAGTTAAACTACTACTACTCAGTGAAGTGATCCCTGTTGACTGTGTTAGTGTGTATCAATGTATGATTTCTGTTTTCATAGCATAGTGAGAGTGAGTGTATCTTAATCTTGTATTTGTGACAATCAAATTCAAATTGATGATCGAAGAAAAATACCAAAGACAAGAGTCTCAGTGACAGTACTTCAGTACTGTTGTATGAAATGTGTGGAGTGTGGTTGTGGGATTTTTTAACGCAGCTGAGTAATTTATTTTATAATAAATAACGCTTTTTTTATCATTTTGAAGATTTTCATTTCATTTATTTATATTTTAATGAACATTTTTTTCCAATATTTCAAATTTTGGGGTTAATTTATCAATTTAATCATCATTTCATTTTCAAATTTCTACTTTCATATGATAATGTAACAACAACAACAGTAACTAACTTTGAGTAACAAATCTGATCATGCTTAGTGATAAATGTAACATTTCCACTTACATAATTAACTGACCACTCGCTGCGATCTACATCTCAGAATTTAAATGCGAACACACACTGATGGAAAACAATAAACACGCCATGAACTGGATAGCGTTGCTGCACTTTAACAACAGGGAGTTTTCTATATTCTTCTTTCTGACGCCGCCACAGCTTTTGAACAAATACTTGGAACAACCAATCATTTTCCTTTTATAAATAGCTGCACATAACAAACGTTTTAAATAAAACAATTTATACATTAACAAGTAAATATTGAGCCTAGAAAACCTGTTAAAATATTTTACTCTACATAGCTAATACAATAATAAAAAATGTATATATTGACAGTTATTGAAAAAATATTAAAGAGTGAATTACTTTGATAATATTGCAGTTACACAAAAGAGTAATCCAAACAAGACATTTCTACTTTTGTAGTCAGAAACTAAACGGAGATGCAGGCCAAAATAAAGATCAGTTTTTAAAGACGGGTTTTTCGCAACAAAACCTTCTTTCACAAACAAAAATAAATAAAGCAAAGGAAATTCAGAAAGAATAACCCTGTTATCATTAGTACTAAAATATTTAGTAGATAGACTCTGAAAAGCCCCCGTGTGGTTTTCGAGGTAGCGAAGATTAGAACCACTTTTTGTTCTCTCTAGCCTGTGACGCCCCTGGCGCTTAGTGCAGCAACAAACGCCCACCATTCTTCTCTATTCTTGACCGTCTCTGTATAGTACTGTGTTCCAGCTGTGATTCATTTCTTAAAGTTCTTGTTCTACTGTTCTCCATATCGTTTTAGGTCTTCCGCGTTTTCGTTTACCCTCTGGTGTTATGTTATGCGATCGATGTCATATATAGTACATTGGGCATTCCCGTGCGTGCTCTGTCCTCCACTGCAACAGCCATCCCAAAGTCCATTTGCTCACCGTATCCATAAGAAGTTGACTAGTCTATCGTCTCTCTCTCTCTATCACAAAGACGACACTGTCTGGCATGTCCAAACTCAACTCCCATCTCACTATTTCGCTCTCGCGCAAGTCACAAATATAGGTCAGAAACATGAAGAACTGATAAAATCATAACTAATAAATCGCACACATACGTACTAGTGTCTGCGCAGAACCGAGGGACTGGGATGGTATGAGATGGTCACAAATGAGAAACTTATTGGGAGAACGAGACAGATCGCAGTGAACCAAAAGGCAAAGAAAAGATGCTGGCGCTGGATAAGATACACCTAGCGAAATCTAACGAGAAGGGTCCTTTCCTTGAATCCCCATAGAAACAGGAAAGTCTAAAATACACGGAGAAGATATTTGGGATAGAGATAACTGATATACGGAAAAGCTGGAAGTAACTACAAGAAATAGTTAAAGGTAAGAAAATGTTGCAGTAGTTGGTTGAGGGCTATGCACAACCAGGGTTAAAGATGCACAAGACTGGAGAGAAAATCGAGGTCAAAGAGGTGTGGTTTACAGAAGAATTATTAGAATCTGATGGACTGTTAAAATGACTAATGTTAACGTGATCAAAGAGGTTAAAGCACAAAGATAACTAATTGTCAACATAAGAAAGAGGCAATCATAATTTTTCGAGCATGTAATGAGAAGAGAGGTGTAAAAAATAAATAGTGACATCCAGCAAAATCAGTAGCAGATAAAGACATAAGACGACCGAGAGAGACAATTATGGCATGACACATGATGATAACAACATGATAGAGAATCGTGTTCCCCCTCGTAGATCTAGGATACAAGAGGCAAGTAGTAAACGTAGATTAGCGATCCCCAAATTGACGAGACGCCCCATGGGGGCGATGAGACGTCGTAAATGGTCGATAAGATGAAACTGGTCAATCGGAGGACAATGACGGGTAAAGCGGGATTGATATCTAATATTATTTCTAGGATAATCTTCTTTGCGTTCGTTCTTTACTACCAATTTTAATCACTCTTTGTGATATGTTTGATCTTGCCAAGAACGTATATACGTTGCACATTGGTTTGGTAGGCCCCTAAACGCAAGACTTCTACACGTTTAGACACATGCATCCGATTTCAGCCAAACCTCCTTAGTCGCCTCTTACGACATGCGTGGCAGGTAACAGTGGTTCTATTCTTTATACCCCAAATTTGGGCCCCGGTAACCACTCGGGAGGCTCTAGGATAATCAATTTTAATATATTTAATAAGTTAAAGTTTTTTAAAATAACGAAATCCCATTTTCTGTGGAAAATGACGTGATGGAAACTTGATCTAGTGCCACACCGCTACTAAAGGTTGCATAAATCAGATTTCCACATGAATAAGATTTATGGAGAAATCTGGTACATCAGTCTAAGCGGTGATCGCGATCTAGTGTCAAAACATTATTTAATGTAACCAGCAATTTATGTTACAGACGAATGGTGGAATCAGTACAAATAAAGAAGTAATGCAGATACAATTGTACAGAATACATAAAAACACAAATAAACGAACAGATGTAAATGTGTATAGTTTGGGAAGAGACCTTTTCCAATAAGGTAATGAAACCTTCCATAATGATTACACACCCTGGTATGGAAGATAGAGACGTAGCTTTTCCCCCAATCATTTCGGGACAAATTGCACAATCGGCCAACAATGTCAAGCATGTTCTGTAAGAGTTCACAACAAAAACACAGATGGTTTTGTTACTTTATGGATTTTGTGTGTGTTACTTCGTCTTGGATTTGATTTTGTTTGCTGCGATGCGGAGTGCCGGGAAGGAGCGATTGTTTGAGGTTAAGGCACGACCGACTGTATAAGACTTCCCCAACTATCCTTTGGTGGCTTACAGGCGGGACAGAAGTCTTAAGGATATGTTGGTACACACTCGCCTTAAGTCCAATATCCAGAGTTATTTTGGCACTGTCCAGTGTGGCGTCAAGTGCTGCAATACGTGGGCTTATGTGATACAGGCTCGTACTGTATCTTTTCCTTTAGCCACGTTTGTTATTGAAGACGGTTTCACATGCGAGTCCCGAAATATAATCTACGCTATCACTTGCACGCGGTGTGCTAAGGCATATATCGGAGAAACAGGCAAAATGCTCAGTGACCGTTTCGGCCAACATTTACGCGATATACACCAATACTATGTGACACCTGTAGCCACTCATTTCAATGGAACTGACCATTGGGTGCTCGCGACGTCCAGGTCACAGCCATCCGATCATGTTTCTCTGATGATCGTAGTCGATTTGCTCTGGAGAATCGCTTTGTTTCTATATGGTACCTTGCGACCTCATGGACTCAACACTCTACATTTCTATGCTTCTTAGTACTTTCTCTTCTCATGCTCTATATTTTATAGGTATATATGTTAATTATATATGAGTCCTATATTTACTTGATTTTTTATTGTTTCTCTTTTTTCCACTTCTAGTTTTTCTGTATTTATTACGTTATTCGTTTTTAGTCACATATTTTCATTCATTTTTAACCGTTGTAATATCTTGTCAAAGTCTATATGTGGTGTTCTGTGACATTCGTCACTTTTGTTGCATTGTTTGCTTGATAAAGACCTTTTTTGTCGAACGTTGCTGTGTATTGTCATTGTTTTTGTAAAACTACAGTACTTTGTTATTACGTGTTTCGCCATTCTATATACGAGTTTTACTGCAGTTTCCATCTATAGAGAACTATGTACATTTTCATATAGGATGAAGTATTTCAAACAAATACAGCATTGAGAAACTTTAGCGTGGCCATCCTGCCTTTTGTCTATGATGTATCGTCAATCAAAATAAATTGCGACAGCTTTCAATTTTCGCAAGTGCAAATTTCAAAAAAGGGCTAACATGTACTTGTCTGTTTTATCTAGAATAACGGAATAGGTCAGAACCAAGATCCATCTCCAGTCGTCTCTGCGTGTCTTGTCACTGACTTTCATGCAAACAATGACCTGATTCAAGCGGGCAGAAGTATGGGCAAAGCCGATGTCATAAATGCGGTACGCTCTCATTTATGTGATATGAGCAAGTCTCAGACACTCGAACGAGTCCGAGAGTTATGAGTTTAGTTTATACATGCCAGATATTGTCGTCTTCGTGATAGAGAGAAAGAGGGTATACTAATCAACTTCTCATGGGTACGGTGAGCAAATGGGCCTTAGGGTGGCTGCTGCATCGGAGGACAGAGCACGCATGAAAATGCACAATGTGAATGACGTCGATCGCATAACATAACTGACTTTAGATAAACACAAGCTAAAGAGTGAGGTTAAACAAAACGAACAAAAATTGTGTAAAACATGACAGGAAAATCAACAACACTAAAACAGAAATAATGAATATGGGAAGAAAACATAATAATCTAGACATCCATGTCAATGGCACTAAAATAAACCAAGTTAAAGAATTCAAATACTTAGGAAGCATATTCACGGAAGACTAGATAGAGAGATAGAGGCTAGAGTACAAAAAGCAAATGCTGTAACCTACCAGCTAGCCCCATTGTTAAGGCACCCAAAAATTTCACAGGCAGCTAAGCAACAGATGATCAACAGCATTTTTATACCTACTTTGTGTTACCAGAGCCAAACATGGACATTGAGCAAAGCGCAGTCACAAAAAATAACTCATGTGAAATGCGTTGCCTGCGAAAAGTTACCAACAACACAAGAAAAGACAGAATCACCAACATCAGCATAAGAAAAGAAAGTTGGCACAAAACTGTGCTTGAATTACATAGATAAGCAAAGAATGAAGTGGTTTGGCCACTTAATAAGAATGCATCCAAACTCCAAAGTATACAGTCTTCTACAACAGAACATCGGGAAAGAAGGCAAGAGGAAGACCATGGAAAAGATGGTTAGATGGCGTAGCAGAATCCTGTGAAAGAGCAAAGATAACAATCACGCAAGCCACCAGAACAGCGCAAGACAAAACAGAAAACCACGACACTGGGCAACAACCCGGTAGCAGCGTCACGAGCAAAAGAAGAAAGTAGAAGAAAGAGTTAGGTGGACATAATGTGCAACTTTTCCTCACTTTAAATCATTGCATCGAGTAACTCTTACTTATTTTATGATTCTGCACAGGACCGAACTACGTTGTGCACTTTCTTCGCGAAACACGTACAAACAAATTACTATAGTTTTACAAAATACAGAAACAGTGACAATAAACAGCAACGTTTCGACCAAAAGGCCTTTATCAAGCAAACGACACAACAGTAGTGACGAATTATAGAGAACACTTACAAATGGACGATAACGGAAAATGCAAATGTATCTAATGAACTGGGAATAAAAACGAATAACGAAATGAGTGCAGCACAAAATTAGAAGTGGAAAAGAAGAGAAACAATTTACAATCAAGTGAAAATACAAATTATATATATGAAGCAAATACACATATAGATTACAAGGCATGAGATGAGAAAGTACTAAGAAGCATAGAATGTAATGCGTTGAGTCCAAGAGGCCGCAAGGTACAATATAACGAAATAAAACGGTTCTCCAGAGCAAATCGACTACGATCATCAGAGGAACATGATCGGATGGCTGTGACCTGGACATCGCAAGACCCTGAATGGCCAGTATCATTGAAATGGGTAGCTACAGGGTCACAGAGCATTGGCGTATATCGCCCTTTCTTCGCTGCGTTGCAGTGGTTTGTGGGGCATCCAGAACAGAGGTGACAAGTTCAGCAAGAAAAGAAATACAACAATTGCAAACGTTCCTTGCCCACGTGTCTTCCAGACTCGCATTGGACAGATCAGTCATCTACATACCCACAAACTGACTCGATCTAAGTATCTGATCTATCATTACATACCCAAAGACTGACTCGATCTAAGTATCTGATCTATCATCTTTCTTTCTTTCTTTCTCGAATCCTGTATGCCTTACAGCGTCAGGTCAGGAAGAGATTTCTAAAACGGGCCCTAGTATGCGCTTCGTAGATAGTCTCTTTCGTTGCCTCTGTTATCTCTGAGGTCCATCTTTTGCGTGGCCGGCCTTTTGCTTTGTACCCATTGTATCGGAGCAGCATTGCTCTTTGAGCTGCACTGTCTGATGGTAATCTGCTTACGTGACCGAACCATTTAATTTGTTGTTTCTTGATGAAGTCTAGTACTGATGTTGTACCCACTTTTTCCTGACGTCTTCATTTCTCAACCGGTCTCTTCTTGTTACACCCAGCATTCTGCGTAGACACTTCATCTCTGTTGTGACTAGTTTTCTTCTATTGTTTGTTGTCAGCGTCCAGGTTTGGCACTGGTAACATAATGTGGGAGAAAGATTGTGTTGAACATTGCTCTTTTTGTGTTCATGGGGTGCAGTGTTTGCATCTTAAAATTGGCGCCATTTGCCCTATCATTTGATTTGCTTTGTTGCATCTGTGTTGAATTTTATTAGTTATTCTTCCATTTGCTGAAAAAATGCTCCCAGGTATGTGAAATCTTTTACTTGATTTAGTAGATGATTATCGATGGAGATGTTGGTAGTGTTTCCTCTCTGGCGAATTTCATTACTTCTGTTTTGTCGATGTTAATTCTCATGTTGTATTCGTTACATGCTAACTGGAGTCTGTTGATGTGCTGTTGTAGCTGTTCTTCTGTTGTTGATATGATTGCCTGATCGTCTGCAAAAAGAAATTCATTTAAGAGTTCTCCGAGGTTGTTTCCTTCGTTCGGTGGTGTTAGCTATTTTACAAATGTGGTCAATGTACGTCCACATTTGTAGAAGATATGACTACAGATGACATCGCTTCCGCTAAAAAAAACCCACGTGCGTTTTCAGTGTTTCGGTAATCGGTGGCAATTTTTTGTTGTTGTCATGTTCACTCAGTATACATTTGACACTCTGGGGTATCTTGTGTTGATCCAAAGATTCACACACAGAGGTGAGTTGTCTAAACAATTAAAGTGGGTATATTTAAATAACATATGTTATTTAAGTTTCTATACTTTGAAAGTGGGATAGAAGTAAAATTTTGCTTTCGCCGTTCTTGAATGCTGACATATTTTTGATGCATGTCAAATGTATCGTTTCTGCTTCAGTAAATGGTTTTTCATAGTCGGTTGGAATTGTTTCGTTGCCATATCTGATCTATAGTTGATCTGTTTAATATGAAACATCTTGGTAGTCACCTCTAAGACATCAGCGTAAATTGTTTTTCTATCCAGTATTACATCTGTTTTGTAGATTGTAAGTTGTAGATAATAGTAAATGTCTATAGTTTTTCCATTTATTTGTGCCCCCTTTTCTGAAGATGAGTTTTAAAAAAGTAGTGTTTCTTTTCTCAACTCATGAAGTTCTCTATATCCTAAATTTGCTTTATTAATTGTGTTTGTGTAGTGCATGACCGCCTTCTTTTATAAGCTCGGCAGCATTCTCATCAGATTCAGTTGCTTTACTATTTTAAAACTTTTGTATGGCATACATTACTTCTTCAAAAGAAGGTAGATTTAATACGTTAAACTAAATATATGGTATTTTGTTTAATGTATTATTTTTAGAAGAGAGCAGTTTGGAGTTCCTTACAACCATCATTGATCAATAATTTCTACTCGATGGGTAGAGATTATGATCAAATAGTTAGCGGATCCTTTTACGTATATTATAGTATATCTACAAACACAGAAAACCACGACACTGTGCTACAACCTGGTAGCAGTGTGACAACAAACGAAAAAGCTATAATAGTTGTAATGCACTCTGTCTCAGTTGTCTCTACACTATAGAACCTTAACTTGAGACGCCAAAAGCACGCAAGGGTTCAGCCAACTTTAAGTTTATAGTTGGCTCTGGTTCAGCAGTGCGTGTAATAACAAAATCGTCCGTTGTTTCTGTTGAATAACATATGTTATGAATAACATATAAACATTCTTGCGAATTTAACCGACATATATATTGTATACAGTGGCGGCTCGTGATCATTTTTATTGGTGGGGCCAGACATTTTTTCCCGGATAAATCATGGTTTATGGTTGCTAAATTTTAATTTATAAAATAATAAATACACGTTATACATTATTTTTGGTGGGGCCCGGCCCCACTGGCCCTTAATGACGAGCCGTCACTGATTGTACAGTAAAGATGCAGAACGTTTTAATTAAAACTTCTCATTAAATATTAGTTTTAACAGTGTTGAAAATGTTCGCCGTCAAGATTTGGTAAATGTTTGTGTCGCAACTCCAGCGATTTCTTATTTTACAATTAACCTGTTTACCGCGATCGTCTGGTAAATGGAAAACTATCATTCGATTCGCTTCAAAGTTTTATGAACTCTATAAATATGTGTACTCTTTAAAGTTTTAAGAAGACGTAAAACATTTAAGATGATTGAAATCGAAGACGAGCTTGCAGATACGGATTGGGCAGAGTTAACAGAAGATACTTGTGGGGAAAGTGAAAGGTAATTTTAAACACTAAAACTAAATGGTTTAAGTAATACTAGTAAAGTAATTAAATTAGTAATAGTTTAAAAGTAAGTTGATTGACTGAAGTGATCATTCTTCTTGAGTCTTCTTCTTTGCGTTAGTTCTTTACGACCAACTTTAATCACTCTTTGTGATATGTTTGATCTTTGCCAAGAACGTGTACACGTTTCACATTGGTTTGGTAGGTCCCTAAATGCATAGAGTAGACTTCTACATGTGTAGGACACATGCATCCGATTTCAGCTTAACCTCCTTAGCCTTAGTCGCCTCTTACGACATGTCATGCGTGGCAGGTAACAGTGGCTCTATTCTTTACATCCCAAACTTGGGTCCCGGTAACCACTCGGGCGTAAGTGATCAATCAATAGTCATCATTCGTTTTCAAACAAATCCGTTTTGGGCTGTGTTTGATTCCATTTATTTCATTTAATAATCTTAAATAAATATAACTATAATTAAAATAATTATGAATTATAATTATGAAATAATAGTATAAGTTAAGTTTAATAAATTATAAGTCAGTGTGGTGAATGTGATTAGTCTTCTTCTTTGCGTTCGTTCTTTGACCAATTTTAATCACTCTTTGTGATATGTTTGATCTTTGCAAGAACGTGTATCGTTGCACATTGGTTTGTAGGCCCCTAAACGTATGACTTCTACGCGTTTAGGATACATGCATCCGATTTCAGCCAAACCTCCTTAGTAGCCTCTTATGACATGCATGGCAGGTAACAGTGGTTCTTCTTCTTCTTCTTCAGCGATCTCTGGTCATGCGCTAATTTACTGTGGACCACAAACTGGGCAGACAGCTTCAGGTCTGTCCAGTTTCCCCAAAGCTTAGTTTTCAGGTCGACTGGGTGTGGCCACATGTTGCTTCTCAGCTCACACAGAAGAGGACAGTCTTGCAGGATATGCTCTGGTGTCTGTTCTGCCTGCTGACACTGGCAGAGGCTGTTTGACTTTTTCCCTAGTCTGTATAAGTGTTTGTTGAGTCTGCAGTGTCCGGGTCGTAGTCGAAATATAATGACCTGGTCTGTTCTGCTTAGGTCTTTGAGGAGTCTTTTCCATAATCATATCCAGTGTTTGTCTTCCAGTCACTGCAGATTTTCTCTGTATGAGGGTTTTGACCTCTTGAAAAGAAAAGGGTTGGTAAATTTGCTCTTTGGCACTGCCCTCCTTAGCTAAGACATCAGCACTCTCATTGCCTGCAATGCCACAGTGAGATGGAATCCACTGCAAGTGAATTTCTGCCTTTTTCTGAAAGCTGAGCAAGTTCTCTTTGTAGTTTTTGTACTGTGCTGTCAGTGGATTTAGCCTCCAGGGCTTGTATAGCTGACAATGAGTCTGTAAAAAATACCATCTTGCTTGCAGGTGCTTGCAGCTTATTCATGTGCTGCTGCCATCAGAAGGGCTATGAGTTCTGCTTTGTAGTTGGAACATATTCTTCCAGTAGGAGCCGCTAGAGACACAGTGGTAGCATCTGGGTACCTAATGTACACTCCTGCTCCACCATTCATGGTTGCTTCCATTGCCGATCCATCTGTGTAAATTCTTATCCAGCTGTCTTCTGGAAACATGTAATGGAGATGTTCCATTGTAATTGCTTTTTCACTAGATTAGGCTCGGCATCTTTGCTTAATAATTTAGGGATGGAGGTTGAAAAGTTTAGTGGTACTGAGTCTGGTTCCCAGTGATCAAAAGCAATTCTTCAGGTATGGAATTATGATTTAGTAGTTCCAAGTATGACTTTCCTATTTTTTTTGCTTTGTGGTTTAGACTTGTACGCTTTAGTCTGTTCTTTGTTCTAGCGCCATTTTTTCATGCAGTGGATGGTGAGGCATTCTTTTGATCCTTTCAGTCTGTAGAATCACTTTTTCCTTCTTCTGTCTTCCAAGGGCTGGATGTTGGCTGCCTTTTCCATTTCTACAATTGGTGTAGATTTCATGGCTCCCAAAATAGTACGCAGACAGCTGTTTTGTTTTTTTCCAGTATCGATTTGTTTGAATGGGCTGCTGATATCCATGTCGATGATGCATATTCGGGGTCGGTCTAACTGCACCAGTGTACACCTGACTCAGGGTTCGAATATCAGCTCCCCAGGTAGTTCCAGCCAGCTTCCGCATCACACTTTGTTTCCTCATAGCCTTTCTGTTTATTTCCATTATGTGATGTTTCCATGTCAGACGACTGTCAGCTTAACTCTCAAAGGTTGGAGTATAGGGAAAGCGAGCGATATCATCGTTAAATTTCAGTCTGAAGTGTTCTTCCTTTGTTGACAATGAGAAAAGCGTTGCTATAGTTTTGCTCGGTTTATTTCTGACCCATTTACTTGCCCATTATGCGCTGTTCAGGCTGGCCTGGATTTTAAAAGATGGCAGGACCCAGAAACTTGGAGGTGTACCACACAGCTAGATCATCAGCATGGAGAGAGTGTGATACATGTCTGGGCAGAGTTGTGGCAGATCATTAATATATAC
The DNA here is from genome assembly GCA_020796225.1 of Arion vulgaris. Lineage (NCBI taxonomy): Eukaryota > Metazoa > Mollusca > Gastropoda > Stylommatophora > Arionidae > Arion > Arion vulgaris. Next base: position 17,268,553 of record CM036756.1, read on the forward strand.
CAGGAAAAGCAATGGGGACAGTACGCTGCGCTGTGGGACTCCTGCTCTTAATTTGAATCTGGGACTGTGCACTCCATCCAATTTTACAGATGCTTGTCTATGGGTAAGAAAGTCTTTTATCCAATAGTACATTCTACCCCGTATTCCACTGCGTAAGAGCTGAGTAGCAAACCATCTTTCCAGACTTTGTCGAAGGCCTTAGACATGTCGAAGAACACTGTGAGGGTTTTCTTCTTTTCTTGGAAGCCATTTTCTATGTCCTGTGCGAGGTATGCCACTTGGTCATCAGTGCTTCTATGCTGCCTGTAGCCTGTCTGGGCTGGATCCAGTTTATGGTTGGATTCTAAAACCACTGGAGTCTAGTGGTTATCCTCTCCCCAAAGCAGTTTTGCAGTGCAACTTAGCAAACTTATAGGTCTGTAGCTCTGCGGATCCTTTTGTCTTTTCCACTTTTGAAAATTGGGTGGATTGTGGCATTTTCCAGATGTCTGGGACTCTTCCCTGTCTCCAACTATTGTTAAAAATCTGGAGTAGAAGGCTCTGTGCAATTGGGCCTATTTGTTTGAGCATGTCGTTTGATACTCCATCTGGTCCCGGGGCCTTTTTACGATTGAGCTTTTCAGTGCTCTCTGCAGCTCAGTCAGTGTGATGTCTACCTCCATACAGGGTTCACTTGTTGCTTTTTGAATGTGCATTTATCTCACTTCTGACTTCTTTCCCTTGCTCTGACTTATTGACATAGAGCTTTCTTGCTTGTAACACTGGGCCATCAGGTGGCTGCTCGCTTTCCTGTGAGGAGTTGTTCTCTTGCTGGAGAACTGTTTTCCCTCTAGATGGGTTGTCATCGTTCAGGGCTTTTGTAAGTCTCCACAACTTTTGAGTATCTTTTTCCATGTTCAAAGGGGCTGTCTTTTCTTTCCAGGATTTTCTACACTGCTGGTTTCTTTCTCTAACATAAAGGGCCCTTGCTCTATTGTGTTGCATTACATTCTGGTCCGTTGGTGCAGTTCCATTGTATTTCTGGCACCAAAGCGAGCTATGGAGAACTTCCATCTCTGGTGTCCAATATAGCTTGTAGTTTTTCTCCTCCTCTGGTATAGCCTTTTGCAGCATCTAAAATGGCTTTATTGAATGAACGTGCATCTCTGTCCACTTTTCCTGATTGTTTAAATTTTCTTTACAGTACTTGTCTGCTAGTTCTTGAATAGCTTCAGTCTGCCTTTTGTAATTCCAACTAGGGGCAGAGTTTGTAAGTTCCTCCTTGTTAATGTTATTTATGAGGAGTTTCACTGGTCTATGGTCACTACCCCAATCTGGTCGCAGACTTGCCTTTCGGTTATCCTGTGAATGTCGCTGTAGGCAAAGCCAGATCTGGGGTGCTTGTTGTGCGCCACCGTCGTGAGTAACATGTGTGAGGATCATCTGGGTGGTTGAGAATGGTGAGACTGTTGGTGATCAGCCATTCTTCAAGGCTTTCACCTCGAGGATCTAGCGTGTCATAGCCCCAGCTTGGTGAGTGGCTGTTGAAGTCTCCTACTATAAGCAAGTTGTCATCTTGAACTTTGATAGCTTCAGCTCAGTTTGAATGGAGGTGGTGAGTATATATTGTATAGTGTCATCTTAGTGTTGTTGATAAGGAGTTGAACAGCTATGAATTCTGTGCTCATCTGATTGGACCTGTGAAGTTCAACTGCCGGTATGGAATTACTGAACTAGTGTTACTCTCCACCCTTATGTCTATTTTCTCTATCCTGACGGAAGGTTTCAAATCCTCTAATGCTGAATCTATTTCCCGGATTAAGGTCGTCTCTTGGATACAGCAGATGTCAATCTTTTCTGCTGCAGACGTTCCTCTAGCTCTCGTTTTTGTTGGTTACCCTTCTGCATTCCATTGCATAATTGTGAGGGTGAAGTTTGTCCTTGCCAGTAGTAATACCCTGTCCTCCCTGGCTTTGCAAAAATCAACAGGGTCGCCAGTAGCTAAGGGTGGACCCTTCGAGGCAGGGTCCGGTCCCACCACCACCTGGCTGTTTCCCATGGTGGTGGCACCACAGTTATATAAATATTTGCGCATAGCCATTTGAGTTGTTCGTATGTGTCGATTCCTCCCGCCAATAATGGCTGACACATTCCGTTTCTGAGGACATCTTTTTTTGAGGTTGTTCTCTAGACAGTTGCAGTCCCCTGCTGACGAGATCTGTCTTCCGGGTTTGTCTGGAGTCGTCCTACTCTAGATGACTTCAGCCTTCTGTTGCAGGGCTCACCAACCCAGGCTTTATGCAGGGTGTGCTCCTGGACACTGTAGTTTAATCCTTACTCTTAAGGAAAGTGTCATATAAGTAGAAGACAAGACAAGAAAAAGGATGTCCTCCTCAAGAGAGAGAAAGGACAAGTGCTATTTGTCCCATAGCTGGGGGATGGGTTGGTTGCAGCCAGAGCATTTACCACTCGGCGGTGGGTTCTGCACTGTCACCTTATGAGGCCCCATCCTGCTCCCCGCCTTTGGTCTGGCCTTTCACCTTCAGTCTGTTCGGCTTGGTTAGACCTGCCAGGAGTTAGACTCCCGCCTACATAGCCTGAAGGATCCTAAAGGCACACAAACCCTCCAACCGCGATAAGGTAGGCTAATATGGAGGGACAGTGGTTCTATTCTTTACACTCCAAATTTGGGCCCGTAACCACTCGGCGAATGTGATTAGTGTGTTGTGTCCATCTCGACCACGCCAGTGATTAAATTATAATTGATTTATTAATATAATGAATAATGGTGAACTAATCTAATGATTATTAATGAATTCTGCCAAACTCAAACTGTCTTATACACATTTCAAATAACAAAGAAACTGACAGTGCGTTAGTGTCTTAGTTTTAATACATCTTTTTATTGTCTATGAGTCAAATTTATCTCCTTTAAAGTTTATTTAACAATAACATACAAGGGCGCATTGAAAAGTAATGCCCCAAGTCCATAACTTTGTTAATATACATAATTTACAAATGAAACATACATTTTCAGAAAGCTTGAGATGTCCACTACACAATAGTCATTATTTTTCGACATAGTCACCTCCCCGTTCACACACACACGCCAACCCGAACTAGTTGTTGCATCCGTCGAAGAAAAATCGATGATTTTCACGAAGCCAGTACGCACATCTGCTGCCACATCCTCGTCAGAAGCATATCTGTTCCCTTGAGATGTTCCTTGAACTTTGGGAACAGGAAAAAGTCACAAGGTGCCAAATCGGGGCTATATGGTGGGTGCGCTAAAATGTCGTCAAAATTGAGACGCTCTAATGCTGCCACTGTTTGTCTACTGGGTGTGGCAGAGCATTGTCATGTTGAAGGACTGCATGTTTTCCAGGACGAACACGTAGCAGTCTTTGCCTGTAGTTTCTTCATTGTTTCCCCATACCGATCAGAATTAACAGTATTGCACCATTCCAAAAATTCTGTGTGGATTACGTCCTGGCAGTCCCAAAAAAGGTCATCAAAACTTTTCCGTGTGCGACAGTTTTGAATTTTTGGGTGGGTGAGTTTTGTGCCTGATTCCATAGACCCGGCGCTTGTTTTGAGGGTCGTAATGATGCACCCATGACTCATCGCCAGTGACAATTCGGCAGATAAAGTCATCGCCTTTTCGTTCATATCGCATCAGGTGTTCCTGACACGCCTGATGTCGGCGATGTTTCATTTCCGGTGTCAGCATGCGAGGGGCCCATCTTGCACAAACTTTCCTATACCCTAGCAATACATGAATAATGTGATGTACTCGTTCAGTTGAAATTTCAAGCATTGTAGCGACATCTTTTTGCTTGATGCGGCGATTGACATGAATCAGTGCGTCCACGCGAGCTTGGTGTTGTTCATCCACTGCTGTAATTTGGGCGTCCGCTGGAGCCTGATCATGCAAGGTCATCGTCGCTGGATTGTCGCCCTTAACAGTCCTTGCCCACCTCCTAACAGTACTCACATCCCCACAGGCGTCACCTATACGCTCTCATTCTCGATGCATGTCATAGAACACAACCTTGGCTGTCAAATTCAATCACAGCTCTTTGCTTCAACCGAATTTCCATGTATGACGCCATCTTGGATAATGTTGTGCGCATGTGCAACATTCCAGACACTTGACACTTACTGTCCTGAAAACACACCATATACTTTATTCTGATATTCTGTCAATTGCCTCCGAACACTTAACAAAGTTATGGACTTGGAGGCATTACTTTTCAATGCACCCTCGTATGATTAATATAAATATATATGTCCAAGTTAAACTTTAAAACAATCCCTCCTTATTCCTAACTTCTCCAGGACGTCTCTTCAAATTATTCCTAGTGACTTTTGTTTCTCAATAGGGATACAAAAGTACTTTAAAAACTTTACTTCCTACACTCAACTGCGTACTGTTGTTGGTTGCATTCATTCTGTCAACCACTCTTTATGATATGACTATTGTGAGGGGTGGTCACGCGTACTAACATTGTGCCCCAGTAAACGTCTATATACAGCTTGATCAGGCACATCAAATTTTAGTGATATTAGAATTTTACTTCCCTAGTTCTTATTATAGTCTACTAATTGCCTGCTGGGCACCATTTACTCGTTCGAGCACTTATTTGCATTCACTCTAGCGTGATCATTTTGAACCACTCCTTGTAACATATATTATTTGAGCTAAAGAGTATCAGCATGCTGTACCATTGTCGTGGCATTGTGAAACCAATCATAAGGAACATGTCTACTATTTTGGACTTGGGAGTTTTACTCATTATTTTCTCTTTCTTCTTTTCTCCAATTTTGTTTTGCCTTGCAGCGTCAAGATAAGAAGAGGTTTCTAGAGCGTGCTTTTGTGTGCGCATCGTAAAGTGCCTTTTATCTCTGAGGTCCACCTTTCGCATGGACAGCCTTTTGCTTTTCTCTATACATGTTTAAGAAGAATCATGTGAATATTCTGACAAAAAACAATAGCAATGAAGAGCTTTTAAAACAAACTGCTGATGAAGGTTGATTGGTCATGTATGTTGTATGCCAGTTGGGACATTGGCTAGAACAACTCTCTGACGGACAGTGGATGGAAAAAGAAGGCCAGGCGTCCAAAGAAACATGGAGAATAACTATAGAAAGAGAGTTGAAAGATTGTGGCCTGAAAGGTAAGCAATTGGTGTAAAAAAAGAGACAGCAATGGAAATCTCTTCAGGAAGCCTTATGTGTCAAACTGGACATGAAAGGATATAGATAGATAATTTTCACTGAGGAGGCGGAAGCGGTGGACATTGGATAGATATATTTGCATCCACAATGACAGGACCAGTCAATCTATTGTTCATCCCCATTCCATTTTGAACGGGCCGAATAGAAATATTGTGTGTATTTCCTCATCTCTCCCAGGTGTTTAGAGCTTTCACTTTATTGTTTCTCAGGTGGGAGTATGCAATCTGCAACCCATGACATAGTTTTTTTATACCAAGCATTCTGGCACAACCAACTAGTTGCAGACTTTTTTTTACCCACTTGTCAGATCCAGTGTCTTTGGACACTACTGCACAGCAGTTCTACAAGTTATTGATTTCTAGACTTGACCAAGGGAATTATGTAGACAGATAATTCTTGTCTGGTGTGCGATTTAATCTCATACCATGTGCAGCTGTACTTACACTACTATCTTCTCTCATGGGTAGCTTTCCTTTCAATCCCTACTCGCTTTGCCAGACTACAGTGTTGCAATTGTTTTCAATGGCTACCACAGAAAGATGGGAGTAGATCGTGATCAATACCAGCTCACTGATCCTGGCACTGTCTTGTCGGCTTATATTTTTGCACACATGGCTCCAACTACAAATTCTCTTTTAAGTTTATTTTGTGATCTTGCCATTCTATTTTCAGATTGTTATTGGCATTGTACCATCGTACAGTATACCTTCAAATGTGGTACTTAAGTGGGGTTCTTTTGTCAAATCATACAGTTATTTGTCTGTAGAAATTAGCATCCTGTTGGATAATATGCATACAGCATGCTGTATTGGGTTGATTTCTATAACGTCTGAAGGGTCATGAATGCACTTCGTGCCTTACTCAGTCACTTTTAAAATCAGATCCAGCTCCCACTTCATGACTAATAACACTTCCAAGATATGTGAAAGCAGTTGTATTTGGAAGGATTTTAATTTTCTAATACAGATCACAAAGAGGGGTTAACTTGGTTGATAAGAACATCTTTTACACAGCATATAAGGAATGGAGAGACTGATATGACCAATGCCACTGTAAGACAAGTTTTTTGGAAATGAACTGTGCGCCTGCAAGTAATCAAAGAAGTGGAAGTATTTGTGTTTGTATCTTTACTTCGTTTACTTACCCCTTTCCTTTATAAAATTGCAGCATTCTTATGATATTCTGAGCATTCTCTTCTCTAATATTCATCTTTTTGCTTGTTCTGACATTGATTATTCTCAAATAATGTTAAGCATTTTGCAAATGATACTGATTTTTGTTTACTATAGGGAAAATTGTGCAAGCATAGGACATGTAGGAAAATCTGTATCTCATTCTGAGGATGGACTTCAGCCTGTGAAAAAATGCCTAAAGTCTAGACAAGAACAGCGAGATTTTGATTTAAGAAGCAGAATTAACAGAAACAGGTATGTGGTATTCATGATTAGGTGCTTGTAACAAAATTAAATACTTAATAGATCCAAATCATACTTATACCTTTTCTTATCTGACATTTTGGACACATAAAATCATCTTGTTTTCTAATAGTAAAGTCTTCAATTTTGGTTTGCATAAAAGATCTTGTCTGAATTTAACATTATTTGACGTTCGTTTGAAATTTTAGTATGGAAAAAAATCACAATTCTCTAACATGTTTGCAAAATTGGCGATTAAAGTACACCTTGTTTCATATATGTTTGACCTGAATGTAGCTTTGAAATCCTTCTCATAATGGTACAAATTATTTTGTCATTTACAGCAGTAGTGACTATCATAATGGTAATGGTTCTCAAAATAGCGACTCATACTCAGATAGACCCAGTTATAGACGTCCAAGGAGATCAGGTGACACTAGTCTATAGAAGTCCAATAAACAGTGCAAAACGATATAATATTAAAGATATGGATAATAGTAACAGTTTCAGGTATGAGTAAATACTGTGTGTTATAGATATCAGTTATATTAAACAAAAATTGTTTTTATTATAAATCATAGATTGTTGGTTTTTTTTTATAAATAATAGATTGCTATGGTTAAGTTCATTGCACAAGACAGATTTTTATGTTTATTGAATTATGTTTTGTGTAACTTCGAACTTGACGCCACTGAGCGCTTAGGGCAGCAAAAGTGTGCACCATTCTTCTTTATTCTTGGCCATCCTCTGTATTGTGTTCCAGTTTATGATTCCTTCCAGCTGTGATTCCTTCAGTTTTGTTCTACTGTTTTCTTCCGGTCATTGTGGTCTTCCACGTTTTCGTTTACCCTCTGGTGTCCATCTCAATGCAGTTTTGTGACAGTTAGTCTCTATGCGCATTACATGTCTGATGCATCTCTTTTGGATGATGGTGCTCTTATTGACACTGCAGCAGTTCTTGGTTAGAAATAGTATATGGCCAGAACATGCGTAAGATCTTTGGCAGACAAGGTATGGAAGGTGGAAAGTTTCAATATATGTTGTTCTGTCATTCCCCAGTATTCTGCTCCATTTAGTAACGTTGGCAACACACAGCTGTGGTATATATTCATCTTGTTTTTGATGCTGTAGTGGGCTGATTTTCAGACCATCTGAAGGGTTATGAAACGAAATTATATTCATTAAAGAAGAAAACTATCCGGACCAACAGAAAAGAACAGAATCTTTTTGACGACAGTTACCTCTCACCCGACTGACAAGAACAGATCATTATCTTCAGTCTTAGGACAGGAAATAACACACTGCACATGCACAAACTACAACTGTCTACATCCCCACTGTTTCCGTTTGACAATTTTGAACAAACCATAGAACATGTCCTGCAAGACCCCTTAGTGCACCCACTCAGAAAGGAATGCTGACCAAACAACACAGCTTTCTTTTTTCTTGCGTCTGTCTTTACTACCAATTTTAATCACTCTTTGTGATATGATTTGATCTTTGCCAAGAACGTGTATACGGTTGCACATTGGTTTGGTAGGCCCCTAAACACTAGACTTCTACACATTTAGGACATGTGCATCCGATTTCAGTCAAACCTCCTTAGTCCCCTCTTACGACATGCGTGGCAGGTAACATTGGTTCTATTCTTTACACCCAAATTTGGGCCCCGGTAACCACTCGGGCGACACAGCATTCAAAACTACATGGCACCAGAGAAGAACACAGACAAGTCAACTACATCATAAGAACACATCTGATGGTATAATCATCTAAGTAGCAATTTCAAGAAATGGAAGAAGTAATGGTATTAGTTGGTATGCCACTGGTATTAGTGGTATTAGTTGGCATGTTAATATATATATATATATATATATATATATATGTTAATATATATATATATATATATATGTTAATATAAGTAAAAAAGTAAAGGAACCCTTTCATACCTCGTGGTATATGGGTCAATACAGTGTTAGGCCTGTATTTTCATTGACATCGCACATGTTGGGTGATGTGGTCAGCATCACGCCGGTCGCCTTTACTTTCCCAGAGAATGTCTGGTACCCAGTTGAGGCTGGTCGACCTGAGAGCCCCGTGGTCAGGAAAATTCCACGCGCATTGCAGGAGCTGAACCCAGACCACCAGCTTTGCATGGAGTTCACTAACAACTACGCTTACAGGCTCTCATATGTTAATATATATATATGTTAATATATATATATATATATATATATATATATATATATATATATATATATATATATATATATATATATATATATATATATATATATATATATATATATATATATATATATTCTATGTTTTGGCTGATGAAAACTTAATGGTCCTTACATTAAGATTCACCAAACATAGGGGAGGTGCCTCAAGAAATGCATCACACATCAGTGACAACAGAGATGACCACAACAGCATTGACAGCAGACTTTCAAGAGCCAGAGACGAAAGTGACAGGTATTTTATTGTGAAAAACACTACTTTGTAGTGTGAATTTTTGTTTCAGCTTTATATCTGACAGGCTGTAGTGTCATGTAGCTGTATGGAGAGCCCATTTTTAACATGAATAGATATGGTTGCAGATAGCGAAGTTGATAACATGGCTACGCTAGTGATCACATGCCATGGAGAGTTTGAGGTCAGGTGAGGCAAAACATTCTCTGTTCAAATGGTGCACAATATTACCACAAGAAACCCTTCTTCTTTGGACGCTCCATATCGACCACTTGTTAACTACTCTATGTGATCTGAGCCTAAGAGTGATTGTATGTTGTGCCATTTATGCACCTACAAGTAGTCCAGCACATCCTATTTCTGCTATGCTTTTTATTTACTAGGGTAGCTTCCTAGGTCCTACATCAGTTGCCTCTTACGACATGCCTTGTAGGTTGCACTGGTACTATTCTTTGCTTCCTATGGACTTCCGGTTTACAAATGGCGCTGGCTAACGTATCGGTTAGCGTCAGCAATAAATTTTGATCACTTCATCTTGCTTCCGTGGCCTGGATTACTACTTTTCATTTATTTGGATGCAGGATATATGTGTTATTCATGGATATGTTTTGTGGTGTAGTTACACTGAAGTACGATGGTGACCGATCAGAATTGCAATCGCTACGACACCGTTTCGCTATGTGTTAAATACGGCGGCCCGGGTAGGTAGAGCCTTGCCGAGAAAGGCAATCTGCCATGGTAGGAGGATCCCAGAAATGAAACCTCAACCTGCCGAGTCGGAAGATGCATGCCCAAGCGGCACGGGAATAAAAACGCGCATCTACGCACTACAACCGAAGCTATGCAACCAACACTACTCCGGTGCGGTGTCATATTTACAGGTCGAAACCAGGCAGGCTCAACACAGGAACCCCATTCTTCAAACACAACAGCAAACACAATTCCTCACACTCTCAGACCAGCCAGAGAAGACGAGAGTAAACACACAGGTCAAGATCTGAAAATAATGCAGTGGAACGCGGAAGGCGTTAGAAAAAAAAAATAGAGCTGCAAAATTTTCTGAAGGAGCACGCCATCGACGTGTGCTGCATCCAAGAAACACATCTTACCAGCACGCACAGATTCTCCATTAGAGGCTACGAAATCTTCAGGCAAGACAGGAAGACCGACCAAGGGGGAGTCATGACGGCCACAAAAACAGGTTCTCAGCCTGGGAAACGCACCGCTCCCAATCAACTGATACAGAAGCGATAACCATCTGCCTAAAAACCAACGACAAGGAAATCACAATTTGCAACATATATTCACCACCAAACAAATTTATCCACTTAAACAACATACAACCAAACACAGAAAACTGGATAATAGTTGGAGATTTCAACAGCCATTCTCCAAGCTGGGGTACTCTGACCTAAATATAAAAGGAGAGGAAGTAGAAGACTTCATCATCAACAACAGTCTTGTTCTACAAACAAACCTGGTGACCTACACTCATACTACTCCCGACCTTGGAGAACAACCAGCAACCCAGACCTAGCATTAGCGACTGAAGATGTTGAAAATTCACAAGTCGAAGTGTGTGCAACCAACTACGGGCAGTGACCATAAACCCATAATATCCCATGAAGGGACAGAGGAACACCCCAAAGGGAACACTCACCCCAGCTGGAACTATAAGAAAGCAAATTGGAATATCTTCACCTCACACCTAGAAGAAGCCATCAAGAACATGAAAATAAAGAAAATAGCCCTAAACCGCAAACTCCAAACATTCAACAGCTGGGTTCTAGATGCAGCAAAAACAAGTATACCAAGAGGAAGAAGGGAAGACTATTGGTCCCCTAAACTGGAAGACCTTCACGCTGAACTCAGCATACAAAGAGAAAACATGGAAGCAGATCCCACAGACGAAAATGTTACCCTACACAACAAGACAAAGGCTATATTTACCAAAGAAAAGAAGAAAAGCATGAGAGACAGCTGGCATGAAAAACTGCCTCCTTAAATCTAGAGAAAGACACTAAAAACTATGGAACCTCACAAAAACCCTAAATGGTGACAGGACAGAAAGACCAAAACTGTGCTACACACAGACACAGGATTTGTCACCAGCAGAGCAGCAGCAGACCTATTAGCTAGAACCTATCAATTGGAAAGTCAGGTCCAAATTCAACAGGCAAGAAAAGAGGAAGTTAAAAACCAGTCAAAGCAACTGTTGAATAGTCTTGACTCTACAATCCCAACAGACAGCATGACAGCTATGTTTACCTGCAGGAGCTAGAAGACCAAATAAAAAAGCTAAAGGAGAAAAAGGCACCTGGAGCGGATGGAATTACCAATGAATTCCTTAAACACCTTGGTCCTCTTGGCAAAGGTTTCTCCTCAGCATTTTCAACCAGAGCTGGAAAACAGGTCAAGTTCCATCAACCTGGAAGGAGGCACACATCTACCCCATCTTGAAACCAGGCAAGGACAAAAATGACCCAAAGAGCTATAGACCCATCAGCCTACTCAGCTGTGCAGGGAAATTGATGGAGAGGCTAGTAAACAGGAGACTGACATGGTACCTAGAAACAAACTCATTGCTCACCCCCCGCCCAGACCGGTTACAGACAAAACAGAAGCACAGAGGACCAACTGGCTTACATCACCCAGGACATTGAAAACGCCTTCCAGGAAAGAAAGAAAGTAACAGCCATATTTTTGACCTCTCCCCGGGGATTTGATACGGTATGGCACGATGGCCTAATGCTGAAAGTCCTACAAACAGGAGTCTCCCACAACATGTTCTCCTGGATCAGAAACCTCCTCTCCCGACGTACAGCCAGAGTAAAATAGACAACCACCTCAGCAAGATGCAAAAATGAAGGAAGGAGTTCCACAGGGCAGTGTGATAGCACCAACGCTATTCCTAATATACATAAATGACATCACCAAATGCTGCCCCCAGAAGGTCTCAACAGCCTACATGCAGACGACTTCGCAATCTGGACAGCTGCAGAACACACTCAAAAACATCATATTTACTACAAAAACAGTGGAAAAAGTGGAGAACTGGACAAAAAACTGGGGCCTCAAAATTAACCACACAAAAACCACAGCAGCTGTTTTTTCCTTCTCCCCACACAAGGAAAAAGTATCCATCAATTTAGAAAACGAAACAATACCCCAAACAGATACACCCACCTTCCTTGGAATCACCCTAGACAGCAGACTTACCTGGAAGCCAAACATAGACAAAATTCAAAGAAAAGCCATACAAAGACTTGCTGTGATGAAGAAACTAGCTGGCACGTCCTGGAGCGCAAATTCAAAATATTAAAGCAGGTCTACACGGGAGCAGTCAGACCATCATGGAATATGGCTCCAGCTCTTGGACAACAGCAGCCAAAACAAACACACACAAACTAGACAAGGTACAAAACATGGGCCTAAGAATAACTCTGGGAGCAATGAAAAGCAGTCCTATCGAGAAATGGAAAAACTGCAGACATAGAGCCTCTAGAACTCCGCAGAAAATTTAAAACACTCACCCAGTTTGAAAAACTAAAACGGCTGAAAGAACACCCTCTACACACAAAATTCCAAGAGAAAACAAAAACAGACTTGCAAGGAAAAGTCCCAACCATCTGGCCAGAGAATTTCATATGCAACATACAGACATTCTAGAAACTGACCCAGAAATGTGGAACCCATAATACCAGAGCCATGGACATGCTACCAAAACACGGCCCAAATACACCTAGAAGTCTCAGGAATAATCTCCCCAAAAATACAAACAGAGACAGAGCAAAGAGCCATTTCACTCCAAATGCTACGAGAGCAATATCCCACCAGCACATGGACACATGTGTTCACAGATGGCTCAGCCACAGATGCTACCAGAAAGGGAGGCAGCGGAATCTACATCACTCACCCTCAAGGAATCACAGAAACACACTCTCTGGCAGCAGGAGAAACATGCACCAACTTTAGAGCAGAGGCAACAGCCCTTCTTGCAGCCATACAGATTCTCAACGACCAGCAAGTGTCAGCAAAAATATTGCAGTCTTTAGCGACTCAAGATCCGTTCTCCAGGCTATCTCAAGTCCCAGACAAGACAAGCTCATTCAGGACATACGCAAAATATCAGCTTGTTGTCAAAAATCCGAACTGGTCTTACAGTGGATACCAGCTCACTGTGGCATACCAGGAAACGAAAAGGCTGACAAACTCGTGAAGGCCGGGAGCCTAACACAACACCACCCAACACAAAGTTTTACAGAAGCAAAGACTCTCCTGAAACAATCCAGGAAAATGATCTGGAGAAAACAAATGGAGGATACAGGCCAGAGCACGACAGTATAAATACACTAAACAGAAAAGCACAGACCACAATCTTCAGACTTAGAACGGACACTGCAGTCTCAGAGCACACCTCCACAGAATGGGTCTCAGGGACTCGGCGGCCTGCACCTGTGGAGCACCAAAGCAGTCCCAGAGCACATCCTGCAAGATTGCCCTAGTCTGAGTAGTGAGAGATTGGAGATCTGGCCAACAGAAACAACACTACAAGACAAACTATGGGGAACCGTGAAGACCTCGCGCACCGCCTGTTTATGACACATACGGAGTAGTCGACAGCAAAGTTGAATGCAGAAGAAGAAGGAGGAGGAGCTTCCCTTGCGAGCCCCGGCACCAAACGGGCGACAAGAAACCCTAATAATTTAGGAAGAGGGGCACTGGTGATAAGGAAAGCAAGCCTTTATGCAAAATCACTCATATTAATTTCCATCACTACTTCTGAATTTACAGGTGGCGAAAAAGAAATCATTGATAGTTAATGTTGGTATTCTCTAGAAGCTATTGATGTAATTATTCCACTCCCTTCTCATTGTTATATATTGCTTTTTTCCAGGTTTTAAATTTTCTTTACTTTTGTTCTTCTTTGAGACATGATTTTTAAACATATATGCTTCTTATCCATTTTAGTGTTGTTTTTCTACACTTCAACGCTTTGGCCATAAATGTATAATATATCCTTTGATCAATAAAGGTCTTTGTGTTGAGACACAGATTTAGTCTTGTATTTTGTAGCACTACTTTATTTCGTGTTATAATATTTTGCAATTTGATGTATTGTTTTACTGCATTTTCTCCATTATCATACTTTTACTGTTAAATTGTTTTTAATTGACCAGATGCAAATGAGAGCATTATAAAATGTGCATTTTATGTATTTTATTTTGTAGATCTGAGAAGATTATATATTCCTTCTGGAGAGGAGGCAATGAGAGTGAAACCAATGAAAACTACAGGTGGTTACAGAAGAGTAAGTTGAAGTAATTAAAAGGTGGACATTTTTGTTACATGATAAGATTGTTTCTTCTTTGTCCCATAGCATGGAGAACTTTGGATTATCGTCTATACTGAAACCTGTTGACACTTTAATGTTGTCTGTTCATTTATGTTATATTAGACTAGGAATAAGTCAAACAGCTCTCTGCCAGTGTCAGCAGGCGAAACAGACACCAGAGCATATTCTGCAAGACTGTCCTCTCCTGAGTGAGCTGAAAAGCAACATGTGGCCACACCCAGTCGACCTGAAAACTAAGCTTTGGGAAACCTGACAGACCTGAAGCTGACTGCCCAGTTTGTGGTCCAAGTAAATTAAGCCACATGACCAGAGATCGCTGAAGAAGAAGATTTATGTTATGGCATGTAGATTTGAAATTCAAGTTATTTAACAAGAAATCCAAATAGTCCATATAATCTTAATTTTCCAGGACTGAAGTAACTGTCAATCAAATACACTTGCTTTTATCCTTTATGGTTTCTTTCTCTTATCAGTCAGTCTATGGCATAGTTAAACCAGAATTGTGAAATATACACTCTAATTTGTATTTTAGATGTTAATAAGTGTTAATAAACCATTCCACATCAACTACTAGATTGCAAGAGCTGGGATTGAAGATTGGATTGGCCAGAAAAGAACAGCACAACAGGTATATGAGTAGGCTCATCGAACTGGTACTGTTAGCACTGACGCTGTTGGAGATGTTATGAAGGAGATCGGAACATCTCTGGACATGTCCAGAGTGCAATGAAGATATAATAAAAACTGAAACTTCTGTCTAACTCTTATTTTGACCTTGGTTCTGTCTAACTCTTATTGTGACATTGGAAAATTCGCATATAATGCATTAATTACAACAAAAATGTGATACAGATTAGCTTCCATAGAGATTCCCTCTGCATGCTATCAAATGACTTTTTCAACAAAAACCGTGTAGATGGAACAATCCACTCATTGTTTTGTTCAACTATCTGGTACAGTGTACATATTTGCTCTATGCTAATTTTGAAGTTAATTTTGTGTTCACCAGGGATACAACTTTGTTGGTAAGAAAAGAAAAGGACATTACTTATGGAAAATACTGAGATTACAAATTGTATATTGAAAAAGTACCAAGGTAAGCAATGATTTGTATGTATAGTTGTCATATATGTGATGCTGGGGCTTGCAAGGGAGCAAAGAATAGTAACACTGCGACCTACAAGGTATGTCGTAAGAGGCGACTGATGTAGGCCCTAGGGAAGCTACCCTAGTAAACAAAAAGCATCACAGAAATCGGATGTGCGGGCCTACTTGTGGGCGCACAACTGGCACAATGTACAATCGCTCTTAAGCTCGGATGACATACAAATCACAAAGGGTGGTTAACAAGTGGTCGATATGGAGCGTTCGAGGAAGTATCATGTGGTATATTGTGAAATACAGTTGTATGTTACTAATTTTCATAATCAACTGCACAGTAAAGGCAGGTGGTCAACATCGCACTGGTAGTCGTTACTTCTTGGAGGAGTTCTAATTCCCAGGATCTGATACTGGATCAACCATAGAATTGTTTGCATTAGGAAGTGCCTCTTTAACTGGAGATTGAACCAAGATCACCGGTGTAGGAAGCCAGTGCATTAGCCACCATGCTTCTATGGCTCTTCCGCTTATAAATTGATGTGTAATGGCATCAACATTCATGACATTTGATTTAAGGTGTTTGGTTCTGAAAAATAACTCTTTATTAATCAAGTTTCAGCAATTATTTTATAATGGGCATGTTAAGCTATGAATGCAGATCTATTTTAATGCTTTAAAAAACATTGCATGGTTGCCATGGTGACCATCTTAAAAATAATTACATGTATTTACTCCTAAAATTTACAAAACAAACAAATATATTGATAAATAAAGGGATGATTTCATAAACTTAAGCATTTCAAGACTATTGTGACATTTAATTTTCCTGAAAATATCAAGAAATATATATATATTTTTAAACTTATGCTTGGCAAAAAACCACACAAAATATGTCATCATTTCACATTAAAAATTAATTTTAAAAACAAATATTTAAAAAAAAAGGTAATTTGAAATGCATCAGTAGCTACAAAATTATGAGATATTCATCTCAAATTTTGTGTATCTAGCTTTAGTATTAGTTGAAATTCATGGATTTCGACACGTACTAAATGGCAAAAATGATTTTGAGAAAATTCAATTTTAAACTTGGAATGTGAGACAAAAAAAGGTTGGATTGGAGCATTTCTTAATTTTGTAATGCTAATATGCAAACAAAACAATATAATTTTGTGTGTAATCGATAGTACGAATGTTGTACTTTATAGAACTAAACACTTTTACGACATCGCCACCTGTGGTTTTGTGTGTATAGGTGGTGGAGAGATCTCAGTCTATGAAATACCTGGGGTTGTGGTTTGATCGTAGTCTAACTTTTAACGGAACGTCTAGATCATGTGAAAATGAAAGCGAGGAAGGGTTTGACTGATGAGGGTAAAGCCTTCAGCAAATTGTGAGCAGTGCCATATTTGTCTCTTATACCAGGGTCTGGTCCTTTCTGTGATTGAGTATGCTCTGGCAATCCTGAATCTGTCATAGTCAAATAGAATGACTGAAAGAATAAGAACGAGGATCGTCGTATTATCTTGGGGGCACTAAAGACACATCGTGCAGGGCGATGCAATATCTTCTTGATTATCCTACTATGGAAGATTGAACACCTTGGAATATGAGCTGTGCACTGGCATACCTTTGAGTCAATGCTGACACACCTACACACGGAAATAAAGAGACAAAAGGAAATAGATTAAAAAGAGGACAATTTTGAATGGGTCAGGCCAAGGACTGTATTCAACAGGTGTGTTCACTTAAAGACATTGAACCCGGTGAAGAATGGATACCAATGCCAACAGGAATCAATATATCATTTTCGATATGTATCAAACTTGATAAAGAATGCAGACAAGACAACCCACTGGTCGTGGAGGAGGAACATTCAGGCATTAATTTCTGAGAAATCATCTTAGAATGATATAATCATTTATACAGATGTTTCGGTGATTTGACATGTGCAGAGCTTTTCGGAGCCACCTGACCCACCTTCCCATCTTCCCCCCATACAGGCATGCCGTATCCAACTTCAGAGGTAGAGTATGTGTTATGAAAGCTGGCGTTACGGGAGTAACCGTCTATTCTTAATGTATACAAAGTGTAACTCTGTTGCCTGTTTCAGACGCACACGAAGTCGAGATAAGAAACGCCATCCTAGAACACCAGAGAAACACATCAAATGTAGCCGCAGATCCTGGGATGCTCAAGTAAAAACCTGGAAGCTCAGGCTTCACTCATGGGCTTCTGGCTATATGAAGGATAACAATCTCAGGTATATATAGCTATAAGTTAATAGAAAATCTTTATGAATGTAGACTGCAGTAAAACCATGCCACGATAGAAAGAGGTAGTTGTTATTAAGAACCAGTCACTTTGACATGTTGTGTACTGAAAAGTAGCTTTGTGCCTTCTGTGTTGCAAGACTTTGTCCTGTTAAGAAGGACAATGCAGGGAAGATGCACTTTCTTGCACATTTATTCAAGGACATTCTTTTTAGCAAAATCAGAGTTTGCAGTAGAGATAATGCCAGATTAATAACACCATCAGTGTTTTCATGTCTGGATGCTAATTTTGTTGAGGGACTGTCATTCAAAATAGACATGTTGGCACAGCATACAATTGTTCTAATGCTCGGGTCACATACAAATCACAAAATGGTTAATAAGTGGCTGCTATGGAGCTTTCGAAGAAGAATCGCTTGCAATGGATTGCTATTATTATTTTTCTGTTATACGTCTCTTTTATTTTCAGTTTAAAATTTTGTTTTAATTCATGTATATTATAATCATTCAAATTTTAGGACTCGTGACAGTTCACCGAAGAGCATACTTTCAGAGGAAGCGGATGCAACCTTGGAACACTCTAATCATAAGAAGCAGATGGGCACTGTATATGTATTAGAGGATGCTGAGTTGTCAGAAAATGATGAGCTTTCATTCCTGGACTCTATGGATGCCGTTGCTTTGATTGGTGATATTCAATAGGAAGTTTGGTGCATACTTATAAAGTGGATGACATTTTGTATATTTGTGTTAAGTAAAGATGTTTGAAAACCTGAAACTTGTAGATTAGTGCTGTGAGCAACGCTAAATAAGGTAGACTAGCTCTTTCGGGAAATAGGATATTCCTCTCTGATGGGGAATGATTTTTATATGTGTTTGATAGAACACTGTAAGCTTTATTGTAATTTTACTCAATTCTATGAGTCCATGGTTAGTTTGATGAAAAGTGTTAATAATAGAAATATTCTAAGCGTTAAAATTAATTTGTAACATAATATAATCCTGTTCTTGCATGTTGTGTTGTTTCTGTAATGAATTTGTTTTTAGGGTAGTAGAATGCAGTAGTAGTAGCGGTAGTGGAATGCGGAAGGTTGCATGACGGTTGCAATCTGTGTTCCGAGAATTTATACCTGAGCTCGCCAGCCATATATTATCGACTTACTCATTGAGATTGTTCCGGATAAAGAATACTTTCAACCGTTTTGGAACATGTATCATTTTGTCACCACCAGACAATTTGAAGTTTTCCACTGTATTTATCCTTCAAGGAAGCAGAAATATTGGAAGCACGTAAACCAAGTGCAAGAACAAGACTTTTCATCCTGCACTCTGTAAATCCTCCCCCCCGGCCAACATGTTTTGCTCTGGTTCAACAGAGTTTACTGCAGTCTTTTTTTATAAGATTTTGCACAGACAAATAGCTCATTGGTACGATTTCCGAAACCAGTTTCTCGGTCATTCACACACTTTTGTGCCAGTTATCCATGTCTAGACATCAACCAGGAGACTCGGGTAGACACATCGACTCTGAGATTCTTCTTGTCTGTAGTGCTAACAAAGCTTATACCAATGGAACCACCATGTGGAGGTGAAGTAGGGTTATGGTTAGTGCCAGTCACTGAACCTGACGCAGCCACATCACTTTATTTTATTGCACCCGTGGCCCCATACCACAAGGTACGAAAATGATATCTTTACTTTTTTTTTATTGTACTTAATTTAATCTACAGAGCTGGTTGAAATATGTGGCAGTTTGGATTTTTTTAGAGTATACTTTTGTAGGTGTCATCCTATCAGTTCAAAAATGACTCAAAAATATGGTTCAGCGTGTACTTTGATTACGATCAGATGCAGGCAGACCAATTTTAGACATAAACTTAAATATATCCAAAGATAGATATGGTCCACCTCATTTTGCTGAGATCTTCAATGAGCTATGTCCTGCGTTTGTACTGGTACATCTACACTTCTTCTCTGCTACTCAATTGAACATCTTTGTAAAAAACATGAGAGAATGATGTTGTCAATGCCACAGTCACACTCATCAGAAGATTTGGCTTATTAAAATAATGGTGTTTGTTCATGACATGTGCAAAGTTTGAAGAATACACTTTGCTCTTTTCTGTTAGACTGGTAATATATATCATTTATCTTGTGACCCAGATGTTCTGTTCCTTGTTCCTCAGTTCTTAATTTATTTTTCTTGTGACAAACTTGGCTTCTTTATAAATTGTAGTATCATTCAGGTTGATGTAGTTTTTCCTCCTTCTTTATGAGTCTGTCAACCATTAACATAATTACCAGTTATGGTATCTTCTTCGAACGCTCCATATCGACCACATGTTAACCAGTCTTTGTGATTTGTATGTGATCTGAGTAAAAAAAAGCGATTGTACATTGTGCCAGTTATGCGCATACAAGTAGACCAGCGCATCTGATTTCTGAGATGCTTTTTATTTACTAGGGTAGCTTCTTCGGTCCTACATCAGTCTCCTTTTATGATATGCCTTGTAGGTCACAGTGGTACTATTCTTTGCTTCTCGGTCCCGCACCACATAGGCAAAAACAATGTTCAGGCGTCATTCTTATAATAAGATACAAAGAAATGTATGGATAAATTATTGTTACATGAAGGATATATGATAACATAATTATTATTGGTAATTAATTTTTGCATTTGTGTAAATATGTTATGCTGTAAGATAATAACAGTACATTTTTGTTTCTCTATCAAATAAAAAGACCTGACTGAGATAGATACTATTTACTTTTCTATTTACTTTATCTTTGCTATTTAATTTTATCAGTTTTTTTTAATTGAAAAGATATCATTTTGGATAGTCTTCTCTTTGATCACCCGGTGTTGAGCTTCTGACCGATTTTTGCATGAGGCCTGCTTACCATTTGACTGGTGTCCCTCGACATGCGGTGGGCCTCCACCGTCTTCAGAGGTAGTTTTCTCTCTCTCTCTCTCTCTCTTTAGCCTGTTACGCCCTTGGCTGTCGCTTGCTTGGTTAATTCTCAATATCTTTGTCTTTCCCTTATGAATGTTCAGCCCTAGTTGCTGGGACCTTTGATTCAATGTGTTTAGCTTATCCTGCATCTGATTTCTTGTATGTGACAGAAGGGCTATATCATCAGCGAAGTCCAGATCATCTAGTTGCTCTGTCAGAGTCCATTGGATTCCATTTCTGGTGTTAGTTACTGTGGTCTTCATAATCTAGTCTATTGTCAGTAAGAACAAAGGTGATAGAATACATCCCTGACACACTCCTGTTTCTATTCCAAACGTGTCTGTTAGTTTACCTTCATGAAGAACTCTACATTTCATATCTGTATATGTTGCTTTTATTACCTTTCTGCTGGTACTTCTCCAAATTATTTTGTAATAATCCTCTTCGTCTTCTTCTAGCCAGGGCTTCGAGTTTTCGCTCTTGGGCAGCCAATTTGTAGAATCTGCATGTGTTCTGTAATTGTGGAAGACATAATAAAGGGTATTATGAACAGATGAGTGTGGTGGGAGGAGTTCTTGTCTAGCTTTATGTAGTTTGTAATAATCATAAAATTTATTACTATTTTCTTCTTCTGCACTCAACCTCTATGAATTCAGGCGTAGTCTAGTATGCCACTTCTGACTGATTTTTGCGAGAAGGCCTTTCCACACACAAAATTAAAAGAAAGACTTAGTAAACATTACAGAAACGAAGTTGAAACAGAGAGCCAACAAGAAGAGCAACCATATGGACTACGAAGGCAGAAATAAAAATTAGAAGACTTAAAAGATATGAACTTTTTTTAAAAAGATATTCGGCAGTGGAGAACGTTCATTAATATGGAAAATATTTAGACATACCAGAAAAATATGTAAAAATTCTACAGAATTATTATGAATGTTACATGAAAAGTAATTAATACAGGTAAAACTATCAGAACATTACTACATTAAAACTGACGTCAGACAGGGATGTTCCCTGTCCCTAACAATCTTTATAGACTGAGTGATGCCATAAAGACAGGATGGGGAAAGAGAAATACAATATATAGAGATTTAATATCGGTGGGGAGAGAGGGATAGTCTCCAAATTATTTTGCACATCACGGAAAGTGCAATATCCCGATCGTGGATTGTCATGTTCCTATTTGGTCTCATCTCTCCTCCTAGCTAGTGTATGACTTCCAGTGATTGTCATGTTCCTATTTGGTCTCATCTCTCCTCCTGGCTAGTGTATGACTTCCAGTGATTGTCATGTTCCTATTTGGTCTCATCTCTCCTCCTAGCTAGTGTATGACTTCCAGTGATTGTCATGTTCCTATTTGGTCTCATCTCTCCTCCTAGCTAGTGTATGACTTCCAGTGATTGTCATGTTCCTATTTGGTCTCATCTCTCCTCCTAGCTAGTGTATGACTTCCAGTGATTGTCATGTTCCTATTTGGTCTCATCTCTCCTCCTAGCTAGTGTATGACTTCCAGTGATTGTCATGTTCCTATTTGGTCTCATCTCTCCTCCTAGCTAGTGTATGACTTCCAGTGATTGTCATGTTCCTATTTGGTCTCATCTCTCCTCCTAGCTAGTGTATGACTTCCAGTGATTGTCATGTTCCTATTTGGTCTCATCTCTCCTCCTAGCTAGTGTATGACTTCCAGTGCGATACCCCGAGAAACAGTGCCGTTGAATCTTCTTTTTATCGTCACACTGTAACTGAACTGTTGTAATAGAACTGGTCCGGTAAACTTAACTAACCAAACCCATGCATGTGCTCATTTACAGATGAATCCAGTAATTGGCGTTGTGGAACTCCTCGCACAGATGACCTAGGATGTAACAATATTCTGACTTCTAAACATTGGTACTAAACGTCGCTAGGAAGAAATAAAGACAGCTGATAGTAGGTAGCAGGGAATGGACAGCAGTGAGCCGATCTTATTTTTAAAAAACAATGAGCATACCCGACAGATTGGATAGAAAAAAGATAAACCAGGAACTCCACTCATAATTGCGACTGAGCTCCTGTGGGTTGGAGCTCTCGGACAAATTGTGCTCGTTAATCTTGAGCACAAGCAGTTTTTTTGTTGTTGCGAAACCCCAGAGGAAGCAACGGAAGCAAAGAATATGATAACAGATGAACAATGTACAAGTATTAAAAGCTTCCGAAAAACAAATAGACAAACACAGGATTCGAACCACTTACATTCATTTCATACGACACCCATCGCCTAGCCTAGCAAGACGAGCGTCCTTACGAACACAACCAACGAGCCATTCTGGTGACCCTGACGTGACATAAAAGTGTGAGCATACAGAACTTATAAGAAATTCCGTGTATATTCAGGTAATAGACCTCAACCGTCGAAGATATTGCTTCAAAATGCATGGAAATAAAAACCGAATATTTACACATTACAATCGATGTTATGTAATAAACATCGTGTGATCAATATTGTGTTGTTCCATGGTACATGTTTAGGTTAGGACAATAAACTCATTAGAGAAGCAGGTTGTATAGTTGACATTCGCTCCCCCGTGGAGCCATCTGGATATTTTTCCAGATATCACTGCAGCAATGGCTCCAATTAAATGGGTCCCAGAGAGCCTATGAGGTTGGGGAGGGGGGAGGAGACGCTAACGGCCTCAGTTTCCATCCAGGTATGACCCACTTCGCTCTGCAACAACCCTATCATGTGCGCTAGTCAAGAAACTCCAGTTTGACTTCTCACCACGATGCACATACCCATTGGTATAAAAAACAAATCATCACGTGCATTACCTTCTATCCGCTGTTTAATTGCGAGTTCAGCCTTCATGTTTCTCCTACCTCTACATTCACTTCCAATAGTAATGATAACGTTCCCGTTGGTAGTTGGCCATGCTAACATCTATTGGTATCAATTCTTCCCCGGTGGTCATAGGCGCATGGGGACAACGTCGCGCCAGGATTAGTGAGCTGGCACTAATCAGGATCCTACCCCACCTCCACGTAGCCCTGGTAACAGACACTGGTTCCTGTCTGGCTTAGCTGGTAGGGATCGAGGCAGAGCTACTCTGATGTAGGTAGAGATGTAGAGGTAGTCACGCTGGATGGGATCCACTTGCAACACAGAGCGGAATCCCAGAATGACTATTAATGCTCGTCTCTCCCGGCCGATGGAAAAAGCTGGACGGATAAACATCAAGGGATGAGGCACAGCCTGGCTCTAGCACAGGCCAGACAACTGGCCGGTATTCCCTGACCTAGATAAGAAAAGGGATCTGGAAAATACAGATGTTTGATAGAACACTGCACGCTTTTTGCAATTTTACTCAATTCGGTGAGTCTATGGTTATTTGTTGGTGAAACATATTCATTATATTGATATTCCTTATTGTTAAACTTAACTTGTTGGATAATATGACTTCGAGTTAGCATTTTGTGTTGATTTTAAAATGAATTCGTCTATATACACAAATACTGGAATGCGAGGTCACGTGGTGTAGTTGTGGTCTGATTTCCCATAATTCTTACCTGAGCCCGAAGGCCCAGTAGTTTATAGTTGGCTCTGGATGAGGAGTGCATCCAAAGTAGAGTCGTCGGCCCACATGGGGTGAAGCTCGGAGTCCGAAGGTAGGGCCCCGAGTTGAGTTGCACGCGGCGAAACTTCGAGCCCTGAGGGGCGCGAACAAACAAACATAGGATGAGGAGTGCATCCAGCGAAGAGACGTCGGTCCACATGGGGCGAAACTCGGGAACCCATTGCAGGGTGAGGGCCCGAGTTACGCCCCAGGTCGGGGCGAAACTCGGAGTCCGAAGGTAAAGGCCCCGAGTTGAGTTACACGCGGCGAAACTCCGAACTCTGAGGGGAGGGGTCGAATAAATAAATATATAGGATGAGAGGTGCATCCCGCGAAATGACGTCGGCTCACATAGGGCGAAGCTTGGGCCCCCATCTCAAGGGTGGGGGCCCGTGTTAAGTCCCAGGTTCGGACAGCCTAGAGGCAAACGTGAGGCAGGCACTAGGGCAGAGCAAACAAACATGCGGATGGGCCCACCGGTGTGCAAACATGCACGGCGCAGATGGCGCGAGGGTGAGCGGACCACCCAAATGTGCACAAAACTGGAAAGCCCAGCAGAGGTTTAATCCAATCCGCGTTTCCGCTCGCAGGGAACTACTGCTGTCTTGTAGTTTGATTTGGGGACAATCAAAGGCTAGCGGAGCAAACCGTACACAAATTTGGACGGCAGGAAAACCAAGTAGTCCACAAAAAGGCTGGTTACCTGGGCAGATTACGCTCATCAACCCGGGTGGGCAGGTTGTCTAAGGGTCGCTACCCTGAAAGAAAATAGCAACCTGTTGCCTTGTAGGTTGGCTGGGAACAGCAAAAGGCAAATGGAGAGTGAACCCAGTAAACGCTGGTTGAAATCGGACACTTCACCGAAGGATAAGCACTAGAGCTCCAAATGGTACTGAATGATGTGACGTAAAAAACGTTCTTGACAACGGCTGTTTATATATCACAATAAGAATGATCAAAATGGCCAAAAAGAACGATCGAGAGATAGAGAATTCTTCCTCTTTTAGTAGAGTCACAACTGTGGTCATCTAGCTAATTATTCTCTCAGCCTGAGACATCCACGACATGCCACTCTTGATTAGTGTAGCAAAGACTATACACATGCCTTAATTCTGAATACATTCGAGTCGTTCACATTGTAATCGTGATCTCCCACGTACATAACCAGTTGATGACACAGAAGGACAAGTAGTCTGCTCAAGATGTTCGGCTACTAAAACCTTGAGAGCTGCAAGATCCATCAGATAAACAAATAAACGAAGTATGTGTATGTGTTTATTTAGTCTGTATGATCACCTGCCCAGCGCGTTCGTAGCGCGTTGGACGACGGGTGACAAGCCCCTGTGAGTGCGGTTCAATTCCGCGGGTTTGATTGAAAAGCCACAGGTTCTCCAGATTTACGGTGTTCGTGGCACCGAACCGAAGGGTTACGATGTCCATGGCACCGAGCCGAAGAGCTGAAAGCTCAAGTGCTTCTGGATCGGGGAAAAAAATTTAGTCTGTCCAAAGGAGACAAATGGCGATCTGCCCTTGTACGTCGACCGAGAGTATGGAAACTTCGCTGTGTAGATTGTGTTCTCTTCTTATCGGATGGATTTCTCTTTTTCTCAAAATATGTTATTTTCCATTCTCCTCCCTTCTTTGAAAGTTTGTTTGTACTTTTGTTTCCTGGTACTACCACAGTGTATAATTCGCTTCCAGCAGTGACTTTGGAAAGATCACTTCTTAAACTTGGAAGTTTACAGCCCTCTGAGAGCTTGAAGTACATACGCATACACATAGTGTTTCGTTGAAGATGACCAACCACCTGTTGAAGTCAAGTATTGGTGTCAATAATGATGCTTGAAGTCTGCTGTAACGTCAGAACCGTCGCGGAGCTTAAAGTTGGATGCATTTGAGACACATAAAGTTAAGATAAAGTATATAAAAGAGTAAATTGTTTTTCAAAATTTAAATGTATTTATATTTATTTCTCATGTGTTCTTTTCCATGCGCATATAATACACGTCCGAGTAATTTATAAAGGGCGATATAAATCAGTTACCGAGACTACAGGACAGGCGCTAATATTAAAAGGAAAAAAACACTGAAACGTATAAAGAAAAAAGAATTCAGACACGATAATATCGTTAATGTAAAGATGTCTTTTATGCCATACAAAACGGTATAAAATGAAACTGTGCGACCTTTACAAGTAGCGGACTTATCGATTCATCCTGTATGTGCTTGTTGAAGAAATCTACAACTATATATTCTCAACACTCAACCCCCAAGCAATTTCACAGCATTAGCATAAAAAATGATCACCTGCACATTACCAAGATTCCGCACGTGCTGTCAGCGAGCTACTAAAGCTAGCTTTGCTTCCAACGTCAGCGAGGCGTCATGGCGCGAGACATAAGCATAGAGGTAGAGGATGTAGTTTTCTTATCAAGTTATCTCTGTGATGAGAGTTTTATTCTTCTGTTATCAACATAATATTTGTTTATAGAACGTGTTTATTTTAGGTAAAGTGTATTAAGTGGATTAACAGTATCTTACAAATACGAGAGAGACGTTTACAGTTGAGTAATTGAGTCTAGGTCATGGAAGGGAAGTGAGTATATATGTGCAACGAATGAAGGGAAACTATCGCCTTCTTCATGTTGTTACGTACACAAATGGCGGGTCTTGAGTTCTACGACGCTGTACTCAACAATGACCTGCAGCAACTCAAGCGTCTTGTAGCGCAACACAAACTTGATCTGAATGGGAAATTCTTAGAGGTAAGGAGGAAGAACGATGCGGGTCTTTGCCCTATACATCTTGCTTCATACCGAGGTCACACATACATGCTGCAGTATCTCATTGAAGCAAAGTGTGATGTGAATTATACAACTGGCACACTAAGACGTACAGCTTTGCATTTCGCAGTTCAAAGTCATAAAATGGCCTGCATGCTTCTTCTTATAGCAGCAGGGGCCAAACTGGATGCTAAAGACACTTTTGAAATTCCCGTGCCACTATGCGGCAGATGATGGCTACTGCCAGATTCTAGATGTGTTAATTCGTCGTGGAGTGAATGTTAACAGCCAAGATATCACATCCAAAACACCACTAATGAAGGCTGTACGGAACAGTAAAACTGATGCTGTGCTTCGCCTTCTTAGGGCTAGTGCTGATTTGAATATCACAGACAGAAATTGTGATATGGCCTTGCATTACGCAGCAAGAAATGGATGTGTTGACATTATTGATATATTGTTGTCTGCAGGCAGTGTGATAAATGTTCAGAACTACTGGGGTAGAAGTCCTTTAATGGAAGCGGTGTGTTACAATCATAAGGAAGTTGTTCAGCTGCTGTTGACTGCTAGTTGTGATGTCAATCGTAGGGAGTTTAAAACTGGTGATACAGCTTTGCATATTGCCATCAAGAAAAACTATACACGTGTGGTTGAACTTCTCTTAGCAGCTGGAAGCCGCCATGATGTGTACAACCACCAGGGGGAGACAGCAATACATGATGCAATAGCTGGGAACAAGATGGATGTCACTTGGCTTCTTCTTGTCTACAATATTGACCTTGATGCCCCTGTAAAATACTTCCCAAATGGAGTCTATAAATCTGTGTTCAAGCTAGCTGCTGAACGAGGCCACTATAAATTGTGTCATCTTCTAGCAAAAGTTGGCCATGTGGATTACTCAGCTCGAATGTATTTCTATGCTGGATATGTTCAAACACGTCCCGGGGAGCAGGATGAGGCCTTGTTGTGGTTAAGGACTGCGCTGAGACGTGTAGTGCCTTTACAACAGTTATGCCGAAAGGTAATTCGTCACCATGCTGGGTATAATGTCTGGGAGAAAGTGGAAGTACTTCCTGTGCCTAGAGCTCTCAAGGACTATATTTTGATGAAAGATATTCTGGAACATAAGAACGAAAGTGCGGTATAGGTCAGGGGTATACACCGGCCAGTTTGGTTGACCCAAAAATTGTATAGAGGGCATCTAAAATATTTAGCAACTCTGCAACAATACTACTACTACATGCATATCCTCTTTCTTTCTATTTCTCTCTCTCTCTCTCTTTCTTTTACTCCATTCCAAATGGAAAAGTGCTGAAATTATTTCTAACACTAAGTTCTTACTGGAAGTACAGGCGACCAATGTGATGATGACTACATCACCAGTCATGTGTTGTTAGTCAAAGAAAAGATATGAGTCTAACATATTTTTAATATACCTCATGGTAATAAAATAGGTTTTTTTTTTACTTACTACTTCTTACTCAGTTCTGTATTGCAGTTTCTATAACAATACAATTTTTATAGATATGGTTTGTAAGCCTTAAGGCAACCTTTGTTAATATATACGAATATTGTCCAATATGACACAAATTTGTGCAGGTAAGTTATTGATAAGATTTTACAAACATAACAACCCACTTTATTGAACCACTTCTACTGAGTTATACTGTAGCATTGTGCTAGATGTGATTGGACATTAGAAATACCATCAGAGCCTACGTATTCCAACCACTACTACTACTGAAAAAATATCCCGTAGTCTTTTCAAGATTCACATATCTTGAAAGTGTTATCAGCCACAAAGGAGGAACTGGATCTGACATTAAAAGTAGACTGAGTAAGGCATGAAATGCATTCATGATCCTTCAGACGGTCAAAATCAGCCCATTAGAGCATCAGAACCAAGTTTAATATATACCGCAGCTGTGTGCTATCAACTTTACTATACAGATCAGAATGCTGGAGAATGACAGAATAAGATATGTCCAAACTCTCCACCTTCCATACAACTTCTCTGCGGAAGATCTGAAGCAGTATTCTGGCTAAATGTTATCTCTAACCAAGAACTGCTTGCACAGTGTCAACAAGAGAATATGAATACCATCATCCAAAAGAGGCGCTGAAGATGGATCGGACATGTGTTACATGTGGAGACAAACTCTGTCACAAAAACTGCACTGAGATGGATACCACAGGGTAAATGAAAATGTGGAAGACCTAAAATGACCTGGAAGAGAACAGTAGAACAAGAATTGAAATAAATTAACCACAGCTGGAACACAATACAGTTGGCAGCCAAGAATGGTGTGCATTTGTTGCTGCTCTAAGCACCAAGGGTATCACAGGTTGGAGAGAGAATTGAGTCTTTTCAGACCTTAGGGTATGCAGTGTCTATCCCTTCACATTTCTAAACCCAATTATGTAGGAGGTAGGAAGACCAATTCCTTTCCTCACGCATGGAACATCAATTGTTGTATTAAAGCCACAACCCTCTGCTAAATAAGTGACTTTCTTTTGTAGCATGCCCATAGCAATTTTTGCTGGCCCCCAAGATTTTTGTTAATTTTTTTGCCTCTGGTATAAGTTATGGTGCCTAATGATTGGCTTTATTATGTGTAAATAATGATTGTATTTCCAATGTTTTTTTGCTTTAATTTGCGTTTATATTGAGATGTTATGTTTTTATTTTTACTGCTACCTGTCCATAGAAGCAGCATGTTAATATGTTGAATAATTTTCCTAGTTGTTAAGGATTTAATAAAATTAAACACTGTGATCATCCATCTACATCCTTTTTTTTTTTTTTCGATCCAGAAGCACTTGAGCTTTTCAGTTCTTCGGCTCGGTGCCATGGACATTGTAACCCTTCGGTTCTGTGCCACAAACACCGTAAATCTGGGGAATCTCTGGCTTTTTCTGCCATCCCGCGGAATTTAACCCGCACACACAGAGGGATAGTCACCCGTAGTCCAATGCGCTACGAACACGCTGGGCAGACGGGCATCTACATCCTTCAGTTCTGATGTTTTCTAATTGAGTTTTCTAATCTTACTCTCTCTCTATCTTCCCCTTCTCACTTCACCCATTGTTAGTTAATACAAGAATGATTAATATTCATGTCCATTTTATTGTGTCAATGGTGGACTAGTTTTATGCAAACAGTTTTAGGACAAGTTAGTTACTTAATTATCAGGATTCTACTTTGGAACAATTGAACACTGACTTAAAACAACAGGAAAAGAGAAGCATATGTCAAATACTTTATATCTTGGTTATGAGTGTTGGGGTAGAACAGTGGTTGATGCACTTGGTTCATAGATAGATGGTCTCGGTTCGATCCCTAGCTGGAGTCGGACTTTTCAGACGGCAAATTACAAAATCAGCACTCCAAGCACTTCATTCATAAAAACTGTCAAGTCTACCGTTAGATCTGTGCCACCAGCGCAGGGTCATCATGTAATGAATACCATCTCGTTGTGAAATACCAGGAAATGAGACATCAGATTGACTGACCAAGGAAGTTGTTGCAGAAGGGAAAATGGATGTACCAGTTACCTATCAACAAAAGAAAAGGATGATTAAATCTACCAGAAAGCCACCAATATTAACATAGGGTGAGTACCAAAATATGAGCAAATTAGAACAAGTTGTCATTCTGTGCCTGAGAACAGCACACACATAACTCTGCAGTCACATGTATACAAAATTCCAGATTGGCAATTCAGTTGTGTGGATAGGCATCCCAGACTACAGAATACATGCTCCAAAACTGTCTTGAATATGATATACTATGGCAAGTTCACTGGCCCAGTAAAACAACACTTGAATGAAAACTGCACATACCTCTCTTTGAGTTACAAAAGACAGTGAAGTTTGTACAAAAGACAACATTGAATATAAAGACAATATTTCAAGCGAACGAAAGGAATGAAGACAGCAAATCTCTCTCAGGTCAATCCAGCTCCTTGTGTGTTACAGAGAAATGCTGGGTAGTAAAAAAACGGTGTAATATTGTCCTCATCATCCATTGTGTGCCATCGGTTAAAGAAAAATACTAGCCTAATACACAACATGGTATGACAACGGGTTCTGTACTTATATGTCTTGATCATAGGTACTTCTGTATTTAATGGGAGCAGAAGTGACAATACTAGCATATATGCAAGGGACATTACTGTAACTGTTGGATCTTCTTCTTCATCGCTCTTCTGTCGTTCATAAGATCACATCACCAATAACTTTAATGAAGTGAATGATTCGCTTCATTTAATCCATAAAACTCCTTTGATTTGGAAAAGCACTGTCTCTGTTCGCCATATTTTCTCCCTTTCTCCTTCCCTGTGGTTTCGACATACAAGAAGAATGTGTTGTGCTGTTTCTAGGCTCAGTCCATAAGTGCACAAGTCTGTCTCACCAATCTTAAGCTTTCTGTATATAATATGTCTTAAACTGTTGTATCCTGTCCAGAGCCTGTGTATCATCCTTCACTCTTTGCATAACATTTGGTGGCAGGTGTTTGGGGTCTGTATTTGGCTGGGTGATTTTTGCTCCACTGTTACTTAACCCTTCTAAGTCGATATACTGACTTCCTGTATTTTTTAAGATGACACAAAACCAATATACTGTTTAGTTTAGAGCATACATTACAAAAGAAATGCTTCCGGAAGTAGAGAAAAAATTACAGAGTGAAAGAGTTAAACTGTTTTTATCCTAGTTTTTACCCTTATATGATGTCATTTTTTAATGTGTTTGCCAAGAGGTTAACCTTGTCATTCGTATTATGCCACAGTGGTCTGGGGCTCATTACAGTACTGTTTCTATAGTGATGATACCTGTTGAATGATAATCAATTGAGTCATCAAAACTGTGATTGAAGACATTTGACAAGAAATATTTCACTAATAGTACTGGGCACATGAGGTACAAAATGAGGAATAAGTTTAACCAGCGAACTACAGAAACTCTCAATGTGTATACTTTTCAACATCTGTTCGAGAAGACTACCTTTTTATTGATGTACTCCCAAGTTCTATGAGATCAGTTTAATAACCAGCAAATGGTCACAAAAATGCCAACAAGTAAATTGAATTTTTTCAGCAAGGTAATCGTTATAAGTGAGCGTTTGTAGCTTAGCGTAGTGAGCTTGGTCACAAACCCAAGCGTACCTGGTTCAAACTCCCCAGTGGACAAGTTTAGAAGCAAATTCATTTCCGTTGGATTTTTACAAAAGGTAAAAATAGACCTCACCGTTCAGAAAGCAATGGCAAACTACTGAATGTATAAGTGGTACCTAGAAAATCAATGACTTATTTACTGTGGTTGATGGCTACGTCCTGTAAAGGATATGCCATGATTTTCATTTTCAGTCATTATAAGCTGAGATTGCTAATTTTTATAGTAAATAAGATAATTATATTCACTAAATCCCTTCCGATCAATCATTTGCATTTAATACCCATTCCAGATTATCTCAACTTTCCAAATATGGAGGAAGGGCAACAAAAAGATTTACTCAGATGTCATATGGAAAACTATTAATTCTATTCATCTCATACCAGTTTTGCATGTACAAACTAGTAGATATTCTCAACACAAACACATGTGTACATCTCTAACTACTATGTGTATAGATCAAATTTTGTAAATATATTTATAACGGAATATAGTAGTATAATTTTTGTTGCCAAATAATTTTTATAGTGGAAATAAAATAAATCATTCAGTCAAAATACCAAGGTGCTTATAACCGCATGTTATTTTTCTCAACCACCGTTGCCTTTAAGCATTTTGTAGAATTTATATTATAGTCAAATGTCTTGTCAAGGTTAAATACAGTTGTGTATATTAAAACTCTAATTTTTCATTAAATTGTTTTCTATATGTTTTTGTGAACTGATTCCTGTGCAGAACAAGCTAAAGTGGAGTGACAGAAAGAATATATGTAATACTAGAAGAAAACCTTAAAAAATATTGATTAATCAAGAAACATGTACAAGAAATTAGAAATGGATAGAACTCCCATCAGACGTTTACAAGATCAAGTCCTTGTTCAAGAACTGCCAATAAGAGAAAGAAATTAAGTACTAAAATATACAGAGAAGAAAAATTGCAAATGACAGACAATCAATACAACAGGAATGTTATAGAAAGAAACAAGCAAGAACAATCGCTTGTCTGTTTGTAATGTTGAAGAGTTAATATGATGATGACTATAGAAGACTTTGGCACATTATTTGCAATGTATGTAGAAATGTGTATATATTGATTGGTTGAGAAATGTATATATATCATTGCACTTTGGTGAATATTTATGCTCTGATCCCTTTCTTAAAGAAAAATATCTCAATGGCAGTGCACAAATTCCGTAGCTCCAGCAAGGGACCCAGATGTAAATTTAAAAATGGTAAACATTTTGTAGGAATTTGCATTGATTGATTGATTGAGAGGACCACCATCATTGCACTTCGGTGAGTTACCATATGTACTCCGATCTCTCTTACACAGGAAGATCTCAGCGGCAGTGCACGAACTTTGTAGCACCGGCGAAAGTCCCGATGTAATTTAGAAGATGAGAAAATATTTTGTATGAATTATGTTTTTGAACTTTTTCTAATGTATTTTGCCCAGGCAGCGACTTTCCCACCTGCTCTTCTTGGTTTTGAACTCCCACGGGTACCTACTCAAATTGAACACAAGACCTACATTTTATCATCCATCTCCGATAAAACTAGGAACTCGATCTCACCTACACTGAGATCAGGGATCGCATGAAAAATATCTCGATGGTTCCATGAGGTAGCGAACCAAGTACCTTTGGTACAAAAGGCAAGCATCTAACCTCTACGCCATAGAGACCCCCAATATATGGGGTCTTTCGCATTAAAGTATTGTACTAGTCTCACACTTCAAAAGTACTCAGTTTGTGTCTCATGTAGTATGACAGTTTTTATCCCCGGTGCTCTGTGATTTCAGGGTAGATGAAATCGAGTGGCTATCTGTGGCGGACAATAAAATGTTAGTCCGGTATTCAAGTTGGACATGTAAAAGGACCCCTGGAAGCTGAACATAAAAAAAGAGAAGGATGTAAAATTGGTGCTCGGGTAAAATTTTAAGTAAATAATAGCCAGTGTGTTGCCAGGGTGCAAACATATTAGAGCCACTGTTTGCAGATATCTGGGAGAAAGAAGAATTGCCTAAGGATTGGACTAGGGGTTCTGTAGTGAAAATCCCCAAGAAAGGAGATCTAACAGATTGCAATAACTGGAGAGGAATCACGTTGCTTTCAATCCCAAGTAAGATATTCTGCAAAATTATCATAATGCGAATACAAGAAGCAATAGATAAGTGTCTACGAATGGAGCAAGCAGGATTTAGGAAAGGAAGAGGAACAAATGAACATATATTTACCCTGCGTAACATTTAAGAACAATGTAGCGAGTGGCAAAGGACTATATACATCAACTTCATAGATTTTGAAAAGGCATTCGACAGCGTCCACAGAGACAGTCTATGGAAGATACTAAGACAATACGGCGTACCGCAGAAGCTTGTCAACATCATAGCCCTCTTCTATAAAGATTTCTCCTGCAACCTAAAGAATTCCAACAAAACATTCCCAGTAAAATCTGGTGTAAGACAGGGATGCGTAATGTCCTCTCTTTGTTTAGTATTACAATTGACTGGGTGCTAAAAATGCCATAAAACAACAAGCACCAAGAGGAATAAGATGGACCCCTTTCGAAATGCTTGAGGATCTGGACTTTGCAGATGATATAGCCCTGGTGTCACACAAATATGAACATATACAAGAGAAAAGTACAATACTTCACAGCACGGCAAAGACAGTAGGCCTCAAAACAAACACAGGAAAAACAAAAATTATGACAAACAGTGAAATCCAACAACCAGTAATGTTAGAAAATGAAACACTGGAAAGGGTTGATCAGTTTACATACCTTGGTAGCGTACTGACACTATATGGTGGCACAGAGGAAGATATAAAATCACGTCTAAGTAAGGCCAGAACTGCTTTTGCCAGAATGAAACCAGTATGGAAGTCCAAAATCTACAATAGGACCACAAAGCTTAAACTCTATAAAAGCATTGTTTTGCCAGTTTTGCTCTACGGATCGGAGTGTTGGAGGATGACCAAAGGAGATACTAGCAGGCTGTCAGTTTTCCACCACTCTTGTCTTCGCAGAATCTTGGGAATCTTTTGGCCAGTAAAAATATCCAATAATCAACTACTCCAAGATACAAGACAAGAGGCAATGAATGACATACTCAAAAGAGAAGATGGAAATGGCTCGGACATGTTATGAGAATGAGACAAGAAATGCCTGCAAGGGTAGCCCTCACTTGGACACCAGAAGGAAAGAGAAAGAAAGGCAGACCACGGACAACATGGAGGCGCATGATGGAAGAGGAACTGAACACCGCATCTCTGTCGTGGGGCTCTGCGCTGAAGGTTGCACGGGACAGGAGAGCATGGAAAGTCCTTTCTGAAGCCCCATGTGTCACTAGGCATGACGGGATTAAGTAAGTAAGTAAGTGTTGCCAGGGCCCGCAAGGGAAGCAAAGAATAGTAATACTGCGACCTACAAGGCATGTCGTAAGAGGCAATTGAGGTAAAAGCCTAGGGAAGCTACCCTAGTAAATAAAAAGGGTTGCAGAAGTCAGATGTGCTGAGCACCTGCTGCCTTGCAGGTCGACTGGGGAAAGCCAAAGGCTGACAGAGAGCGAACCCAGTAAACGCTGGCTAAAACCGGACACATCACCGAAGGATAAGCACCAGAGCTCCAAATGGCGTTGAAGATGTGATGAAACACACCCATGCTAAGGCTGCATGAATCAGATTTCCACATGAACAAGATTTATGGGGAGGTCTGGTACATCGGTCTAAGGGTGATCGCGAGAAAGAGATGTGCTGGCCTACTTTTAGGTGCAAAACTGGCACAACGTACAATCACTTTTAGGCTTGGATCACATACAAATCACAGAGTGGTTAACAAGTGGCCGATATGGAGTGTTCAAGAAAATAAAGTAAATAATAATTCCTCTTAAAATCTTCAACAGTTACTTACACATTCATTATACTGGAGCAGGGAAAGAAAAAACCTACTTCTGATGTAGTGGTTGGTTGAAACATAGTGGGCAGGAAATCCACAGACTCTCCCACAGTACAATGCATTATATTGAGCCAAAGAGTTATAAACCCATAAGGCTGCTGGGATCCATAACAACATATATATATTATATATACCGAGCTGGATATATTATTGGATAAATATAGCCAATGTTTAGTGTAACTTACAGCTTGTGTTGCTAATGTTAAACATCTGTTCGTATTTTGATTATTATTTAAACTAAACTTATATAGCCAGTCACCATATGCCATAAACATTCACGCATCCTTGCATCTGTTAATAACGTGTTGTTCGTGTATGAATGCACATACATGTCTCAGGAAGCTAGACTTACATGGACATGGTTGTTACTTTAGACTGTAAGATATGAACTACTTTAACCGTCCTGCGTTCTCACATATATATATACACACAATGAATATATAAGATTGTAAATTGTGAACATATTGTATATCTGTTAACGACCTGTTCATTAGTTGTATCCTGTGATACTATTGTTAGTGAGCTTAACCTGTCACAAAACAATAATTTTGTTGAGCATGATGAATAGTGATATTGAACTGTGGTATATTTAAATCTGTAAATATATGTGAAAGTGATCCATATGTTGACAACACTTTCATTCAATAAATAATTCTTTTCATTTGATGTCTCTGAGAATGTTGTAAAATTAAGCTTTATGTTTCAGAGACAATGTTTACATAGGAGAAAGAGAATTGTTTTATAATAATTAAATAATGTAAGTTGGTTTGTTTCGTTCATTCTTCTCAACCAAGTTTAATTACTCTATGTGGATATGTTTGATCTTTGCCAAGAATGACTAGATGTTGCGCCCCCATTAGACCCCTACAAGTGTAGGACAGGCGCATCTGATATTTTCGGCCACAGAAAATGTTCGCGCTTGTCTCACCTGACAATCCCTTAAATCTTCGGTCTTTTTGCGATGTATGTTCATAACTCTTTTATGATCTTTACCCCATATATTTGGGCTTTGATCTACGCCAAAGAGCATGTTTATACTTTTCAACCATTCTGAATGAATGAGGTATTTCCGGATTAGGAACATTCTCAGCCAATAATGTAAGTGATGCGATCCATTAAAAAAAATGAAAACACTAGTCATTATATACTATGAATTTTTACTAACTTATTGACCATGTCTGTTAGCCAGTGCCTTCACATTGGGTTGAGACATATTTTATGTAGTCTTATAAACATATTCCATAATTTAGGGAATTAGTATTTTTTTATGTCAGTTTAGAACAATATATATAATTGCACAAGTTATTTATGTTTTATGATGAGAACAAGGAGTTTTTTGTAAGAACCCCAGAGGAAGCAACGTAAGCAAAGAATATCATCAATAAACAGACAGTGTACATGTAGTAAGAGCTTCCATAAAAACAAATTGACAAACACAATATTCGAACCACTTACCCTTATTTCTTACGACACCCATTGCCTAGCCTCAGCAATACCTGCTGGTTGTGTTCGTAGGACGCCGTATTGCTAAGCTAGGCAACTGGTGTCATTAGAAGTAAGGGGTTCTAATCCTGTGTTTATCAATTGGTTTTTTTTTAAGCTCTTATGTTTTATGAGTACTGTGAGAACATGATGACATTTTTTTACTGCTTGATTGAGATAGATAAAAGGGGCGTCATTGCTTGACTACTCGAAAATGAGTTCAGTTTTTATGCAATGAATATTTTCATCTGCCTTGTTTTGTGAAAACTGAATTCACGATTTAGTTGTATCTTCTTTGATGCTCTATGTTTTAGCATGTTTAAAATACTACTCTGTGCTGGTATATTTTCTTCTATTCTGTCATTTTTAGTGTGTAGTTTCTGAAGTTAAATATAACATAAAGAAATAGTGGAATCTTCTGATTATGGATTATTTATGAATGCTTCATATCGACCACTTCTTAAACCACTCTTTGTGATTTGTATGTTATCTGAGCTTAAGAGCAATTGTACGTTGTGCCAGTTATGCACCTACAAGTAGGCCAGCACATTCAATTTCTGCGACACTTTTTATTTACTGGAGTAGCTTCCCTAGGCCCTTACCCCAGTCACCTCTTACGACATGCCTTGTAGATTGCAGTGTTACAATTCTTTGCTCCCTTT
Organism: Arion vulgaris; assembly: GCA_020796225.1. NCBI lineage: Eukaryota > Metazoa > Mollusca > Gastropoda > Stylommatophora > Arionidae > Arion > Arion vulgaris. The sequence goes on from CM036756.1 coordinate 17,306,992, forward strand.
GAGAGCCCTGACAACACACGGGTGAACTAAGTCCTCTAATTTTATTTCTCTAAACCACTGAAATTTAATATCAAAATATTTCAGTTTCGATCAGAATGTGAGTTATTCAGTGCTACATAGAACCAATACTGACATACGGATGTGAGTCATGGACAATGAATACACAGATCGAAAAATTCTTAAGTGCCACAGAAATGTGGTTTTACAGAAGAATGATGAGAATCCCATGGACTGCTAAAATGACTAATGTTGCGGTATTGAATGAGATCAAGACACATAGAAGGCTTTCATCAATATAGGAAAGAGGCAGTCATAATTTTTCGGGCATGTGATGAGGAGGGAGGTTTAGAACACATTGTGACAACCAGTAAAATCGAGGGTAGACAAAACAGAGGAAGTAGAGAGAGAAAATTTTGGATATCCTGACTTCATGGCATGGTAGAGCGTCAACATCTGAGTTGATAGCAAACACCAACGACAGAGATTTGTGGAGATCCATGATCGCCTATGCCAGCCGGCACAGCACCTGATGATGATGATAGCTATACTTTGCTATTTCTTCTGTACCTTTCAACTCCCAAAGGAGCACAGGTCTTTAACAAACTTCTTCCCCAGCTCTTCCTCTCTCTTGCCATCCCTTCCAATTCTTTCTACGTTTTATCTATCCTTTTAATATCAGTATCCATCTCTTCTCCAGACATGTCTAGGCCTGCCCCTACTCCTCTTCCCCTGTGGGTTCCAAAACAGTGCCTGTCTTGCATGCTTCCAGTTGGTCTTCTCAGTGTGTGTCCTATCCATCGCCAGTGTCTTTTCCGTAGCTCTTTCTCCACTGGTATCTTCTTAGTTCTCACTCTGAGTTTCTCATTCATAATCTTATCTTACCATCTCAGTCCCTCTATTCTAAGTAAACATCCATTTATGAAGGTTTGTAGTTTTCTGGTGATTCCTTTTGTTGTCCTCCCATGTTTCCAAGACATAGAATAGCACTTTCTTCACATTTAATTGAAAGATTCTCAGCTTTATTTTTGCTGTTTCTACTGTCAGTTAATGTTTAAAATTTCTGTACACTTTACTGTTGATGCGACAAAAGTCATTAATCTTTTGTATCATATAGGTTCACTCACATTTAGTCAAATATTCGTTGTATTTCTGGTTACATATTTTATTTGACACATAACCCAGTCGCTCTCTAAGAGAAAGATCATTGCTAACAGAAACTACTGTCTGTCTGATCCACGTAAATATTTTATTAACACTTCTGCTTACAGTCTCTTTATATTCGTATAATTTTATAAATAACTCTCCTATGCCACATCTCTCTATTTTTTATATCAATATGTTGTCAATTGTTTTCTGAGAGTTCAACTTTTTTGAAAAGTGCTACATTACTTCTTAGTCTACTAAAATCATTGTCGATGATGGAACACTTACAGAACATTTCATTTTGCAGTCAGGTCAACTGATTAGTAGAATATATGTGTGCACAAGAAAAACTAAATGATTCTCTAGAGATTTATAGTGAGATTTTAGGTAAAAACCATGACTTTCATGAATATAATCTGAAAATTATACACCTTAAATAATGGGGCAGATTCCATTGAACCCTTTAGGCTTCAGACAGGCTGAAAGCGATCACTACAATCCCATCCCGGCCGGTATGGGTATTTTCTTCTTCTTTGCGTTCGTTCTTTACTACCAATTTTAATCACTCTTTGTGATATGTTTGATCTTTGCCAAGAACGAGTATACGTTGCACATTGGTTTGGTAGGCCCCTAAACGCATAGACTTCTACACAGTTAGGACATATGCATCCGATTTCAGCCAAACCTTAGTCGCGTCTTACGACATGCATGGCAGGTAACAGTGGTTCTATTCTTTACACCCCAAATTTGGGCCCTGGTAACCACTCGGGCGGGTATGGGTATACCTTTTTAAATATATTTTGTTCTATCTTGTATCTCTCTCTCTCTCTTGCCTTTAAAACCCTGTAGGCCCTCTACAACTCATGCTAGTTCATGGTTAGCTGGATTTTGTAGCTAAAGTTTTTTATTGGATGGAGTAGCCAGCCCCAAGCCGACAATGCTGGCGAATCTTTGTATTTACCAAAGGAGAAAAATCAGAGTACAATATGAACTTTTCTACTTAAAGGCCTTTATCAAGCAAATGACAGGATACACAATTTAATGAGTTTTTACACTACAAAAATAAACCAACACATTCAATTTTTTTGTGGGTATCCTTTGCATGATAAAGGCTTTTTGGTTGATACATTGAGTTCGTCTTTTGTTGAACTTTGCAAAACTACCTCACTTTGTGTTTGTATTTTACACAATAGTAATACAAATTTATCATCTGAAATGAAATACTTTTTTCATATAAAAATGATAATGTACTATTTTTGATTCCTGCATTCTTATTCTACCTGAGCAAATATGTTGATTTAACTTTTGAGTTGCATTTCTTGACACATGCAGTATTTAGTGCGTTTTTCTGATAGATACTTTATTTCTTTCCCAAGTTTGTGTAATGTTTTTGTATTTTGCTACATTTCTTATTTAGCCAGCCTTTAAAGAAAATTACATTTTTTAAAATTTATTATTTGATATGATATATTTGTTGTTTTATTTTATCATCTTTGATCAATTACAAATTCTTTTTTTTTTTCCCCTATTTGTATATTTTGGTTTTCCCCTGATGTTTTGTATGTAACATCATTTATCATTTTGTCTAGATCAGGAGTCGGGGTAACATTTTTTTGGTGGTTATAACCCAAACTCTACTTGTGTCAAATTAAATTACTGCCAGACTTCAAAGTAAACAAATATATATATTCCTCTTGTACCGTTATAAGTTACATAAGGCCTGCAAGTAATTTTCCATACCACTCTGTCCTGGACAACTCGCTCAATCTCTTCCATGAAATCGCATGAGAAGCTACCCTAGCAAATAAAAAAAACACAGAAATCGGATGTGCTGGCCTACTTGTAGGCGCATAACTGGCACACTATACAATCGCTCTTAGGCTCAGATCATATGCGAATCACAGCATGGTTTAACAAGTGATCGAGAAAGAGCGTTAGAAGAATAGCAGCTTATACATATTCAGAACTGGTTAAAGAAAAATACAGGCTTAACACCAAATTCCCCATGATATGAGCATGCATTCTTTACTATTTTATTATTCTGAAAAACCCCAGCTTTTTTCAGTTATGATTTTATTAAATTTTCTTGATTGTTTCACAACATTCATTGCTGCACACTTTTTTAAAACAAAGCTATCCCTGTTGTAAAAATAATTAAGTTATGTAAACTGAAACTACTAATTGCTGTAATGCTTTCCGGTTTGTTTTGCAATTTAGTTTAATATTCCTACAATATGCTGATACTTTCATGTGTTGCAACTAGTGCTTATATTTATAAGACAAACACACATTGCTAGATTCTGTATTTGCAACTGTGGTACTAAAAGATGGTATGTCACTGTGTTCATACTTTTGTTACAAAATATGTATGAAAAGTGCAGATGATGTTTTTAAATATACACAATGAAATCGTGATATTTACAGCATTAAAAGAAATACTGTACACTTGAATTCTGTGTTAAATGTGTGTTTGTATTTTAAATAGATGTGGGGGTCTCAATGACGAAGTATTTTAGATGTTTGCCAGTGATTCTGAAGGTTGTGAGTTCAAATCCGAGCAGAGTCACACATGCAATTTTTTCATGAGATCTCTAGGATTGTTGCTGGAGTTACGGAGTTTGTGCAACACTCTTGGTAGATGGCATGCCATTTCTGCTGACAGGGATAGAGACATATGGGGAAACCCGGTGCAATAAAGTCAATTTTTTGCCTTGAGATCTCAAACAGATGTCTTGTATACTTCGTATTAGATGGCCAGAGGTAATAGCAATTGTAGCATTCTGGAAAGAACATGGCAAACAACCAATGTTTTCTTTCTTTTGCCCTTTTCTGCTGTTAAGCGTAGCAGGTTTAACTGATGATTGGTTTCCGAGATAGTGCATACTCGGTCGTTTGATATTGGGGAGTTTTAAGATGACTGTAACTCCATCAAACCATCTTTTTCTTGGTCTGCCTCTTCCTCTTGATGATTGGCAAAACACGTAATCACAAAGTACTGTAGTTTTACAAATTACAAAAACAGTGACAAAATACAGTAATGTTTTAACCAACAAGGCCTTTATCGAGCAAAATGAACAACAGGAGTGACAAATTAAAAAAAAAATGGACGACCAAATACAAACGTTTCTAATGAAAATCTGGGAATAAAAACAAAAATTTTTTTAAATTTGATCGTCCATTTATTTTTTTTAATTTGTCACTCCTGTTGTTCGTTTTGCTTGATAAAGGCCTTGTTGGTCAAAACGTTGCTGTATTTTGTCAATGTTTTTGTAATTTGTAAAACTACAGTACTTTGTGATTACGTGTTTTGCTAATCAAGTAGTTTTACTGCAGTCTCATCTATCTTTTGATGATTCCATGTTCATGTTGTACACTCTTGCAACTGGTGTATTCGGGTTCATTCTCACCAAGTGGCCAAACCATTTCAGTCTGTTTTTCAATGAATCTAATAGCAGGTGTTGTTCCGACTGTTCTAATTTGTTCATTTCTAATATGGTCTCTTCTTGTTTTATTTACCGCTTTTCTCAAGCATCTCAGCAACAAATACAGAAGAATATTAAAGACAAAAAGGAGTGATCATAAGAGGAGTACACATAATCAGGAAACACTATAACAAGATATGCACAGGTGTCTCCACATAAGAAGAGTGAGTAGGCTGAAGAGCAGCAACAGAGAAACTGGTGCAAGATTGTCAAGAATAGAAATCAATGTATGGTGACATTCAAACATTGCACATACAAGAAAGACTAAGTGAAATCAAATGTCTGCTGTCATTTACCAAATCTATTATAAATAAATACAACTTATGATAAATAGAAAAACATATTGTTTCTTAAAACTCTTTTTATCAAGGTAGTATTGTCTACTTTATATGTCAAAACTTGAATGTAGTTTATGTGTGTATAAACTTGATTGTATTGTAGAGTTTATGTGTGTATAAACTTGAGTACGTTGTACATTTTATGTGTGTAAACTTGATTGTATTGTAGAGTTTATGTGTGTAAACTTGATTGTATTGTAGAGTTTATGTGTGTATAAACTTGAGTATGTTGTACAGTTTATGTGTGTAAACTTGATTTTTTTTTTTTTTCGTCCGCTTTTTAACTCAGACGAAGTTCCATCTCTGAAACTGATTTTTGCGTGAAAATCTGTTTTTCCAATTTCTTACAATGGCAGCAGCGTGACATTGTAAATTACTTTACACTGGCAGCCGTGTGCTCAATGTACTCGTAATTAGTTTTCCCTCGCCATACAGGCAGATTTTCTCCGACTTCAGAGGTACTCACGTTATCGTCCTGAGTAAGACCAGGGACTCGAACAAATGCCGGACGGTAGGTTCGAACCCGAGCTATGAGGCGTCTCACAGCTAGCAGGCCGAGCTACTATCAACTACTCTAGGCAGTCCCCGTAAACTTGATTGTATTGTACAGTTTATGTGTGTGTAAACTTGATTGTATTGTACAGTTTGTGTATAAACTTGATTGTATTGTACAGATTATGTGTGTGTAAACTTGATTGCATTGTACAGTTTATGTGTATAAACTTGATTGTATTGTACAGATTATGTGTGTGTAAACTTGATTGTATTGTACAGTTTATGTGTATAAACTTGATTGTATTGTACAGATTATGTGTGTCGCCCGTGACCCGAAGGAAGCAAAGAATAGTACCACTGCGACCTACAAGGCATGTTGTAAGAGCGACTGACTTAGGACCTAGGGAAGCTACCCTAGTAAATAAAGAGCATAATCGGATGTGCTGGCCTACTTGTAGGCGCATAACTGACACAACGACAAAGATCTTAGGCTCAGATCACAGAGTGGTTAACAAGTGGTCGATATGGAGCGTCAAGATTATGTGTAAAAATTGATTGTATTGCCCAGATTATGTGTGTAAACTTGATTGTTATTGATTAAATTTTGTGGATAAACTTGCCATCATCGAGGATGCAATCCTTGAACAATTTGGAATTAAATATGTTATAGGTAGGAAATGAGACCCACAATAGCATTGTGGCTAGTGCACTTGCCTCATAAGGGCATGGTCATATGAACAAGTACCACAGTTGAAATAATGACAGGAAGCAGTAGCAAGCATACACATCACCATCTGCTGAAAGAGACCTGTATGCCTGAAGTGATGTGAAATGGAATCTGTTCTCCAATAAATTTGTATTATTGGTTGGCCTGCAGTAAACATTTTAACAAGACTTCTTTAAACACTCCATATTGACCCCTTACTGATCACTCTGTACATGATCTGAGCCTAAGAGTGATTGTACATTGTGCCAGTTATGTGCCTATAAATAAACCAGCACATCCGATTTCTGCAATGCTTTTTATTTACTAGGTAACTTCCATAGGTCCTACATCAGTCGCCTCTTATGACATGCCTTGTAGGTTGCAGTGGTACCATTCTTTGCTTCCATTGCGTGCCCCGGCACCACACAGGCGTAAACAAGACTAAAGTATATATTTGTAATTTATCTCTGCTAATATTTGGAGTCCATTGACTGGGTGATGAGAAAGTGTTGCTGGAGTGAAACTGGCATCAATTGGGTATAAAATAGTTAACTGGAAGATTTGGATTTTGCAGATGATATTGTCTTGTTAGTCTTCTTCTTTGCGTTCATTCTTTACGACCAATTTTAATCACTCTTTGTGATATGTTTGATCTTTGCCAAGAACGTGTATACATTGCACATTTGTTTGGTAGGCCCCTAAACGCATAGACTTCTACACGTTTAGGACACATGCATCCGATTTCAGCCAAACCTCCTTAGTCACCTCTTACGACATGCGTGGCAGGTAACAGTGGTTCTACTCTTTACACCGCAAATGTGGGCCCCGGTAACCACTCTGGCGATCTTGTTAGTAAAAACAACCAAGATATGTACAGACAAAATCGAAGGCATCAAAAGTTGGACTGCACATAAGCTATGAAAAGACAAATATAATGAAGACAACTATGGCAAGTAATACAGATATCCCCCTGGAATCCAAAATGACAAAAATATCTAGAGAGCAGTTTGCCTATTTGGGTAGCAATTTTGATTGCACTGGAAATGTTTTTAAAAAAAAAATTTGATATGAATTATCAAAGCACCATTAAGTCTAAATAAAATATGGAACTGCAAGTTAAAACTAAATTACAAATTTTTAATTCCAATGCTGTATCAGACCTAACATATGCCAACAAGGGTTGAAAATGACTAAAGATATAGAAAGTAAGTTGAATGCATTTAAAAATAGATGTCTGTGAAAAATAACGAACATAAAATGGGACGAATTCAAAATTGATGAAATCAGAGAAATGTCTAGTCAACCACTAACTAGGAACAACTCTTATAAGAAAAAGAAGATAGAATGTGTTGGGCACTCTCTTGTGTACCCTCTCCCATCATTATAATTTACAACAGTGCTGTCTTTTTACATGTCCAGTATAATTTACCTGTCAATGTTTTATCTTTCAGTATTTTGCTTTTCAGTGCTAATATTTTAATAACTTTTGCCTCCCCTTATTTTCAGTATACTTATATTTCTCTCTCTCGATCATTCTTTTGGCCATTTTTTTTTCTTTTTTTTCTTTCGTCCGCTTTCAACTCAGACGAGTTTCATCTCTGAAACTGATTTTTGCGTGAAAATCCGTTTTCCAATTTCTTTACAATGGCAGCAGCGTGCACATTGTAAATTACTTTACACTGGAAGCCGTGTGCTCAATGTACTGTAATTAGTATTCCTCGCCATACAGGCAGATTTTCTCAGACTTCAGAGGTACTCACGTTATCGTCCTGAGTAAGACCAGGGACTCGAACAAATGCCGGACAGTAGGTTCGAACCCGAGCTATGAGGCGTCTCACAGCTAGCAGGCCGAGCTACTATCAACTACTCTAGGCAGTCCCCTGATCATTCTTATTGTGATATACAAACAGCCTTTGCCAAGAACATTTTTTTACGTCACAATCTTCAGTACCATTTTGAGCTCTGGTGCTTGTCCTTCAGCGATGTGTCCGATTTCAACCAGCGTTTACTGGGTTCGCTCTCCATCAGCCTTTGGCTGTCCCCAGCCAACCTGAAGGGCAGGTTGCTATTTTCTTTCAGGGTAGCAACCCTTAGACGACGCACCCTCCTGGGCTGTTGAGCGTCATCTGCCCAGGTCACCAGTCTTTTTATGGACTACTTGGTTTGCCTACCGTCCAGTTTTGTGTAAACCATTAGTATATAATATTTAATGACCTCTATTAAGAAAAACTGTGAACAAAATAATCTATCACTTCTAAACGTGGAGGCTTTCTTGAATGACATCGTCAATGATACAGATGTGGTTATTTACACCGATGGTTCAGTCATTCCAACAATGCTGTGCGTGGGCTTTTTCAGCACGCTCAGGAGGAAAATAATAAGAGAGGCCAGTGGGGCCTACGCAACAACCACAAGTAGCTTGACAATGGAGGTTCGGCGGTTACGGAGACGGTGAACTGGTTGGCATCTCACAATTACTCTCGTGTTTTCATACTCAGTGACTCCATGAGCCTGATTCGTAAAGTCGAATCAGGTATGGTGAGACGCAACTGGGTGGAGGTACTGGTACAGACAATGATCAGAGAAATCACCTTTATTTTTGTCCCTGGGCACGCAGGAGTTAGGGGTAATGAACGAGCTGATAGATTGGCTGGCTTAGCTACAATATCAGAGGGAGCTGCCATGGATCGAAGTGACATTCTTCACGCATTGAGAGAGTCTTTCCGAACAGAGGAGTTTCAGGGCTGTGAATCCCACTCACTGACCAGATTGAAAGAGATGGGTGTCAATATTGGTGCAGCCCGAAAAGAACGACATACTAAATATGCAAAGAGATTGATTAATCAACATCGAACTGGCGTGTTGGGTCGCTGGACGCTGCTGGATTTGCTGAGGCGGAGATCAGAGCACCTATGAACATGTCCGGAGTGCTATGATGATAGTCCTCATATAACTGATATGATATGATTTAATGACCTGTAACTAACCATACTTATAAGTTTAAAGTATTTGACATTGATGGCTCAGTTTACCTTTCCAAAATAAATTTATCTGGACAGCGTCAACATTTATGGCTTGAATGGGTTCAATCACATAAGTTTTAAATATATTTGTACAATTTTGTGTACACTTCATTGTCTCCAATAGTGATAAATTGTAATTGTATTTGATAAATGCGGAACCATGTAGAAATTTAAACAAAAAAGATGCGAACAAGAAACATTAAAAAATAGGACATAATTTTGTAAAAAAAACAACAACAAAAACACAAGTTGCAAGGCATTTAATAAAGTCAATACAGCATATGAATGGCATTCATACATAAGTAAAATAAAACACAAAGAAACAGACACAAAACAATTTTAAAACCGACTACAAATGTTTAAATGAGTTTTTCAACTAACAAATAGAGACAACTTTTAAATCTGTATGATGGTTAACTAAGGAATTATGTTCTGATACAGGGGCTATTTTCTGAATGGAGAGATACTGAGCCCTCTTACTTGCGACAAATAAATGAAACTTCACACTATGAAACATAGCCATAAAAATGACTAATGAGTATTGTGTATGTGGCTAACAATATGCCATACAACTGATTGATTATAACGAACCATTTTTCATACCTCGAAGGTATATTGGCTAATAGGGTGTTATGCCTGTATTTCATTGACCGCTGGCACACGATGGGGGATGTGGTCAACATTATGCCGGCCATTCCAGTGTTTTCCTGGTACCTAATTGAGGCTGGGTCAACCTAAGAGAAGTTAGGGTCTAAAAATTATTCCACGCCACTGTGGAATTGAATCCAGACACAATAGAATCTTAGACTCGCGTCTAAGAAGCTAGTTCACAAACAACTCCGCTACTGTGGCTCTCATGTCACTCTAAAATTATATTTAATACTTTTGATATCTTGGAATTTCAGGTATACATCTTTTCCTAATCAAAATTGTCAATAGTTGAACCATGATAGTAACATGGCAACTATGTCGACATCATTACAAAATTATGCGTTTTCTTCCAAGATGGCAGCCCCATGAATTACATTGTTTAGCAATATTAGATGTGGACAATGAAGTTTATTGCTTAAAAAAATAAGTGATTACGAAAACTGGACTTCTAACAGGTGCTTCAGATACTGGCAGTTAATGATGTGACTGAAAGTAATTTCTTATGGTTTATATTATATGGAACACTGTGTTAGTTACTCTCATGAGAGCATTTTGTAATGGCAATTTATATGAAAGTGTTTTAAGAAGGTCTGGCGAAAGCAGACGTTGGATGCATCAGGACTGAATGTCCAAATAATAATTGGATATGACTACAAAGAGTGCTATTATACAGTAGTGAGTGTTGGAAAATGACCCACAACATCATACACAAACTGGAGACATTACAAAATAAAAGTTTAAGAAGAATCCTGCAAATATTTTGGCCAAATATGAAGCACATGAAGAGCTTTTGAAACAAACAAATTGTACATCATTGGAGACCATCATTAAAAGATGGAGGTGGATTGGAAAAGTATGTTGTATGTCAGTAGCGTGCTTGGACAACTCTCGGATAGATATCAGATAGGAAAATAAAGCCAGTGTTCATAGAAAACACAGAAAAGAACTGTGCAAAGAGAATTGAAAGATTGTGACCCGATATGGGAAACAATTAGTAGAAAGGTGACAGAACAGCAACAATGGAAATCTTGTGGAAGCCTTATGTGTCAAACGAGACACAAAGAGGATATAGATAGATTGAAGAGGAGATAGAAGAGAGACAAAGGACACATTCTATGGTGTTCAGCATTTATCCAAATTGTGATATTCATATATTTCTGGACAGAACAATCATTCATCACGAAGAACAACAATTTCAGAACATACATCACATTTTCAAGTTTTTAATGAAATATTTTTGAATGGTAGTGGTTTCTTATGAAATCTGTTAGTATCATTGGTAATGGGAGACAAGAATGCTCAGGATTGTTAGTTAACAAAGTGTTAGTGCTTTATTGGAAGCTTCATACAAGGACTTAAACAGAATTTGTAGAACCATACTCCTACTGGAGCCAACGTAGTAAAATTGATGACTGTACTTCACACAATTAGCCTTTTACTTTGCACCTGTGTATCAGTGACGATCTTTATATAATGTAAATATAGTTAATTACCCAGGATATGCAACTTAAAAGATCAATTCAGTTTTATATATGCAAAATATATCTCTTCTCTCTGCCTTTTAACTTGGATTGGGGCAAAGGTCCTCAATCTCTAGCTAGCAAAATATATAGCCCTCATAAACTGCTTTGATTGAGTATGTTGTTTTTTTTAAATTTTGTTGCTGAACTAGAACAGCTGAGCTTAGGAAATTGCATGTGTGTTGTAACATTCTCTTGATTTAAAACCTTCAAATAACTTGTAATATTTACATTTCTATGCAAGCGTTGAAAATTTGGATTTGACATGTAGGTGATGATTGTTGATTTGATTCATCTAGGTCTATTTTTACAGAACAGAAGAGCCCTAGTACATCTAGGTGGTCTCAAGAGTAAGATATTCTACAGTGTCATGACGTCCCTCAAAGAGGAATTCTGTTCCCCACATTTTTCTTGATTTACATCAACAACCTGGTTGCTGAACTACCCCATGAAGAGTAAAAGCAGCAATCTTCTTTTTATCTTTTGTCCTTCTCTGCTTTTTTGACGTTAGGTGTAGCAGGTTTAACTGATGCTTGGTATGTTGTGGTATTTTAAGATGTCTGTAACTCCATCAATCCATTTTTTTCTTGGTGTGCCCCTGCCTCTTGATGATTCCATTTTCAGATTGTTCGCTCTTGCAACTGGTGTATTTGGGTTCATTCTCACCAAGCGGCCAATGCACAAATATAATCTGGTAAGTATGGTGCACAAATGAGTATCTAAGAGTGGCCTTCAAACTGATACAAAGAGCTATAGATACCTTAAATTCATGGACAAACAGATGGTGTGTCAACATCGACACAGATGAAATGCAGTACTATGCTCTTTACTTTAATAAATAAAAACTGGCGTAATTGGGTTCGGTTATACATGAATGGGTCAGCAGACAGTGCAGCAAAAAATGGAGGAGCAGCAGTGTACATAGAATAACCAAACAATGTTGGAGATACAATCAAAATACCAAAGGGGAAATTCTGTCATAATTTTGATGCAGAAATCCAGGCAATCAATGTGGCAACTGAGAAACTGTTGAACATCAAGCTTGATCCACAACCTGCAGTATTTTTGACAGATGCATAATCAGTATACCAAGCCCTTCAGTCCAGAAAACTGCAAGGTCTACAGGCCATACTGTCTCAACTATGCAACCAGTGCACGGTCATCTTGTAGGGGATATCATCTCATTGTGAAATACCAGAAAATGAGACAGCAGACCGACTGGCCAGGAAAGGTGCTACAGGAGAGAAATTGGATGTACGAATTACCTATCACCAAAAGAAAAGGATGATTAAATCAAAATGACTACTAAAATATGAGCTGATTAAAACAAGTTGTTATTCTGCGCCTCTGAACAGGGCACAATCAACTCCACAGCTACATGTATACAAAATTCAAGGTCGGTAATTCAGTGTACATGTACCCCAAGCTGCAGCGCCCATTCTTTAAGACTGCCCCAAATATGCTATACTGAGGCAAACTCACTTGTTTAGTGGAACAGAACTGAAAACTACACAGACCTCTGTGTGAGCTAAAAAAGACAATATTTAATATATAGACAATATTTCAAGCAAACGAAAGGAAGGATCTAGTTCTAAAATGACAAATGTATTGTCCATCTGCCATAAACTTTTAACATGTTACTAAAAGAAATTAATCAGCAAATTTTTATTAAAGAGAATATTCCAAAATCAATCAATCAATAATGTACTGTCACCACATCAAAGGTTAGCTGTAATAGCTCTCCAACAAGATCTGTCTCTTGCCTGGACTGTAAATTCTGCCACACTAAAGCTTGTCCCCTTCCTGATATTCCCCTGCCAGTTGCATCTGTTTTCCTTGCTCTCCTGCTTTCCACTTTCCCTTCCAAGACGGTTTTTGAACAGATTCGTGTCTCTTAATGTGACTAAAATTTCACAATTGTTTTATTTCTATACCCCGAAGCAATTCTCTTTTCACTCGTAGTTTTTGAAATGCTTGATTTATTAGTTTTTTTTCTTTCTTTTTCAATGTCACTTCCCTTATTCTTCTGTATATCTATATTTCACAAGCTTTAATTCCAAAATATTGATATTCAATCCCATACAACCATTCTTTATATGTTGTCATTTAAGATGTGGTAGTAATTCAATATCATTTAATGCTGTAGAGGTGTTCAAATGACCTCACACTTTTAGATCAGAACATTTGTAGGTGGTTAGTTACGTTGCTAGAAAGTGTTAGAGGTCTCAAGAGTACTAAAATGTAACATTTGGCAAGTAAGATGGTCAGTTCTGTGTCTTGCTTACTCAACACTTTGTTAATTCAACAAGACAGATAGACCCATTTTCCCCCAGCTAGATCGAGCGTTGATTATACGAATTGGCAATTGACCCTGGCTGTTGATTATCTGAATTGGCAATTGACCCTGGTCTCTTTCAAAGCAAGGCTCTAGCAAACACTTGACCACACTATGTTAAAGTAAACATGTATTATCACCATAAGACATCCCTCTGAAAACTTTTGCTCTGATATTATTTACACTGAGACTATTGGCCGACAATAAGTTTTACATTACTGTAAAAGATAAGAGTAGAACATATTTTTTTCAGTTGTAATACTTCACAATCCTACATATTTCAATCATTTTTGTTTGTGAGTTGAACTAAATCTGGTATGGATACAGAAAAAATATCAAAATGCCCAACAACTAAAGCTATGCACTTTCAGTTGAATTCATCAATTTTCTACGTTCAACACAAGCTAGAACAATAACTGATTTTAGTCGACAAAATACAAACGCAAAACATTAATGAGCCAAGATGGCAATGCTCCAAATGAATTTCTTTAATTAATCTAATGTTCTTGATAGCAGACTGTGACCCGCATTCTTATATACTCGACCTCAAAGTGGTGTAAAAAAAAATTATAGAACGCTAGATCGAGGTTCTTTGTTGTGTTCTTAAAATTCAAAACAAAAATAGTATATACTACGTCAATTTCTTGGCTTTCTGGTAGAGAGCATCTACCACCTTTCCCATGTGTTGTATTGTGTCCAGAGCATTGGTATATGTCTTATCTGACACAGTTTCTTCAAACACTATTAGAACACCAGCACCTTGGTCAAGGATACCTGTAAAATGAATGGAAGTAATCAAAAGTAACACAAAAAACGAATTATTCGAATTTAAAAAATAGCACCAAATCAAATGATATGACAAATGGCGCCAATTTTAAAATGCAAACATGTCAACATGAACACAAAAAGAGCAATGTTCAATACAATCTTTCGTCCCACAAAACTAGTCCCAACAGAGATGAAGTGTCTACGCAGAATGCTGGGGGTAACAAGAAGAGACTGGTTGAGAAATGAAGACATCAGGAAAAAAGTGGGTACAACATCAATACTGAACTTCATCAAGAAACAACACATTAAATGGTTCAGCCACATAAGCAGATTGTTGGACAGTGCACCTTAAAGAGCAATGCAGCTCCGATACAATGGATATAAAGCAAAAGACCAGCCATGCAAAAGGTGGACCTCAGAGATAACAGAGGTGATGAAAGACACTATTTATGTAGCGCATACAAGGACCTGTTCTAGAAACCTCTTCTTATCCTGACGCTGTGAGACAAAATAGGATTGGAGAAAAGAAAAAAATAGTGTTGACAAAGCCTTACAGAGGTTAGATATATCATAGTTATATCCTGTAAGAGAAAATATAATGTTGAAAAAGTACAACAGAAAATATTTATTGCGTTACATCAAAAATGATGATGCAACCCAGATAGTCTTCTTCTTCTGCTTCTCACTAGATTGGGATTTCGGATTCTCTAATAAAGGCACTGCCTCAGACGCTAGTGTACGTGAGCCACCTCTTTCTTCTCAAGTCTGCATACTGGGGGCAGTTCTGTAGGATATAATTCCTATGATTTCTGCTTCCCGTTTGTGCCGACCTCTTCCTGCAGTAAGTTTTTGCCACCCTCGTGATGGTAGGTCTGACATTCTTACTGCGTGACTAAATCTCCAAGGCAGATTGGCGACCGTAGAATCCGTTATCCCATCCCTCATTGTGAGGGGTCGCTGCACCATGTTATGCGCCTTACAGCCTGGTGCATCCGTTTTCTGCAAGCATTTGTTTCGGGTTAGCATTCCCTAGCAGACACGTGCATCCGATTTCAGCCAAACCTTCTTAGTCGCGTCTTACAACATGCGTGGCAGGTAACAGTGGTTCTATTCTTTACACCCCAAATTTGGGCCCCGATAACCACTGGTGGAACCCAGCTAGTGAAGTTCGTCTATCTTAACCAAGATGTAGTAGATCCTCAGCTACAGACACATGGCCAACCGACACCCATCAACCACCTTACAAGGACAGATCATCAGAGTACTATTTTTTGACAGCAATCTCAACAAATACCCCTTGAAAATCACATGAATAGAATTCAAGCACAACACACCCACGAGAGCAGCAGGCTGTATTGTAGTCGAATTCATAAAACCATCCAACCCACACCTCTTCAAATGTCAAGCGCTGGATGATGTTAGGAAGATGCTTCTTCATCCAAGATCAAATAAATGGAACACAATACACAGACAAAACGACTTACAAACAAATGCAGATACCACTACATGGCATTGGGTCAAAGGACCGCCTGAGTGGTTACCGGGGCCCAAAGAATAGAACCACTGTTACCTGCCATGCATGTCGTAAGAGGCGACTAAGGAGGTTTTGCTGAAATCGGATGCACATGTCCTAAACGTGTAGAATTCTATGCGTTTAGAGGCCTACTAAACCAATGTGCAACGTATACACGTTCTTGGCAAAGATCAAACATATCACAAAGAGTGATTCAAATTGGTCGTAAGAACGAACGCAAAGAAGAAGAAGAGGGTCAAAGGGCAAAAGCTCAACGACGCTGGATCATTGAAGAAGTAGACTCAGTTAACCAGTACTATTGGAGGTTAGTAGATGTAGAATAAATGTAGTTTCTGGTTGCTTGAAAGTTACTATTAAAAGAGACCTAATACTATACCTCCTACTATACCATAAACTCTGTATTGAATTGATATTAACATTTTTGTCTCTTATTATCATACCTGCAGCTCTTCTAAGACACCTGATCTCTGTCGTTATGATTTTTTTCCGCTCATTAGCTGCTGAAAATGGAACAGCCTGCCAAGTTTAAATGTACATTTTCGCTAGAAACTGATGCAACTGTATTTTATTTAACGTCCAGCGTTAATTTTTTTGCTGGATGCTTGAGAGTGCCGGCTGTTTGAGTTTATGTTGAATGAGAATGCAATGCCTCAATCTCTATCCCCATGCTGGAGATGGTTATGCTAAACATTCCACTGTGCTCTGAAACAAACCTGCCGAACTCAAACTAAGAATCCTTAAATCTGATTTCTCTCTACAAAGCATAGCCCCAACTGTAACTTATGTTATTGTACAACTCACCATGAAACTTTCTGTCCAAGATCATCTGTGAAAGCTTCTTCTCCACAGTTGCCTGAGAAATTAAATGAAATACAGTGTTATATTACAACATTCAAATGATTATATACATTTAAGAAGTCAAAAAATACATCATTAATGTGTTATTAAGATGACCTCAAGCACTAATTTTTATTAAACGCTTTGCCGGTCATGGCACCTAAGACAGATTTTTGCACGAAAGCTTGCCTTCCTTATCACCAGCGCCTCTTGCCATTCAGGTGAGTCTTACTCCAAATTCAGAGGGACTTGTAACGTAGATCCCCAAGTACAGGATCAGGGCTTCCTATAGTCCAACCTTGCACAGTGTGCACTTTGAGAATTCTTGGCCCAAGCTGGCCTCGAACCACATCATTTTTACAGCATGTTGTTACTAGCATAGTGCGTTATCAACTTTGCTAACGGAGACCACACTGATTGATTGAAAGGATTATCATCATTGCACTTTGATAAATAGCCAGAAATGCTCAAAGCTCTTTCTTAAAGATCTCAGTCAGTGTACAAAGCTACTGTTAGGGTGAACAAAAAGACAAATATATTTTCAACAATTGCCAAAAGAGGCTAAACGATCTACAGGTCTGCCAGATTCAAGTTGTTAGTTGTGCTAACAAATTACTTATTTGAGGTACAAAATGTTACAAGAGTATATTTGTAAAACACACATAGAAACAATGCATGCAGAAACTTACAACTGGCTGTTTGATAAGGTTTGCCACATGTTGAACTTGAACCTTGGAGAATGGTTCAATAATGCGGCACAGATTCTGTTCTAGGAGGTTGTCATACAGTGTCTTGAGATGAGCTTCTACAATAGGATCATCTTCTAGCTGAGCTTTATATGTAACCAGTGTCTGAAAGTAATGTACATTGTTATCAATTTGCTTATATTTGTGAAAAAGGCTATATATATCTATAAGAATGAGTTGAATGATATTGTATATATATCTGTCCCAATTGTTTGAAGATATCTGGAAATCCTATGGACTTGAAATTTGGAAAGAGGGTAGCTTTCATACATGGGAAGATGTAAAAATTATAAAATGGACTATTTGTTCGTCTCTTTAACCATATTCCAACTTAACACAGATGGTCATGTACAGAAATCACCAAATACGCCTATCCATGTTTTAACGTTCCGGTCACGTGATACACACAGATGTCATGTTGTTACTTTATGATCATGTGATACGCACAGCAGTCGCATGTTATGAATACACACATATTTATTGGTCTATATATATATATTATCAATTTGCTTATATTTGTGAAAAAGGCTATATATATATATATATATATATATATATATATATATATATATATATATATATATATATATATATATATATATATATATATATATATATATATATATATATATATATATATATATATATATATATATATATATAGTGGATTTTTTCTGACCATAATGACTCTCAGGTTGACCCAGTCTCAAATAGGTACCAGAAAAGTACTGGAAAGTAAAGGCGACCGATGTGATGTTGACCTACATCCCCATCGTGTGTCGATGGTCAATGAAAATTGCAAGCCTAACACAGCATTGTCCAACTTTACTATTTACTTATTACATACAAGTTAACCACCTACTCCCAATGGAGGAATGTCCAACATATCTGGGAATCACCATGGACAGCAGAATGACTTGGAAAACTCAGATAGACAAAGCTGGAAAAAGAGCAAAGCAGAGAATGAGGATTATGAACAAGTTAGCAGGCACCACCTGGGGTGCAGATTGTGGTATCTTGAAAAGGTTATATACAGGAAGAATCCGACCAGTACTCGAGTATGGCATAGCAGCCTGGGCTACAACCTCCAAGACACAATTTGCAAAGCTAAGCAGAGTTCAAAACCAGGCCTCACGGATAATCACTGGAGCCATGAAGTCTACCCCCATAGAAGTACTGAAACTGACAGGGCTCCAGCCAATGGAGGACAGACGGGACATGAAGGTTCTTCAACAAGGAGAAAAATTCAAGAGACTGACGAACCATCCAATGCACCACCGAATCAACAGCTACGGTAGGGGCAGATTAAAAAGAAGTAACTCGTGGCAAACTCCAAAGAACTTGCTCACAAAGATGCAATATTGACACTGGCTCAACCAAAACACATCCAACCAGCCAGCACCTCCACTCCCTGGGCATGCAGTCTCCCAGAGCTCTCAGAAGAAATAAGTGGCATTGGCAAGAAAGGCACACAGACAGACCTGGAGAGAAGGCTCATTGCAGAAAAACACATAAATGAAAACTACCCAATGGACTCATGCATACACGGATGGCTCTGCTACAGATGCCACCCACAATGGAGGAGGGGAGTTGTCCTCCAAATAAAAAATGGAGAAGAGCTAACCTTGGCTCTGGCCACCGGCAAGTTCTCAACCAATTTCAGGGCTGAGGTAGAGGCCCTCAGTGCAGCTGCAAAAATGACACTACAAAATATGAACCAAATACATGGAAAAATAGTGCTCTTGACTGACGCACTGTCCGCTATCTCGGCACTGAAATCTGAAAGGAACACAGAACTAAGTGATCTCAGGTCAACCTTAGCCCAGTTATCCCATGAATCGGAGAGGGTAGTAATCCAGTGGATACCCTCACACTGCAAGATCAAGGGAATGAAGATGCTGACAGACTGGCTAAAGAGGGAGCAGGAATGCCCCAAGAAAACAACCTGGTTAGCTATGAAGAAGCAAAACCATCGCCAAAGGGCACTACAGGGCAAAGTGGGATAAAGAACACCCAAAACACAACAAGAATGATGGATATTACCAACTGTCCAGAAGGGACCAGACAGCTATACTTCACCTTCGGACGGGTCACAACAGAATGAGACACCACCTGTACACCAAATTCAAGATAGGCACCAACGACCTGTGCCCCTGTGGCTTAGCAAGTATGACAACAGAACATATCCTACAGAACTGCCCCCAGTATGCAGACCTGAGAAGAAAGAGGTGGCCCACTTACACCAGCGTCCAAGACAAACTGTATGGCGTGGCTGATGATCTGAGGCAGACGGCTGCCTTTGTTAGAGAATCCGAAATCCCAATCTAGTGAGAACGCAGAAGAAGAAGAATTACATACAAGTTACTTTTAATGGTGGTGTAGAAAAATATGGTCACTGTATAACATGAATTAGTTCTACAACCCTCAATTCTACAATCGACTGATTGAACAATGAGTAAGAGTGAAAGGCTTACTTTCTGGAAATCTGCTAAAGATCGCTTATGGCTGGCTTGTGCAATGCTTTTCATGGCTTCCACCTCAGGCCCACTATACTTTAGGGCTAACTTGCCACTGACAATTGCTTGTACATCATCAGAACTGAAAGGAATGACCCATACAAATCAATAATGAATCAATCACAAGGTTTTATCTGGAGTTATGTCTTCAAAGAGTTATTTCAAAGGCTCTCTGTCCAGGATAACTTATTTCACTTTTCTTAAGTCTGTCTCTGTTTCCCCTTTAAAAAGGGCACTGTTATGTTGTGTCACAATTTACAATGAAGATGTCTTCTTCTTGCGTTCGACTGCTATGAATTTAGGAGTAGTCAGGGTGCCTGGTATGATGCGTCTGATTTTTGCGTGAAGCCTTGCTTTTCATATCAGTGTCCCCCGCCATACAGGTGTGCCTTCTCAGACTTCAGAGGTAAATGAGAATGTGATGTATGCACCTTTCGACCATGCCTATTTATTTTTCAGTACAGCAGTTATAAGACTGAGTTTACCTTCCCCCAGATCCCTTTCTAGCTTAACCAGACTTAGTGAGGCAGCCTGTTACCAGTGTCATCAGTTGAGTAAGATCTCGGTCAGCTTGGGTTTCCAGACACTGACTTCTATCATTTCATTCCCTGCATTTAGGCCCCCATCTATCTACAATTCATTTTTCTGTGTGACCTTGATGTCTTCCTCCTAACCTATGATTGTCAGAACAAGAACTGTCTTATAATACTAAGTGAAACCTACCACAATGAGGGAATTATCTTCTTCCAATATCAATTTTGCACATACAGCTCTCCTTCCACTGGTAAAAATAATCTAGCTCATAAATGTATACATTAAAATCCTGACACCTCAAGGCTAGAACTTGGGTATCAAACAACGACAACCATGTTCATTAACTTGTGTAATGTGCACAATGTTATCCTAATCAATTCAAAGGTGTTAGATGGAGACATTAGGGAAAATGGCAGTAAAACTATATACCAAAGACAAAACATCTCAAAAAGGGTAGTCTTACAAAGCACAAAAAAGGCTAAATCAGCATTTTGACTAAAACGTTCCTATCAAGCAAAGGATAAGACAAACTAAGGGTACAAAATTATGACCTTATACAAAACACAGCACAGGCACAATGGTAAAAGTAAATATCAGGAGTCTAGCTAGTGAAATGATGTGACTTAAAATAAAACAAGATGAAAATATAAGAACAAAATTTAAAAATAAAATAAATAAATATATATATATATATATGAAAGCATAGTTAAAAAAAAATGCAACAAGAAACATAGGGATGTATTTTAATAGCTTTATATGGTACCTTGTTGTCATCTGAACTTACCATGCTACATTCCTATGCTTCTTGATACACTGTACTCCTTTCCCATAATCTTATACATATATTGCTAGATTTTCTATTTTCATCTTATTTCATTTCATGTCCCATGTTTTTATTAGAAATGTTCTTTATAAGTACACTTATTATTGTGCCTGTGTTTTGTATATGGTCATAATTTGTAACCATTAGTGTTTTATTCTTTTTTTTTGTGATAAAGATTTTTTGCCCTAACATAGGTTTAAGTTGTTTTTGTGCTTTTTAAAACAACCTTACTTCCAGTTTTAATGTTTTGTTAAATGGGAATACAAAATGATGTCTATAAAACTACACAGAGTGCAAAAGTGTTTCAGTAAAGTTAACTGGAATTGTTAACTATTTCAACGTGTGAGATATGATATGAATAAACTTACAGGTTCAGCATGATTTTACACAGCAACATGTACTTGAGTGATATTACAGCCTTAGGGCTGTCTATTGAGTCATAACCTTCAAATGCCTCATAAAAGTACGAAAAGGCAGTTTTGAAGTCTCTTTCATCTGCAGCATGAAGAATACCTGTAATAATAGTATGAGTACAAAGATACTGTAAAAATGAGTTACACTTTGGCCAAATTTAGCTAACTGACCGGTTGGACAGTTTTATATATATATATATATGCTGTAATTGATAAGAGTCTGTGTCTTAGGGGATAGTGACTTAGTCTATTAACCCCGTCGTTCTGAGTTCGAATCATGCTGCGGACAGCTTGATTGCAAATTGTTTCACATTGATTTTTACAAAAGGACGGTGGCACCACCCATTCAAAAAGCAATGGCAAACTACTGAACGTAATACTGCCTAGAAAATCACAAACAGCGTTAAAAAGCTGGTGGTTGATTCGCAAAGTCCTGTAACAGAAGTGAGCATAAACTAAATGGCAAGGTAAAATAAAAGCTAGTTGTGGTAACGTAGTGGTTAGTGTGCTTGCTTCGTAGGTATGTGGTCCTGTGGTTAATTTTCACAGTGGGGTGGAATTTATTTTCTGACTGTAGCGACTCTCACGTCGCGGCTCAATTGGGTAGCAGAGAAGAACTGGGAAGTAAAGGTGGCCAACATGGTGTTGACCATATCACCCATCGTGAGCTGATGGTAACAACAAATACAGGCCCAATATACCTCAAGGTATAAAAATGGATTCTTTCCTTAAAAGGAACGCTATAAAAACTGAACATAACAGAGGAAGCAATAAAGAAGATGACTGAAGGACTTTGTATAATTTATTTTACCATGTCTTTTGTTTTGACGACTCAGTTTTCCAATAAATTCATTTTCTTACTTACAGAAACATGAACTCTGAACAAATAGGATGATAAAAACTTAGGTTTTTTGAGATGTTATGCTATCATAGACCGATGAGTGAGCTGAACTTATACAAAATAAAACAAACAAGTTTTTTAAGACAAGAGCACATAGAGAACTACCAAGAAATAATGCAAAAATAGAATTATGGTTTCATTATAATTTTAGATAAGTGATCTGCTACAGAAGACACTGGGGGAGAATGTCTGTGAACAAGCTTTACCACACCATATGCTGAAGCAATAGGGTTAAGAGATTGATCTAAAGGGAGCCGTTGTGGGCAGAGGGAGAGAGAGTGGAGAGACATCATCACAATTAAACCTGAAGGTGGCTTGAATTGTGCAAAAATTAACAAATCAACACAATTCGTAAAATTCCACATTCCACTAGATTCTCAATCACCATCTTCTTCTTCTTCAAGCACTTGAGCTTTTGCCCTTCAGCCCAATGCTATGTAGTTTTATCTGCATGTGTTTGTAAGTTGTTCTTTTGTTCCGTATGTGTTCCATTTATCTGGCCTTGGAGGAAGGAGGGTCTTTCTGATTTCTAGTGCTTGACACTTGAAGAGGTGGTGGTGAACGGTTTCATGATGATGTGCGCACTGTTCGCACTCTGGAGTGTGTTGTGGATGAATTCTGTTCAAGTGATTATTAAGTGTTATGTGTTGGGTTTGGAGTCTAAAAATGGTGCTCTGATCTCTTCTTGTAAGGTGATTGATGTTGTCATTAAGGTTAGGGCTGGCCATATGGCTGTACACCTTTCTTCCTGTGTTTCCCATGGTCCATCTGTTCAGCCAAATTTCTTTATTTGTTGTCATTAGGATTTGCTTTGCTGTATGGAGAGTTGTTGCTGTGATTGGTTGTTCCTGTGTTGATCCTTTCTTGGCTATACTATCTGCTTTGTCATTTCCAGGTGTGTTTGAATGTCCAGGGATCCACTGCATGGTTATTTTTATGTCGTGATGTAATAAGTCTGTCAATATCTAGGGCTATATGGGATAGTTCAGATTTACAATGTCCACCATCTTCTAGAGCTTGAAGGGCAGACATTGAATCTGTGAAGATAATTATGTTTTGTGCCTTTGATGGAAAGGCATCGAAAACATTCTTCAGGTGGTACAAAGCTGCTTCTATCGCATTAATTTCAGCCTCATAATTGGAGCATATCTCCCTGCATGCACCAAACAACTCTTCGGATGATCTGTCTGGGTATTGTATATATGCTCCGTATCCTTTTTTGATTCCCGCGTGCCCAGTGTGTTCGTAGCGCGTTGGACTACGGGTGACTAGTCCTCTGTAAGTGCGGGTTCAACTCCACGGACTGGCAGAAAAGCCAGGTTCCCCAGATTTACGGTGTTCGTGGCACAGAGTCGAAGGGTTACGATGTCCATGACACCGAGCCGAAGAGCTTTCAGCTCAAGTGCTTCTGGATCGGAAAAAACAACCTGCTTTGATGGTGGCTTTAAATGCAGATCCATTTGTATAGACATGTACCCATTCTTAGGGATAGGCATCAATGGTTCTTTGAGATGCTATCATAAGGCTGACTGGGTCGGAGCGTTTAGTTGCTTCATCTATCAATTTTTCAGTCAACATCAAATAGCTTGCCCTGAGCAAAATTTTGCCACCTTAACAGTCCTTTGGAATTTCTCTCACATAGGCCAGATATCCCGCCTCTGTAGCCATCATGCTCAAATCATCAGTTGCATCCTAAATCCATCTTCTCTGTGGTCTTCCTTTTCTCCTCTTTGCTGGGATGTCTCCCTCCATAATTGTCTTCTCCAACCCTTAGTGTTTTTATGATTCTCAATAACTACAATATATATAGTGGAACTAAAAAATATTTTATTTTCTGTGTGATTCTTCTACAACACAATGTATTTAAGAGTGGAGACACTGTGTGTTAGAATAAAAATGAACATTGTTTCAGCACTCAATATGCTGAGAGATACTACTTTTAATACAACTATATATATATCATATCTACGATTCCCTGTCATTACCTGACTGCTGATCCAATGCAGCCTGCAGTTTTGGAGGACAATATATACCATTTGCTGTGGTTCTACCTGAGGTGAGAGCTGCCCTAAGATATAGAAACAAGAAAATGACATGATATTATAACAAATGCCGCTACAGAAATTAATCAAAGATTTTATTGGTTATTGAACTAACAACATTGTACTCCAGGCAGACCCATAGGTGCTCAGTCTGCCCAAACAGATGTCAAAGAGTATGCATACTGATGGTTTCTGTCACAAGCTGGTTAAACATTCACTCTGCCCATCAGGCATCTAGATCTACTTGTACAATGGTAATTCCAAACTCCTTAAATCGCTGGACCGATTCAACATATATTTTAGTGTCTTTATCTAACAGGTGGTTGTGAAGTGACAGAAGAACACCCCCATATCAATCTTCAATTCTCCGACAATCAATGCTGTCAATGCAAGCCTGCTTTCTCATTGCCGTACACACCTGCATGCCCAGGACAGTAGACCTAAGTACGCCTCTGGAGGTTGGAAACCTCAATAACCCATCCACTCATACCGCAACCTACCATTTTAGACTTCCCAAAGCATCGACTGAGATATGTAATTCTTTCATACCCTGAACGGTACAATGGAAATAAAGGAAAGAAGTATATCATGTTTTCACCACTACATTTTTAGAACCAGGTTCACATTCCCTCTTCAATATCTACTCACTTTATTAGATTGCAGTGTTGTCACCTGTTAACAGGTCCATTACTTGGCAGTAAGTAAGGTCTTAGTCATCTTTGGTTTGCTGACATCCAATTCACCAAGTCTTCCACTCAACATATAAGCAACATGGACACTTCATATATGTATGTTATGCGATCGACATCATGGCACATAGGGCATTCCCATGCGTGTTGTCCTCCGCTGCAGAAGTCATCATATAGTCCATTTGCTCACCGTACCCATGAGTTGATTAGTATACTTTCTCTCCCTACCACGAAGACAACACTGTCTGGCATATCCAAACTTAACTCCTAATTCTCTGACTCGTTCCAGTGTATGAGACTCGCCCACGCCCGAGTGGTTACCGGGGCCCAAATTAGGGGTGCAAAGAATAGAACCACTGTTACCTGCCACACATGTCGTAAGAGGCGACTAAGGAGGTTTGGCTGAAATCGGATGCACGTGTCCTAAACCTGTAGAAATATATGCGTTTAGGGGCCTACCAAACCAATGTGCAACGTATACACGTTCTTGGCAAAGATCAAACATGTCACAAGGAGTGATTAAAATTGGTCGTAAAGAACGAACGCAAAGAAGAAGAAGAAGACTCGCCCATATCACATAAATGAGAGTGTACAGCATTGATGACATCGGCTCTGTCCATACTTCTGTCATATATACTGGAACTGCAGGAGTGTCCGTCAACGAGGACAGAGAGTTATATGTATGCATACATTTCTCCCCTCAACATTATATGTTACACATTTCCACCTCAACGTTATATGCTACATAGGGCCAGCAAGCAATTTTTCTGTACCGCTATATCCTCGCAACACATTCAATCTCTTCTATGGAATTGTCCTATATTTCTCTCATTTCTCAGTAAAAATCGTTTCAGAGTTTCTCTAGAGGCTAAACCACTTCAATACCAACTTTGTAATTCTTTGATCACTTTTTCTTAGAGTATTCCCCATATTTGTCCATCTTCTCGTTCTTATAACAGTTTATACTAATGGTTGATCAGATATTTCTCAGATTTCATCCCCTCTCCTGAATTCATCCCATTTTATGTTCATTATATATACAGTGACACATAATACTGTGATAATTATTCAGTAACATGACTAAACTTACAAAATATTTCAAACTTCTACCAGATACAACACACACACAAAAGACATTACTGACCTGGCTTTGGGTAAGTTACTTAATGCATGATAAACCTTGCTCTCCAAAAGCTGAACTTCAACTAGCAATGCTTTATCATCTAACTTCTTCAATTCCCTTAACAGCGAGGAACCTGCAATTGTATAGAAGATAAACCAACCTTCAAGTCAAATACCTTTCACCAAAGTAAGACTTGTTTTATCACATTGTCCTTTGCTAAAAAAAAAATAATTAACCAAGCAACACATAAATTCTCACAGTACCCAAGTAACTAAATATTACTGCTGAAGGTTTCATAAGTCATACGAGCAGGGTATGTTCTATCAATGAGAGACAATCCTCTAAAGAAGGCACTTATAGGAAGCACAGAGAGGGTTGTCGCCAAAATAAACACTTGGAACTCTTGCCCAGAATCCATCCCATTTGGTGCATCAACATCCTCTGAGGCACTCACATCATTGACAGTAAAAAAAACAGCATAGGCTGAGAGAGATAACATACAGCCAGAAATATCAATTTTTATTCCACAACAGAACTACAGTTACAGTTGATTCTACCACAGAAATGCAATAAGACAATAATAAAGTCCTCTGTAGTCATTACTGCTAAGTGTTCTCTCATTAATTTTTGTTCCCAATGAAACATAGGACATCTCTTATGACCAATGCAATCTGATGCCATGCTACAGCATTGCTCAGTAAATGAGGTATTATAAAGTGGAGATTTATACTTCTATAATCTGATCAGATACTTATTTGTACTTTCCTATTAGACAATATTAGCCCTTGTTATCGAGACTGAGTTATGGCTAACAAACTAAATCTATAAAAATGATTTTATCAGACACTAAAACAAAAAACTGAAATTGTGTTGTTAACAATTTCATCACTAACTTCCATTAGAAATTGAAAAATTCATATGAATGTTAGGGAGAAGTTGCAGTCCTAAATTTCCAGTGAGAATGGAAAGGAATAAGAAAAATGTGGAGTATAGTTTTTGGTGTGCTTTCCTCTATAGTCTAAATTACACATTAAGCGTCAAAGCACAAAGAATATTAAACAACAGAATTAATTATCAGTGACTCTGTAACAGTTTGATGAAGATTTGAGTCAACAAACAAGAGCACAAAGATGTGGTCTTTAACAATAATATTTCTTCTACTTCTTCAAATACTCCATATCGACCACTTGTTAACCAAGCTGTGTGATTTGTATGTGATCTGAGCCTATGAGCGATTGTATGCTCTGCCAGTTATGTGCCTACAAGTAAGCCAGAACATCTGATTTATGCAACGCTCTTTATTTACTAGGTAGCTTCCTAGGCCCCCACATCAGTCGTCTCTACGACATGCCTTGTTGGTAGCAGTGGTACTATTCTTTGCTTCCCTTGTGGGCCCCGGCACCACACGGGCGGATATACTAAATAAGTTCACTTGCACTAGATGCTTACTGCACACTTCTTAATTCCACTGTACAAATATACAGTACGGTAATTGTCCTTACCTAATTGAAGACCTTCCTGGTATCTTTTAGTATCAAAGTATAATGATATCAATCGAGCCTACAACAATATATAAAAAAGATGAATTAATTTCACAAATGAACTTCAGCTAAACAATTGACATATTTACAATACATTTATCATGACAAAATATGAGAGCTATTCAATAAGTTCTTGGATTTCTTTCTTTTTGAGTGAATTAGATTTACCTATGATAAACTGTACAACCATCTTGTAAAACATATGCAATATACAAGAATGTCCTGTGGAATGTTTACATTAACTGGAAGCACTATTTTATGATGCGGGTTCAACTCCCGCTGTGCGCATGGAATATTTCCCGACCGTAACGGCTACATAGCTGAGTCATCTGTTAAAATATGTGTCCAAAGATCTGCTGGGTAAATTACTTCTATGTACCATTCTGTAATATGCCTTCTCTCCTGATGTTTCTTTTTTCTCTACTTCTATCTCTTCTTTGAGTTCAAATAGTGTGTAAGACCGAGCAGGGGTAGTAATCACTGGTTGTATGGGCCTTGATTTTGTGCAGGTCTGCGAGTAGGAATCAAAGAGGGAAGAAACACACTGTCCCAATAATGCGACTCTGAAAACGAATATCATGGTAAGTGTCGCAGGTATGGCAGCTTTGTGGTAAATTGCAACACAACATAAGAAATGTCCCTTCTTGTATGAATGAAGAAGAGAAGATATCCATATGTATTAATTGATGGGCTACTGAATTGAAAAATGGGTTGTGGCAAAATTAAATTTAGGTCCTATTTCCCTATTGCAGGTGTGTGTACAAAGTCAGCAGCAGTTTTCTTAATTATTAATCGATTTTTATGAGTATTATAATATTTTGTACGCAAATGAATTTTCATTAAAATCATTCTAAAATAAATAGATAGTAGCACTCCCAGCGGCCTTTAGGAACCATTCAGTTAAACAACTACATAAGACAACATAAGTATAATTTATAGACATACTTCCAATGCCTGACGTAAGAATGTTCGACGTTCATCCTTTGCCCATTGTATGCATTCTTTACACAGCTCTACCTGAAATTAAAAAAAGGTCATTTGCTAACTTATTTCAAGGTTGACTTTACTGACATCTTACAACCAACAACATCTTACAATCTGACGTACAAGCATGTGCAACAGATTCAGTGACAAGTTTCCAAACTTAAACCCTTCTCAAAGGGCCTCACTGTCCACAATGTCCTGGGAATCTCAACAGCTTTTGTCTACACCAGTGCTCTCCAATGCTGCGCTAGTGGGCACCATGGTGTCCGGGTCAAACATTCATGGCACCATATTTTATCTCTGCCGACTTTAACGTTAATCAGATTTTAAGAAAATACTATTTTTTCAGTTTTTTCGTAGCACTCCACTTAAACACAATCTTCCCGCTTTTACAATCTCATTTCATTTTGTAACCATTCTACTGCATTCTAAACCCACCCATTGCTTTTTCACTGAAGAAAGCATCAAAATCTCAGCTATGTTAACATTACTATTGTTATTAGCAGTAGTAGTGTTGCAATCGTCGCATGGTGCCAGCACAACCATCAGTCAGATGCACCCCAATATATAAAAATGCTGATCAGCACTGGTCTACATCACTGAGTTTAAGAAGTGAGGACTGCCTTCCGCTCATATTTTGATAATATTACGAACTGAGAACAATGACTTACAAGTAATGTACTGATCAGATTGTGTCTTCTGAGATTGCAGATGCCACAGAAAATTCATGATTGTCTGAAATTGTTACCAGACGCAGGGACCATCAACAGATGAAAATATATTTATCAAAGATAGTCGGCAACAAAGTAAACTTCAGAATTGCAAAAAAAGAAGATTCACACAGAATATCCTCTTCTTAATTAATTAATATAAACATAGTTCATGATCAAGCTAAATATGGCAGGTAATTTTAGCTGTAAACTTAAGTACTTTATTTTATAACAAATTGTTATCTTTTCTTAAAACTACATCTTAGGGTGGAGAAATGCATCAATATATTTATATATATGCTTAAAAATAAACTAAAAACAAGTTGACTTCATAATAACACATGTGACAGTATAATCATCAAAATAGTGATCGCGAGAAGAATATATATTCCCAAGTATGCATATATACAACCTGCTTACAGATCTTACAATTTGCTTTCTTTATGTACCAGAACCCCACTGAAGGAATGGGCCTAGAAGAATAAAAAGCAAAAACTCATGCGACTTTTGTTTCTTCTACCTCACTTCCAGTTCCTGCCTCCATGTCAAGGAACAGATCGACAAGAGCACGAACCAGTTTGGCTGCCTTGGCTTTGCTCACCATGTTCAGGAATGGTCGAACATATTTGATTAAGTTTGCTAACTCTGAAAATAAAAAGTGAATTACCAGTTTTACAAGGTTACTCTATATTAGACTTCTTTAAAGAAAGAGATATAACACATATGTTAGAATATAACAACAATTCTGTAAAACAGTAAAACATCTATCATAAGACAATTTTAATTTCAACACAACCATTACATTTTTACAACAATCTTGATGTTAAATTATTAAGCTAACATAATAACAACATCAAAAATTTGTAGAGATTTGAAAATGTTGGGAACTATGAGCAGTTTTATTAACTTTTTTTTTAACCGTTACAAAATTGATTAGATATTCTTGTCTAAATAGTTACCAATTGCTTTCTTTTGATCTGCAAATAGCTTTCCTACTTCAAGAATTGCTTGTTCTTTCACTTTGATTCCCTCATCATCAGCCTGCAGTACATCCTGTTTCACTGTGGACAATAACCAAACTAATATTCATCAGATTCATACACTCTAACTAGTATGGGATACCTGTGATCTGTACGACCATATATACTACAGTGTACATATGGATATACACTATGCTCAGCTCATGCCAGTTTTGAATCATACTAAAAATGTATGTGTAAAGTACTGACACTGGTGTGAAATAGACTTGAAGAAAGGCTTCCTTGTAAAACTGCCAAATAATGGAGATTTATCACGTGACAAGTGATTATGCTGCTTTCCATTCTCAGCAAAGTTCTCACTAGGGTCATCTTGGACAAGATGGAAGAGGTCATTGATCAGAGACTTAGAGATGAACAGACTGGAATCAGGAAAGATATATCTTGTAATGACTGGAAAACAATCTAAGAATCTATGTAGAGCAAGACTACACTACATGATTTATGGATTTCTAGAAGGCATTTGACAGCACAGATTGGCAAACAATATGCAACATTTTAAAAAACTATGGGGTACCAGTGAAAACTGTAAACATTATCCAGCAACTCTACATGGGGATTTGCTTGTCAGGCTATTTTCAATGGCAGGTTGTTGGAGGAGTTCCAGGTCACTACTGGTGACGGACAGAAGGGTAACTACTGCCCCTCCCCTTCAATTGTTAGACAAACAGCATATGCTAGGTAGGCTCGGGAGAGGTATTCAGTCCACATAAATGTCAAAACTGGAAGACTTCAACTTCACAGATGATCTTGCCTTGCACTCACATCAACATCATAAAGATCCCATAACAAATGAACAGAAATGGTGGAAGCTATAACAGACTATTAGATGTTGAAGTATAGGTATGAAAACATCTCCATGATCAGAAGTACTGGAAAAAACAAGAACAATCACCAGACACACTCTTCTTCCCCCTTACACTTCAAGGTGAAAGAAACACAAGGATGTGGATAACGAAAGGGTCAACACAAGAACAACCAATCACAACAACTCTCCATACAGCAAAGCAAATCCTAATGACAACAAATAAAGAAATTTGGCTGAACAGATGGCCATGGGAGACACGGGAAGAGAGATTTACAGACATATGGCCAGCCCTAACCTTAAAGACAATATCAACCACCTAACAAGAAGAGATCAGAGCACCATTTTTAGACTCGGAACGCAACACACAACACTTAATAATCACTTGAACAGAATTCAACAACAACACATTCCAGAGTGCCAGCTGTGTGCACATCCTCATTAAACTGCTTCACCGCCCGAGTGGTTACCGGGCCCAAATTTGGGGTGTAAAGAATAGAACCACTGTTACCTGCCACGCATGTCGTAAGAGGCGACTAAGGAGGTTTGGCTGAAATCGGAGGTTTGGCTGAAATCGGATGCATGTGTCCTAAGCGTGTAGAAGTCTATGCGTTAGGGGCCTACCAAACCAATGTGCAACGATACACGTTCTTGGCAAAGATCAAACATATCACAAAGAGTGATTAAAATTGGTCGAAAGATGAACGCAAAGAAGAAGAAGACTCAAACGCAACACACAACACTTAATAATCACTTGAACAGAATTCAACCACAACACATTCCAGAGTGCCAGCTGTGTGCACATCCTCATTAAACCATTCACCACCACCTCTTCAGGTGTCAAGCACTAGATGACGTCAGGAAGATCCTCCTCCTTCCAAGGCCAGACAAATGGAACACATTATTCGGAACAAAAGAACAACTTACAAACACATGCAGATACCACTACATAGCGTTGGGCCGAAGGGCAAGAGCTCAAGCTCCGCTGAATCATTGAAGAAGAATTAAACGCCCCAATTTCAAGGACATCAGCAGACAATGAGACACCCTGTTTTGCCTGCGAACCAGCCACTAGACTACTGGGGCATTTATACAGTACACTCAGAGCTGTATAATACAGACTCACTGTTTCTTACACAAACTAATATTCATGTAAAACCGGAATCCAGACCCCAAACATATACTTCTGGACTGTCACATCTACAATGACCCAAGACAACGACAACAGATATGGTCAAAGTCAAAGGGTGCAGAAGCTATGGGACAGCCACTCTGACTGACCTGAAATGGACTTTACAGTGGTGGCAGGATTGGAGTTCTAGCATCATAATAATCATTCATTCATACAGTTCATGCATTAACTTCAGTAACAATACTACTAAACTAGCATGTCTCACCAGAAAAGTACTTATTTGAATGAATGTGCAATTAATAACGTCGAATAACGAGTTATAATTTAAAATTATAATAACCTTTCAATGTATGAATTGAATGCACTACGAAATTAATAACTCAGTTTTAAGCTGTATTTTATGCTAAGAAATTATCAAGAAAATGATATCATTATAGGAATTAAATACTAGTTCAGTTGAGTATGTACCATTTATGATTTTAAACATTTTTTTTAAAATGCAGGAACCTTTTTTTTGTAATTCGGATTCAAATTGTTTTTCTCATGAAAAAAAATTTCAATTCAAGTATTGGTGAGGAATTCCATAACATACAGATTAAACTATAAATATTTTTATTGTCGGCTGAATCGCACAATTCAATTCTACACTCCAAGAGATTCATTATTAGTAAAACGCGAATGTTGGTTGTCTGCTGTTGAAGCCTGTTGTTAGTGTTTTTCAGTGACAAAGCGATTTCGAATTTTCTAACCACTGACGAAATTGAACTTGCTCCATGTGCCGTAAACGTTTCGATTTGAAACATTTAATCAAGTGTCCTAAGTTAACCTAACACAATTTTATACAAAACCATTACACGTACTGACCGATAGTTGAGAGAATTTCTGTGGCATTTTCCTTGTTTGTTAATTTCAAACTGATGGCCTGCTCCATCAAGACAGCCGCCATCTTGAATGTCAGGAATATACAAATTCAATGAAGACGACAATATCTACTAACAATTATTTTTAGCACATTAATATAATATCAATTTAGCGTGTTTTTACTTGTTACGGAGACATATAACAATTATTTTTAGCACATTAATATAATATCAATTTAGCGTGTTTTTACTTGTTATTATATGGCCTTTTTCGTCTTTCAATCAATCAAGTCTTTGTTTTTACGTGTTTCGCGATTGCTACATAGTTTCACTGCAGTGTTCCCCATTATGGATAATTAAGTCAATCAAGAGCCATGCCTGCCGGCGTAGACGATCATGTCTCTCCACAATTCTTTCTCCGTAGTGCAGCTAATCAGTTCTGGAGTTGATCTTTTGTCGAAACATGATGTCAGACCATCAAACATCTCCATCTGCCTTCCACGATCTCTTCTTCCCTGAATGTTACCCGTTGTCACTAAATGGTCAAATTCGCCTCTTCGTTTTACATGCCCGAATGCATGTTCACTGTCCATGATTCCCGGTCATGTATAAGTATTGGTTAAATATAGCACTGGGGTACTTGGTTCCGCAGTATCATTGGTAGTGAATTCACGCATAGTGTGCTTTTCGTTTTCATAAAAGCTGCTTTCGATTGAGCTATTCTACTACTAATCTTTGTTTTACATCATGCATCTGATGTTAGGACTGTTTCCAGATACTTGAATCGATGGATTTGTTCCAGTATTGATCGCCAAAAGGCACTACAAAGCAAAGTGGGATAAAGAATACCCAAAACAAAACAAGGACTAAGGATATTACCAACTGTCCAGAAGGGACCAGCCAGTCATACATCGCCTCCGAAAGGATCACAACAGAATGAGACACCACATGTACACTAAATTCAAGAGAGGCACCAACGACCTGTGCCCCTGTGGCTTGGTGAGTATGACAACAGAGCATATCCTACAGAACTGCCCCCCACCCCCAGTATGCAGACTTGGAAGGAGGTAGCCCACTTACACCAGCGTCCAAGACAAACTGTATGGCGTGGCTGTTAATTTGAGACAGACGGCTACCTTTATTAGAGAGTCCGAAATCCCAATCTAGTGAGAATGCAGAAGAAGAAGTTTCAGTATTGTGTTGCTTATTTTGATATTGCAATGTGGTGTTTCATGTTTCTTAGATATAACCATTACCTGTGTATTATTTATATTCATGCCTATCAAGTCTTGCAGATCTTGCTCATTTGTCACAATGAGAATTGTGTCATCAGCCGCCCGAGTTGTTACCGGGGCCCAAATTTGGGGTGCAAAGAATAGAACCACTGTTATCTGCCACGCATGTCGTAAGAGGCGACTAAGGAGGTTCGGCTGAAATCGGATGCACGTGTTCTAAATGTGTAGTAGGCTATGCGTTTAGGGACCTACCAAACCAATGTGCAACGTATACACGTTCTTGGTAAAGATCAAACATATCATAAAAAGTGATTAAAATTGGTCGTAAAGAACGAACGCAAAGAAGAAGAAGAGTGTCATCAGCGTGTCTTACTTCTTCTTCGAATACTCCATATCGACCACTTGTGTAATCTGTATGTAATACGAGCCTAAGAGCGGTTTACGTTGTGCAAGTTATGGAAATACTAGTAGGCCAGCACATGCGATTTCTGTTACGTTTTTTATTTACTAGGTAGCTTCCTAGACCCCTACCTCGCTCGCCTATTACGACATGCCTTTTAGGTCGCAGCGTTACTTATTATTTACTTCCCGATAACACACAGGCGAGCGCGTCATAAATTGTTAATCTTTTGTCCGCCAACTGTTATTGCTACCTTTTCTTCTATATGTCGCATGACGTTTTCTGCGTCTGCAGTGTTAATTATGTGTTGTCAAAACACGTAATCACAAAGTACTGTAGTTTTACAAATTATTTAGTTTAGTTTAGTCGTCGGATCACCATCACTGCACGTCGAGTTTTACTGCAGTCTCATCTATTATGTGTTGTCCCACCCTCTCTGATTGGTTGATATGACCATCATCATTGCACTTCGATGAGTAACCATATGTGCTCCGTTCTCTTTCTTACACAGGTAGATCTCAGCGGCAGTACACAAACTCAGTAGCGCAGCACTGACGATGGTCCCTGGCGTAATTTTAGAAGATGTGAAAATATTTTGTAGGAATTGTATTTTTTAATCTTCCTAATGAATTTTGCCTGGGTAGCGGCTTTCCATCCTGCTCTTCTCGATTTTTAACATGCCACGGGTTCTTTTACATGCTCAACATAAATACATAGGGTCCCTGATAATAATTAATATCGTCCGTTTCCGATAGTGCTAGGAACTCGATCTCACCTGCATTGAGATCAGGGATCTCTGGAAAAATGTCCCGATGGCTCCATGAGGGAGTGAACCAAATACCTTTGGAACGAGAGACGAGCATCTAACCTCTACGCAACAGAGACCCTCGTTATCTTTTCTCTCTGTCTCTTTCTATCTCTATCTCTATGTGCTTTTTAAATCCCACTTGGTGCACAAGCCCTCACCATCTTCAAAATTACATCGCGGACCCTCGCCGGTGCTACGGAGTTAGTGCACTGCTGATGAGATCTGCCTGTGTAAGAAAGAGATTGTAACACAAATGGTTACTCACCGAAGTGCAATGATGATGGTCATTTCAATTAGTCAAAGATAACGCCAAGTTCTTAATAATCGCGTTCTTTAGTATCTTAGCAACGAGTAAACACAAATTAATTTTGTCCAATGGCCATAAAGCAATTACTATTATGCGGAAAGATTTCTACGAGAGAGACTCGAGTTTGTGTGAAGATTACATACAATATTCTGTGAAGCACTATCTATAAATTCATTTGTATTACATTTGTAAGATCAGATAAAAACATTTTAAAATACTCACAATGAGTTTAAATACCACCAATATTATTTAAAAGTTTAGGGAAGTTATATAAAAGTGCATAATAACCGTTTACCGTTGCGTTGTATAAAAATAATATAACGAATAACGGTATAATATAATAACGCACGTTAGTACGTACTATATTCAAAATAATTAATATATTAATAATAATACTGACGTCCCAAAATACCAATGCCATGATGAATGTTAATGTATCAAAACTATCATGTATTTGAGTAACATAACTATCACGGAAATATATACCGGTTTGTATATGGTTTTATTCGTCGTAGACGTATATGCAGAAGAGTCGCCGTCGACAAGATTTCTCGCACATAATGAAAACACGATAGTAATAATTATAATATTAATAGTAACTACTTACGAACTAATAGTTACGAACTATTGACAATTCGTAATTAACTAACAATTCAGTCCATTCTGGGCAAAGTGGAGTGGGGAAATGAAGCAATAACTGACGGAGATATTATAACGAAATAGCATTAAACTAATACAGGAAAATATAATTTAACATTAGCCTACTTAGGTTTATGTTTACAAAAAAATACTTTGTTATGTTTTATTTTCTTTTAGCCTACATATCCCGCTTCATTATAGCTATTTGTGTTACCTTATTATAAGTATTTGATGTTTCATACACTTCTGATTTTAATTGATGTTACTGAAACTCTTTGAGAGTAGGATTGTTAAGCAGTATGTGCAAACGTTCTTAATTTGACATTATAAAAGTAATATAAATTACTATATTTCTTCATCATCAGCTATTTGAGAAACGGTTTATAAACTTGCTAGAAACTTCATATAGATATGGAGCCTAAATACACGCATGAGAGTGACGGAATTCCAGTGTTAGTTGACCAGTCACCATTAACATCGAAACCACAATCTATGATAAATGGTACTTTAGATGGTGCTCACTGGAATGGTTCTCATCCTGAGAATTTGAGAAAGTCTATATGTGAAAATGATGCAAAGGCAGTCTTTACCATAGATGGAGAAGGATATGATGTCATTCTGTCTGAAAAAAGGGGGAAAATATTTTGGACAGCAATGAGTGCCTTGGGTAATTATTAGTCCACTAATTACAACTCTTTGTGTCATCATTATTGACCTCTTTGTCTCAAGAGACATAGGTTTTGCATACGTAGTTTGTTCTGTGCTGCATCACATTGTCTAGCAAAACACGTAATTACAAAGTACTGTAGTTTTACAAATTACAAAAACAATGACAAAATACAGCAACGTTTCGACCAACAAGGCCTTTATCAAGCAAACGAACAAACAGGAGTGACAAATTAAAATGAAACACAAATGGACGACCAAATACAAACGTATCTAAGGAAAATCTGGAATAAAAACGAATAACGAAATAAATGTAACACAAAAACACACATAAAAACTAGAAATAGAAAGGAAAAGAAACAATGAAACATCTAGTAAATATATAACTTGAATACATGCAACATATACCCATATAGATTACAAAGCAGGGGAAGAGAAATTACTAAGAAGCATAAGAATGGAATATAACATGAATACATGCAACATATACCCATATAGATTACAAAGCATGGGAAGAGAAAGTACTAAGAACCATTGTCTATGGTGTCTGTAATTACCTGTTTTGGAGTAGCAATCCTTGACATAGTTGCTGCTGGTGTGACTGGTGACTGGAGCTGTTGCAGAGGATGGTCTCTGCCCCCTACACTCTCTTTTGTCTCCATATATGATGGTGTTTCTCTCCTTTTTTTCAGCCATACCTAACTGTCGCTCGCTATGCTTGCTTGTCTCTGGCCAACCACTCCCAATTATCTTTGTCTATGCTGCATGAAGTTAGATCACACTTGCAAGTGTCAATGAAGCATAGTAATGAGGCCCATTCTGTCTAGTACCGGTTACGAGTTGACCATATAGAATGTCCTTTGGGATTCTTTCATCGCTCATACAGCACGCATGTCCCAGCCATCTCAGATGTCACTGACTCAGCAAGGTGTACATGCTTGGAATGCCAGCACTGTCTAGGAATTGCATATTGAAGATGTGGTATTGTCATCGAATGTTGTATACGCCTGAGACAGCGTATGTTGAAGGTATTAAGGTGATATTCTTGTCTGATATATGTAGCCCATAACTACAGTAAGAACAACAGAAGGAATGACCGACTGGTTCTTCATTAAATCAGGTGTTAGACAAGGTTGTGTCCTCTCACCACTACTCTTTATTACATATATGGATAAAATAACTCAAGAGTCAAATTCAGATAATGATGAAATAAATGAACTGCTTTTTGCAGATGATCAGTGCCTGATACATCAAAATGAACAAGATCTACAACATCATATTGACACCTTGAACAAAAATTGTAGAAATCATGATATGAAAATCAACAACACTAAAACAGAAATAATAAATATGGGAAGAAAACATAATAATCTAAACATCATTGTCAGTGGCACTAAAATAAACTAAGTGAAAGAATTCAAATACTTAGGAAGCATATTCACAGAAGACGGAAGACTAGATAGAGAGATAGAGGCTAGAGTGCAAAAGCAAATGCTGTAACCTACCAGCTAGCCCCATTGTTAAGGCACCCAAAAATTTCACAGGCAGCTAAGCAACAGATGATCAACAGCATTTTTATACCTACTTTGTGTTACCAGAGCCAAAGATGGACATTGAGCAAAGCGCAGTAACAAAAAATAACTACACGTAAAATGCGTTGCCTGCGTAAAGTTACCAACAACACAAGAAAAGACAGAATCACCAACATCAGCATCCGAAAGAAAGTTGACACAAAACTGTGCTTGAATTACATAGAGAAACAAAGAATGAAGTGGTTTGGCCACTTAATAAAAATGCATCCAAACTCCACAGTATACAGTCTTCTACACAGAACATCAGGAAAGAAGGCAAGAGGAAGACCACGGAAAAGATGGTTAGATGGCGTAGCAGAATTCTGTGAAAGAGCAAAAATAACAATCACACAAGCCACCAGAACAGCGCAAGACAAAAACAAAAACCACGACACTGGACAACAACCCGGTAGCAGTGTGATGACAAAAGAAGAAAGAAGAACTCCCTACCATACAGTGGAGTACTGAAAACACAGGCCTCGTATACTTGTCTTGGTGCTTTGTGTGAGAGCCCTATGTTCTCATACATAGTTAGTTAGTTAGTTTATTCCTTTCGAGCCAAAGGCGGCACATAGGGCAGAGGTTTTAGATCTCCATGTGATACAGTTCTTTGCTAGCAGTTGGAGATCTTGTATGGTTTTACATCCCAATAGTTTACTTTCTTGTTGGATGGTTCTTCGAAGAGTGGTCTTTGGTCTTCCACGTTTTCTTTTCCCAACTGGTGACCACATAAGGACTTGTCGATTTAGTCTCTTTTCGTCTGATCTAAGAACATGACCTAAATATTTCCACCTTCGTTTCCTTATAATATTTGATACGGGTTGTTGGTGTGTTCTATCTCTCACTGTGTTGTTAGAAACGAAATCACTCCATTTTACTTTTAATAATTTTCGTAGACATTTATTCTCAAAGCTGTCCAGTTTCTTATCAATTTTCTTTGTTGATTTCAACTTTCACAACCGTAGGTCAGTACAGGAATCACACATGACCTAAATAATTTAACTTTTGTGCATATACTAAGGTCTTGAGATTGCCAGATATTCGTTAATTTAGTGAAGGCACTAGCTGCTATAGCAATACGAGAGTTTATTTCTTTCATCGTGTCT